>JARQOC010000006.1:164956524-165151248 GCA_033576535.1 Allobates femoralis
TGTACTGAATTGCTGATTGTATTCATTTGTTTCCATATATAAAATTTTCTCTGGTGCAATTTCATTATTGACCATGTGGCCCAGTGTATATCTTCTCTCATCTATGCAATCCTTCAATCTTTAAACAGCCTTTTAATAGTGCATACTGCTGCGCAAGATGTGAGCACATTGTACATTAGAAATTCCAGGTCCTGGATCTAAATGAATAACTGGCAGCACTGAGATCTATAGACAATATTGAAAGGAGTTTGCTGCTCATTGGGGTACATGTGGGGGAGGATCATAATATGGAGCTGAATGACTGAGGCAGCTAAGTGGGTGTCAGTTAGAAGACTGGTAAGAGGGAATAATGACAGGGAGGCTAGCCTTGATCTGGCACACCCTAACAGATTTGTTAAGTTTGCAAATGAGGGGGCAAATGAGGGGTGCAAGTACAGAGGTAGTGCTACAGCAGCAAGACTTGTCCTCTGAGAGCTGGAGGAGTGTCTGTTCCAGTAAAAGAGAAAATAGGAGAGCAGGAAAGACCAGACTGGTGCTTCTAGGGATGAACTAAATTATTACAGGAACAGATAGGGCAATCTGTCAAAGCAGGAATCACCAAATGGTGTGTTGTCTTTCTGGCGTTAGAGTTTGGCACATCACTGATCGGGTTCACAGATTAATGTGAGGGGCTGCTAATGACCCAGCCATAATAATACACGTCGGCACTATGAGGTAGGTGGAAGGTCCTTAAAAATGATTTCAAGGAATTAGGCTGTAAGCTCAAAGCAAGGAAATCCAAGGTGGTGTTTTCTGAAATATTACCTGTACCATGTCCCACACCAGAAAAGCAGCGAGAAATTAAGGAGGAAAGTAAGTGGTTCAGGAATTGGTGAATAAAGAAGTTTTGGGTGCCTGTAGAATTACAATGACTTTTCTATTGGCTACAGGCTCTACGCTAGGGATGGGCCGCACCTCAATGGGAAGGGTGCAGCTGTGCTGGGGGAAAAAATGGCTAGAAGACTGGAAGAGTGTTAAACTAGCAATTAGGGAGAGGGCATTCACTTTATAGGAGTGAAAGATAGTGCAGATAGTGATCTGCACAACATAACAAAGTAATATATATGAAAAATAATTGAAATTAAAATACACAAAGCAAATTGGACTCTTTTATAAGCATCCTGAATACGACCTGTGTACAATATGTATACCCTATTGGAATAAACAAGCTAGAAATAGGAGAAAACCACTTCATAGAAGTGTAAGGTCCACAAAAACAGGCAAAAAGAAAGTGTTTAAAGAAATTAAGCAATTAGGTAGTGATGAGGTATTAAATAATTAGTGAAAACAATAAATTCTGTAAAAACGTAATCAAGGTAGCAAAGATTGAGACAGATACTCATTGTCAGAGAAAGTAAAACTTATCGAAAATATTCTTCAACTACATAAACAGTAAGAAACTGAAAAATTATAGTGTTGGCCCCATTAAAAATAGTCTGGTTGCAGTGGTGGAAGAGGATGAGGGAAAAGTTAGTCTTCTAAATGCCTTTATTTCTACAGTATTTATACAAAAAAATCCCATGACAGACGACGTGATCAGGGATACCAGAAATTCTCTATTAAATTTCACCTGCTTAGCCCAGCACAAAGTTCAGCTCCACCTCATAATTACTAAAACTGACAAAACCCAGGCTTGAATTGCATACACCCCTGAGTACTGCAGGAATTAAGGCCCTTGATAAACAAATTATTATTTTTAATCCCCACAGATTTCATAATAACAGGGTCTGTATCACAGGGCTGGCACATAGCAAATATTTTGCCAATATTCAAAAAGGGGACAAAAACTGAGCCTGGAAATTATAGACCAGTAAATTTAAGGTATACTGTGTTTAACACCCTTGAGGGTTTCCTAAGAAATGCTGTACTGAATTATCTCAAGAAGAATAACCTCATGACCCAATATCAACATTGGTTAATGAGGGATCAGTTCTGTTAAACTAATGTGATCAGTTTTTATGAAGAGATAAGTTCCAGACTGGACCAGAAAAATACAGTGGATGTTGTCTATTTGAACTTTCAAATGTTTTTGATATGGTGTCACACAAAAGGATGGTATATAAAATGAGATTAATGGAAATAGTGTAAAATATGCATAACTGGGTTAAAAACTGGCTTAGTGATAGGAAACAAAGGGAGGTTAATAATGGAACACACTCAGACTGGGTCACAGTTAACAGTGGGGTACCAGAGGGGTCAGTCTTGGGCCATCTTCTTTTTAACATATTTATTGATGACCTTGTAGGGAGCAAACAGTTATATTTTAATATTTGGAGATGTTACTAAACTCTGTAGGATAATCAATACAGAGGAGGACAATTTTATATTACAGAGGGATTCATTTAATCTAGAGGTGTGGGCTGAAAAATGGCGATTGAACTGTACTATGGTGAAATGTAAGGTAACGCACTTGGGCAAAAAAAAAATTAAATGTATAATTATGTGCTTAATTATAAAACACTGGGCAAAACTGTCACTGAAAAAGACTTAGGTGTATCGGAGGACTCAATTCGACTTTTCTGACCAGTGTTAGTCACCTGCTGCCAAGGCTAATAAAGTAATGAGATGCATTAACAGAGGCATACATGCTCAAGAAAAGAACATACTTTTACCTCTATAGAAGTTGCTAGTGCGACCACACTTAGAATATTGTGTACAATTTTGATCTCCAGTGTATAAGAAGGACATAGTTGAACTAGATTGGGTGCAGAGAAAAGAAGAACAACTAATGTTATTAAAGGACTGGAGGTATGCAATACAAGACAGGCTATTAAACTTGGGGTTATTTAGTTTGGAAAAATTAAGGCTTAGGGGTCATCTTATAATAATGTATAAGTATATGAGGGGACAGTACAGTCACCTTTCTAGTGATTATTTTACATCTAGGCCTGCGACTGGGACAATGGGGCATTCTCTACGTCTGGAGGAAAGAAGGTTTAATAATAATTACAGATGTAGATTATTTACTGTTAGAGCAGTGAGACTATCAAATTCTCATTATGTTATAATGGTTGAGACAATACTAAAATTTAAGAAAGGCCTGGATGTCTCTTTTGAAAAATATAATATTGCTGGTTATGTGAACTAGATTCTGTGATGTTTAATTGCCATATGTGGAGTCAGGAAGGAATTTTTTCCCATTGTGGAGCTTTGTGTCTGTCCCATGGTTTTTTTTTTCCTTTCCTCTGGATCAACATGTCAGGATACAGGTTGAACTCGATGGACTTTAAGACCCGTTACACCTTTCAACATTGTTCCCGACATCGTTCAAAAGTGAGGTCAGGAACGATGTTGAAACAACATTGTTGTTGCGTAGTTGCGTGTAAACACACAATTCAACAACGATAGTTGTTCAAGTTGGAGTTGACAGGTTTTCCTGCATGCAGGAAAACCTTTCAACTTCAACTTAAACAACCTGAGGCATTGTTCGGTGTGACACTGCAATAGCGATGTCGCGGCCGACTTCGCCCATTCACAGCAGTCAGCAGGGATCATTTGCAGCGTTTGTGAACGATCCCTGCTCACAACATGGTTGGTGAGTTGTCCACGATATCTGGACGTGTGACATCTCACCAACGATGTTGAACAGCTGTGAAAAAAATCACCTTTAAGGGTACCTTCTCACGCCACAACCAGCGGAGACATTTTTGCAGGCGAATATTTCTCTCTGGAATTATCTCCGCCAAATTGCCTCCTTATTGCGGCGTGTATTTCGGGAATTTGGCGGCGATAAAACTAATGTCGCCTGGTTTCAATTTTGGAGCAGTGCTGCAAAATCAGAACCAGGCGACATTGGTTTTATCGCCGCCAAATTCCCGAAATACACGCCGCAATAAGCAGGCAATTTGGCGGCGATAATTCCCGGACAAAATATCGCCGCCAAAAATGTCTCTGCTGGTTGTGGCTTGTAAAGGTACCCTAAAGTCTACCTTCAACCTTAAAAACTAGGAAACCGAGCAGCATTTATGCTCTGTTTTGCTCTACCTAAAATGTGCTGGACCTGGTATCAATGAGGCTCTGCAGATAAATAAACTGAATTATCAAATTGTACAAAATGTTCAGGATTTCAGAATTTACCGTATATACTCGTGTATAAGCCGACCCCCCTACTTTTGCCCCCAAAACCTGGGAAAATCTATTGACTCGTGTATAAGCCGAGGGTGGACCCTAGCACAAGTATACAGCCCCCAGCAGTGTGGTATACAGCAGTCCCAGAGGTAGATACAGCAGCCCCAGTGGTAGTATACACGCAGCCCCAGTAGTATATACAGCCCCAGTGGTATATACAGCCCCAGTGGTAGTATAGACGCAGCCCTAGTAGTATATACAGCCCCAGTGGTAGTATATACAGCCCCAGTGGTAGTATACAGGGCCCCAGCAGTATATACAGCCCCAGTGGTATATACAGCCCCAGTGGTAGTATATACAGCCCCAGTGGTTTATACAGCCCCAGTGGTAGTATACAGGGCCCCAGAGGTATATACATCCCCAGTGGTAGTATACAGGGCCCCAGAGGTATATACAGCCCCAGTGGTAGTATACAGGGCCCCAGAGGTATATACAGCCCCAGTGGTAGTATAGACGCAGCCCCAGTGGTAGTGTATACAGCCCCAGTAGTAGTATATTGCAGCCCCAGCGGTAGTATACAGCAGCCCCAGTAATGCAGGCCCCCCCCAGCCTGGTCACCTGTAAAGCAAACTATACTTATCAATGTCCCGCTGTCCGCGCCCGCTCGCCGCTGCCGTCCACGTTCCTCCATCTTCATGCGTCTTCTTCCTGTTTCCTGTGCTCGTCGCAGGGAATGACGTCATTGCCTGCGACGAGCACAGAAACAGGAAGAAGACGCATGAATATGGAGGATCGTGGACAGCAGCGGCGAGCGGGCGCGGACAGCGGGACATTGATAAGTATAGTTTGCTTTACAGGTGACCGGAGCGAGGCTGGGGGGGCCCTGCATTACTGGGGATGCGGGGGCTGCTGTATACCGATGTATACATCGGTATGTACCGATGTATACATCGGTATACAGCACTGACTCGCGTATAAGCCGAGGGGGGTACTTTTCAGCCCAATTTTTGGGCTGAAAAACTCGGATTATACGCGAGTATATACGGTAATTGGCATTGAGCCCAAAGTTCATCAAAACTCTAACATTCTGCATCTAATGCAAGTATTTTATTCTCCATGAATGTGTGGAAAGAAATAATTCTCAAAGAACTTTGTACTCCAAAAAAAACTAAAATACTCACTCTTATAATAGATTTCACATAGAAAATAAAGCAAATTTCCCAAATTGAATAGCACTAAAGCTAATAACTTGTGCAAATCTGCATTTTTATGGCAAAAATCTAAGTATCTGTCTCAGATTACTGACACAGATTGTCTTGGAAACTAGTTTGAACAAATCCTCACCTGTGAACATACTGTACCCTTAGACTATAACAAGTTTAATTATTTTACTGACTAAGATTTCTCATGCTAACCCCTGGAGTCCGATATCTTTGAAATGCTTAAGGCCAAACTACGTATGTTATTAGAATTAGCAAGCAGTTAAGATTGTGCAGTGCAGTACCTGTCCCCAGGCCATACAAGTACCTCTTTGTAGCATATAAATGACCTGGAGCAATGAAAGTATTTCAAAGCTCCAAGCAACAAGACACTCAATTTATTTCCATGAAAATAGAATCCAGGTTAGTACAAAAATGTACCAGGGAAAAGTTGAAAGAATACTGTAAGGAAAAGAAGGCTCCTAGAAGATATTATTAAAAAGTCTATAAAATGTGTTTCCCTACTAATGACAATCTTCATAATGTACAGAATAGCTTGAAATGCAGACAGCAGAACTCAAACTTTTTAAAACGGTTATTACAATGAACTGTAAATGGATTAACTCTTGAATTACCTAGTCTCAAAAGCTTGCTATTTCTTACCATTAGGGATGGGTGAACCCAAACTGTAAAGTTTGGGGTCCTTACCGAACACCTAGTGTTCGGGCAAAGACCCCGAACGCGGAATTCCCTGGGAAGTCCATGTTACAGTTTGAGTTTTGGGGAAGCTGTGAATAGAAAGAAAATAGCATTTAAACAGCATCATTATACTTATCGGCGTCCAACCACTTGTACTTCCAGGGTGCTCATTAACTTCCTGGATATTAACTGCAGAAGGGCCTTAGAGCCAATCACAGATGCTGTCACAGAGAGTGGGCTTCTGTGATTGGCTGTTGGAGTAACCTGAAAACAGCCCTTATGGTACCTTTACACGCCGCTACAGGATGGTGGAAACAACCAGGTAGATGAGACAAATGTATCTTGCACCGCCAAATCAACCCGCGGTCACGGCGTGTAAAGACGGTTGTTTCCACCCGTCACTTGCGGCACCTGTTTCAGAGCAGTGCTCAAAAACAGGTTGATTTCAAGGCAATGGTTACGGCCTGTATTGACGTATAAATAAGGAACAGGAGGGTTGTTTCGACACCTTGCTATCTACCTGGAGCGTGACACAGGCTCCGGGATACCGCGCCCCATCAGCAATCATTGGTGGAAGCTCCTGCGTTACAATTGGTAGTCGCTGCATAGGGCGGCATATTTAAGGAGCTGACCAGTCACACTACAAAATTGCTCGAGTGTCATGTATTAGTCAGCCTCCTGCGCTGGCTGCACAGTCATGATGCTATTGCTTTGTCCTATCAGCGTACGAAATTCTCGTAATCCACAATTCTGGCACGCCTATGTGTTGTCCCTGCTGCACCAGGTCCTCCCATATTACCCTTAGGGTACCTTTACACGCGGCTACATTTGTAGCTTGTCACCAGGTAACTTACTGGCTGCAGTGAAATCATGGATACATGGTCCTATCTTGTTGCTGTGTACAAATGGAATAATCTCTCCATGATTTCACTGCAACCAGTAAGTTACCTGGTGACAAGTTACAAATGTAGCCGTGTGTAAAGGGGCCCTAACAGTTTTAGCATTTTCCTGCAGGGTAGATGCTAGTAGCATGTATGGGCTGGTTTCAGATCTGTGATTGGCTGTTGTGTCCCATTCACTGACATCATAGTACTGTACAAATAAATAAATGAAAAAAATGACATAGCACTTCACTGTATTTTTAATTCTCAGCACAGATAAAGTGGACAGCTATGGACTGCCACCCCCAGTCTGTCAACCAAAATATAGGGAAGCTTTTGGCTGTCAACCAAAATATAGGGAAGCCCATAATTTTTTTTAATTATTTAAATAAATTGTTTAAAAAAAAAGTGTGGGCTTTGCCCTATTTTTGATTCCTAGCCAAGGTAAAACCCAGGCAGCTGGGGGCTGAGATTCTCAGCATGGTAAGGCCCAAGTGTTCTGGCCCACCCTTGGTGAAAATTGCAGCCTGCAGCCACCACTGAAAATGGCGCATTATTTCGTAGCGCCATTTTAAGACGCTGTACTCGGCTTGTTCAGTGGCTTTGGTGGTGGTGGCATGCCGGATAATATAGGGGTTAATGTAAGCTTTGCATTGCCAGCTGGCACTAAGTCCAGATTCATAATGTAGGGCCAATGTTAGACCTGCCGTCTATGAATCTTTAGTAAGCTTTAAAAAAAATCACAACATAGAGAAAATCTTTTAATTGCAATAAAACACAAAAAAATATCTCTGGTTCCCATCTTTAATAACCACCAAAAAATCTCCAATGATAATCCTCAGGTCTGTTCCACAAGTAAATGAGTGGCCTGAAAGTGCAGGCGGCGGGCCGCCATTAAGTATAATGATCCTGTTTAATCACTTTCTGCTTTCTTTTACAGCCCCTCCTGCCCCATCTCATAACTTTAAAGTCTGATACCCCAGTTTGGGGTTTGGACTCAAGTTTGAATCACATTCGGCCCCAAAATGGGGCTTTAAAAAAAAGTCTGGGCGGGTCCGGCAAACTCAAACATTGGCGGATTCATCGCTAATTACCATGTTTTCAGTTAGCTATTAAAAGGTATAAATCACTGAGGACTCTCAGAGTTGAAAGGGGAACTCCAGTGAGAGAAATACGTTTTGGTACAGTCCCTGCCCTGCTACATGATGAAGCGGAGCCGTACACTGCAGTTCTATATATCTCTTATGAATCAATAAAAATCATACCTGCTCCTCTGCTCTGACCCCCGCCTCAGGGAACCCAGAATATGAGCTAAAAGCAGGAGGTGTGTTGGGGGCATGGATGCTGGGAGCTGCAGGATCTGCCTACATTCACGCCCTCACACAATTCTGTTTAGTGAGGGGGCGTGGCAGGGGGCGTGTAGAGATTTAGGTTCCCTGAGGTGGGGGCCAAAACAGAGAAGCAGGTATGATTTTATCGATTTATAAGTGATCTATAGAGACTAGAACTGCAGTGTACAGCTCTACTTAATCATGTAGCAGGGCAGGAACTGTACTAAAAAGTTTTCTATCCCTGGAGTTGCCCTTTAATATTTTTCTATACAATAGATGCACTTTGTATGAGAGCTGTTTATTATTACTATTAATTATATTATTAATAATAAATGTTATTATTAGTAGTACTAGAAGTATTTCATTTTAATTATAATTACCCTTTTTTTATTACAATTACTTTTTTATAGTACTGAAGTAATACATTATTTAATAACAGGTAAGTCTCCTCTGTGTCTCCTCAAGTGTCACTTTAAGTGTCAGAAATATTCCAGAAAATGTAATTCTGTATTACACGTTCTGCATTCTCATCTATCCATCCATATTAGTGATGAGCGAGTACTAAAATGCTCGGGTGCTCGAAGCTCGGGCCGAGCATCCCGAGATACTCGTGTACTCGGCCCGAGTACCGAGCCCAATGTTATCCTATAAAACAAAAAGGAAAAGGGGCGCAAATGTGTAGGATCCCCTTATTAAAAACGTCTAAGTGGCGTGGATAGGTGGCCACTCACCTTATCGGGTTGTGCAATTCCTGCACAACCCGGTTTAACAGCCTCCGCCGCCGGCGGTATATGCAATGCCTCTCCGCTCTCCTCTCTCCTGTTCAAGGCAGATTGTTTGTGCTGTTCCTGAGCTGCTCCAGCCGCCAGTCCCTCAAAAAAGGAGTAGTTTTCATGCAAAAAATAGTAATGGCGGTCTAATTAGGAGCGCTCTAAGGAACAAGCAGACATGTAAGATGTTTTCATAAATGTCAAACCTTTTATTAACTTCTTAGTTCCCCTCACAGCTCCACTACGCGTTTCAACTGCATACAAACAGTCTTCATCAGGTGGTGTCACCACCTGATGAAGACTGTTTGTATGCAGTTGAAACACGTAGTGGAGCTGTGAGGGGAACTAAGAAGTTAATAAAAGGTTTGACATTTATGAAAACATCTTACATGTCTGCTTGTTCCTTAGAGCGCTCCTAATTAGACCGCCATTACTATTTTTTGCATGACAATGTTATCCTATGGGAGACACGAGTATTTTTATGAAATGACTGCCGGCAGCATGGAAAAACCCTAAAAATGTCACAAAAGTCTCAGAAGAGTGCTGAAATGACATGGCAACACCATGGGGAAGACCCCTGGAAGCATTTCTCACTCAAAAGTCACAGCTGTGAACAATGTTGTCCAAGTTTCACGCCAATTTTACGGAGTCTCCAGAAAACCTTCCAAAATGACACCAAAATGAATATTTAGGGTGGAAATGTTAAGGGCACATACCCAATAGTGAGATACAGCTGGTGTATGTTACTTTTTGTGATTACTAGGGATGAGCGAGTCTACTCGCTAGGACTCATTACTCGGCGATTCTTAAGGGACTCGCTGGACTCGGTAATCGGCGAGTCTTTTAGCGAATACTCGCTCAGTAACGAGTCCAATGCAAGTCAATGTTTTGTCAGAGTTTATTTTATCTCACTCGCTAGACTCGCTAGACTCGCTCTATCACATCGCTATATAGCTTGAATCTCCCCAAACAGCAGCGAGTCTGAGCGAGTCTACGAGTCCGAATCCTAGCGAGTCTGCGATTCCGAGTCCTGTATTCTCTATTCGGGACTCGCGAATCCAGAATCTTTTATGTTACTAGTCAGCATTGCGTGTTAGGTCAGAAAACTTGTGAAGAAGGACAAGCATCTTAGCCAATCATAGTCAGTAATGCCATAGCAGCTTTGGTTGTGTCAGGACTATGATTGGCTGCTGTCCATCGTGATGCCTATGTCATCTATGACAGGCAAGGCAGTATATAAGGCTTGCCCCCGCCATTTTGGGCACATTCCTGAGAAGAGCTGACCTAGTGCAGGGAGACTTGGAGCAGATCTAGGGACAGTTAGGCAGTGTAGGAGTCACATATAACCCAAAAGTTCTTTTCAGAACTAACAGGACGGAGTGTAGGAGTCAAGATTCCTCACACATAACCCAAAAGTTCTTTTCAGAACTACCAGGACGGAGGATTGCTGTACAGGACTGTAAGGAAGGGGAGATAGGAGCAGCCTTACAGTGAATCCAGCACCATCCTCAGAGCTTAGTTCACCCAGCTTTCCGCAGAGCTGTAATCCTAAGCTTTTTCTTATTTTTGGCACTAGTCTACCAAATAATTTTGGTGCCATTTTTCCACAAAAAATTTCCTGTGCCAGTGCGTTGCTGTACGGTGTCCTGCCTGCAGCTCGCACGGTACTTGTAAACTTGCACGCAGCCAGCACCGCAGCCTAACAGTGCCTGGTTCTGCGTACGAAACAATTTTTCCCTGTGCCAGTGCGTTGCTGTACGGTGTCCTGCCTGCAGCTCGCACGGTACTTGTAAACTTGCACGCAGCCAGCACCGCAGCCTAACAGTGCCTGGTTCTGCGTACGAAACAATTTTTCCCTGTGCCAGTGCGTTGCTGTACGGTGTCCTGCCTGCAGCTCGCACGGTACTTGTAAACTTGCACGCAGCCAGCACCGCAGCCTAACAGTGCCTGGTTCTGCGTACTAAACAATTTTTCCCTGTGCCAGTGCGTTGCTGTACGGTGTCCTGCCTGCAGCTCGCACGGTACTTGTAAACTTGCACGCAGCCAGCACCGCAGCCTAACAGTGCCTGGTTCTGCGTACTAAACAATTTTTCCCTGTGCCAGTGCGTTGCTGTACGGTGTCCTGCCTGCAGCTCGCACAGTACTTGTAAACTTGCACGCAGCCAGCACCGCAGCCTAACAGTGCCTGGTTCTGCGTACGAAACAATTTTTTCCTGTGCCAGTGCGTTGCTGTACGGTGTCCTGCCTGCAGCTCGCACGGTACTTGTAAACTTGCACGCAGCCAGCACCGCAGCCTAACAGTGCCTGGTTCTGCGTACTTAACAATTTTTCCCTGTGCCAGTGCGTTGCTGTACGGTGTCCTGCCTGCAGCTCGCACGGTACCTTCCATCTCTCTTAAAATATCTTAGCCTCTAGTGTGTACCTTTCACGAAATAGTACCTGCTACTTGTTTTACAAGCCCCCAGAAAGCCACCAGAAATTATAAAATGTCACACAAAAAACCAAATCCCAAAAAAAGTCTTGCTAAGGGACAGGGACGAGGTACAGGCATTGGTAGTCGTGGCCAACTATCCACCAGTTCGGGCAGACAGACGAGGATTGATCGATCGTTCCTCCTGTCTAACTTTCCCCGTCAGGAAAGTAAACGAGTATTGAGGCCGGAAGACGAACAGCATCTAACGTCTTGGCTGGCAGACAAGTCCTCAACAACAGGTTCTTGCAGCACTCAAGGTACCTTGAGCACTGTGTCTACTGTTGGTACATACCATGCTGGGTCATCTAATCCACAACCTCTTCACAGTTCCTCAGACCAACAGCAGCCCCATGAAAATGTTGACACAGACATGGGTCACTCAGATGACTTATTTGGTACATATAATCCTTTACATGAATCCGGTTTGCCAGACTCCGTAGTAGATGAGATACTTGATGAAGAATTGTCCAATCATGGACAAGTTTTAGAGACACCCCGGCCACATGAACGTGTCTTTCAGCAAAGTCTTAGACCGTCTCAGGAGTTGGAGGATGATGATGATGAGACAGTGACACACTTGTCATCTGGGGAGCAAAATCTATCTTGTTATCGGGAAGATTTAGAAGAGGAAGGGGTTGATGATGAGACAACTGATCCCACGTGGAATGTTGCGATGCAGAGCCAGCAGAGCAGCACGGAGGAAGAAAGTGTGTATGTCCCACCAACAAAGGCACCAAGGCCGACTCCTCCCACCAGAACTGAAAGAGTCACCACTGTTGCCCCAAATGTGTCCACTGTGGCTCAAAATTTGTCAACTGTTGGACAAAATGTCTCAAATGTGGGCCTCAGTAATCCCTCAGGGAGTACAGTCAAGCCTAGAGGTCGGTCAGCCACTGTGTGGAAATTTTTTAAAGATGGGCCTTCTCAAGAAAATGTGGTCATCTGTACCATCTGCCATGCAAGGCTAAGCAGAGGCCACGGGAAAGGAAACCAGAGCACCAGCAGTATGCGGAAGCACATGGCTGGTCAGCACCCTATTCAGTGGTCAAAAGTGCAGCCTTCCACAACAGTGTCATCTGACCCAAAGACTGCGACGGTAACTCAGATACGTCTGTCACAATCAAGTGTTGCTGAAGCTGGTCCAGCTCATATGTACTCATCACAAGCAGCGGTTGCAGAGAGACTGAACACGAGTGCAGACAGTTCTCGGTCAGCAACATCCTTACAGTTATCAGTGACACAGCTGTACGAAAGGAAGCAGAAATACCACTCTTCCCACCCATTAGCCAAAAAAATAAATGCCCAGATAGCTAAGTTGTTAGCAGTCGAGATGTTGCCGTTTAGGCTTGTGGGTACAGACTCTTTCCGTGAGCTTTTGGCTGTGGCAGTACCACGCTACTCGGTTCCAAGCCGCCACTACTTTTCACGTTGTGCCGTCCCCGCGTTACATGAGCATGTCATTAACAACCTCAAGCGTGCCCTCACCAACGCTGTAACCGGGAAAGTACACCTTACTACGGACACGTGGACAAGCAGTTCAGGACAGGGCCGGTACATCTCGCTCACCGCGCATTGGATCAACGTTGTGGAGAGTGTGCCAAACGATGTTAGTGTTACATCAAACATCCTACCCACGCCACGGATAGCTGGCACAACCTCATTCAGGGTCTCTGCATCATCCTATATGTCCACTACCCCATCTTCCGCTTCCTCGACCAATCCTCAATTGCCCTCAACATCACGGCCAAGTTGGGAGGTTTGCTGCAGTGCTTCAGCAAGACGCCAACAGGCTCTGCTGAAGCTGATCTGTTTAGGTCACACACCGCACACTGCAGTAGAGCTGTTGAAAGGTCTGAAGGAACAGACAGATGAGTGGCTATCCCCACTCCAACTCCAGACCGGTCTCGTGGTGAGCGACAATGGTCGTAACCTAGTGGCTGCACTAAAGCTCGGAAACCTTGTGCACGTGCCTTGCATGGCTCACGTGCTGAATCTAGTAGTGCAGAAATTCCTGCGTACATACCCAGAGCTATGTGACCTACTGGAGAAGGTGCGTCGAGTTTGTGCACATTTTCGTCATTCGTCAACAGCGGTTGGAAAACTTTCACTGCTTCAAAAGCAATTGAATTTGCCCAACCACAGACTCATTTGTGACATGCCGACACGATGGAACTCTACATTCCATATGTTATCGAGGATCAATGAGCAGCAGAGGGCAATATCCGAGTATCAGTTGCAACATGCCCGTCAGACCGGCAGTCAGCCACGACATATTAGTACAATGGAGTGGGTGTGGATCGCTGACACATCTGAGGTTCTTGATAATTTTGACTACTGCACAAAACTGGTGAGCGGTGATCAGTCCATCATCAGTGTCACTATACCCATGCTGTGTCTGCTGAAAGAATCCCTCATTAATCAGAAAAATGAAGCATTGAGAGCCCAGCAGATGGCTATGGAGCCAGATTTAAACAGCGCAGTACCTAGCCAGCAAAGCCAGTATGACCAGGCAACAATGGCTCCTGAGGAGGAACAGGAGCAAGACGATGAAGAGGATTTATTTTTTGTTGGTGCCGATGTCAACCCAGATGGTACTCACAACCCCAGCTTTGTGTCTGTCCACCATGGGTGGCCTGGAGAGGAGGAGGCGGAGACAGACTTTGCGGATAGAATGGGTATTGAACATCGTTCTGAGGACACTGAAGACATGACTCTATGCAGCTTAGGACACATGGCTGACTTCATGTTGACTTGTCTGCTAGAAGACCCACGAGTGATTAACATATTGCACAACGACCTCTACTGGTTGGCCACCTTTCTGGACCCACGTTATAAAGATAAATTCACCTCGCTGCTGTTTCAGTCACCACGTGGCTTGACAATTGACTATTTCAAGAGGGTTCTTGTGGATAATATGCTTCGAATATCACCGTCAGACAACACTCTGCCCATAGTTAGCAACTGTGCAACAGCAGCCTTTGGTCGGGGCACAATCATCCACGCTGTCCAGAAGAGATGCTGGAAAGATGTCCGCAAAGTGGGCTATGTTCAATAAGCCATCGAACCTGCAGCGCCATGTTGCTCCAGTAACCATCTCTCGGAGACAGAAACTTACCAACATGGTACAAGAATACTTAAGTGACAGTACCTGCTTCCTGACTGATGCCGCAGTCCCGTTTAATTACTGGGTCTCCAAGCTCCACACTTGGACAGAGCTCTCGTTGTATGCCTTGGAGGTGCTGGCATGCCCTGCAGCAAGTGTGACATCAGAGCGGGTTTTTCAGTGCCGCTGGGGTATCATAACTGATACCAGGACACGTCTTACTCCAGAGAATGCAGACAGGCTTACTCTAATTAAGTTTAATAGGAACTGGATTTCACAAGACTTCTCGAGCCCTGAAGACGACAGTACTCAGAGCTGAAGTGCCACGTTCAACATCAATATGATATAATTAATCATTGTATTATATTGTGTCTTTTTGGTACAAGCAGTATGTACAAGACCAGTAACGATTTGCGTAACCATGTTCCTGCAACCTGGTAATGAGGCTGCTTCATCTTAAACCAACACTACACCTTAACTTCGGTTTCATTAACCATCACAACACCTTTTCACAAGGAATCAACCTTTATTTTCTGTTAGCAAACATTTAAAAGCCCCTTGGGCTAATTTTTTGAGCCACCCTGGCTAACAAGCGGATCATGGCCCTTAGGCCTGCATTTATACCCAAAATGCAAAACAGCCCCTTGGGCTAATTTTTGGAAACACCCAGCCTAAGAGGCTTATCATGGCCCTTAGGCCTGCACTTATACCCAAATTGCCAAACAGCCCCTTGGGCAAATTTTTAGAGCCACCATGGCTAACAAGCTGATCATGGCCCTTAGGCCTGCATTTATACCCAAAATGCAAAACAGCCCCTTGGGCTAATTTTTGGAAACACCCAGCCTAAGAGGCTTATCATGGCCCTTAGGCCTGCATTGACACTAAAAATGCCAAACAGCCCCTTGGGCTAATTTTTGGAGCCACCATGGCTAACAAGCTGATCATGGCCCTTAGGCCTGCATTTATACCCAAAATGCAAAACAGCCCCTTGGGCTAATTTTTGGAAACACCCAGCCTAAGAGGCTTATCATGGCCCTTAGGCCTGCATTGACACTAAAAATGCCAAACAGCCCCTTGGGCTAATTTTTGGAGCCACCATGGCTAACAAGCTGATCATGGCCCTTAGGCCTGCATTTATACCCAAAATGCAAAACAGCCCCTTGGGCTAATTTTTGGAAACACCCAGCCTAAGAGGCTTATCATGGCCCTTAGGCCTGCATTGACACTAAAAATGCCAAACAGCCCCTTGGGCTAATTTTTGGAGCCACCATGGCTAACAAGCTGATCATGGCCCTTAGGCCTGCATTTATACCCAAAATGCAAAACAGCCCCTTGGGCTAATTTTTGGAAACACCCAGCCTAAGAGGCTTATCATGGCCCTTAGGCCTGCATTGACACTAAAAATGCCAAACAGCCCCTTGGGCTAATTTTTGGAGCCACCATGGCTAACAAGCTGATCATGGCCCTTAGGCCTGCATTTATACCCAAAATGGCAAACAGCCCCTTGGGCTAATTTTTCCAGGCACCAAGCCTATGCCTCCATCGTGGGCATTGCATGTACTATGCTCCTAGTACAAGCAATTCTATTGTATGGGCCAAGCACCCTGCTTTATGAAAAAAATGTATATGAAGCCCCTTGAGCTAATTTTTTTAGGCAACAAGCCTATGCTTGCATCGTGGGAATTGCTTGGACTATCATCCTGCTGGAGCCTGGAGAAAGGTCCCACTGTACGCTCTGTAGAAAACGCGTAGACGCGATGTGTAGCAGGTAGATGTCCCAGCCTCTCACATGTGTGTTCCTAGTCTTGTTGCCATAGCGAGGCATTAAGTAACCCCCCAAACACAGGCACTGTTTATTTGTCAGCAACATTTGTCTGTGGAGTCATGATTTTACACTTAGTAACCAAGGTGACTTCATGCTCCATGCGGTCCGTAAAGTACTTGCTAATGATGCTCTCTCTCCCCTGTCCTCCACGCCAAATGTCTCGGGGTAATCCTTGACTCATCCCTCTCCTTCAAGCCCCACCTCTAGTTCCTAACCAAGTCCCTGTCACTCCAACTCAAAAATATTTCAAGAATTTGCTCGTTACTCAACCCTGACACAGCTAAAACACTCATTAATGCCCTCATCATCTCCCGCCTTGACTACTGGAACCTCCTTCGCACAGGCCTCCCTGCCAACTCTCTTGCACCTCTCCAATCTATACTAAACTCTGCTGCCCGACTAATCCATCTGTCCTCACGCTACTCACCTGTCTACACCCTCTGCCAAGCCCTTCACTGGGTCCCCGCCCCACAGAGAGCTCACTTTAAAACACTGATCATGACATTCAAAGCCTTACACAACCTATCCCCACCATACATCTCCGACATGATCTCCCGATACCATCCCTCACGCTACCTGCGTTCATCCAAAGAACTTCTCCGACACTCCCCCCTCATCTCCTCTTCCCACAACCGCATACAGGATTTCTCCCGGGCATCAACCATGCTCTGTAACTCGCTGCCCCACCTCATCACTCACTCGCCTACCCTGGGAACCTTCAAGAAACACCTAAAGACTCACCTCTTCCGACAGGCCTACAACCTGCCATGACACCCCGCTACACGCCCCACGACCGACACCTTCCCCACCCTATTGTATCCCCACCCACCCCTCGTTGAATGTGAGCCCACGCGTACAGGGTCCTCTCCTGTTGTACCTCTATGACCTTATTGTCTATGTTTATTGTACTTCTCCTTGTGTACCTTATCCTCATGTAAAGCGCCATGGAACCTATCGGTGCTATATAAATAAATAATAATTATAATGATGATGACTTTAAGCCCATCCACAAAACAACCTACACATCCATTCCCTGAAAAAAGACAGACACAAAGCAGTTTTTGTAAACTGGGTATTATTCCGCCATAATGGTAAAAATGTCAGAATTTTTTTTTTTTTTTTTTTTTTTTTTGGTACAACTTTGTAAACAGTAGGAAAATATAAGAAATAATAACATAAAGAAATTGTGCAATGCACATGAACACAAAATAAAAAACAAAAAAATAAGGGGTCTACAGCTGCTGGTAGGTTGCCGCATCCTCCGGCCTTGCCAGTAAAGTGACACCATCACCCTGGTCCTGCAAGAGGTCAAGGGCCCCATGAATGGCCTCCGGCAACCCTTGAGGGTGGATCCTCTGGGCAGGTGTGGGGAAAAATGGTAGGTCCCTGTTAGGTGGCCATTGTGGAAAGGTAGGTACAGGCCTCTGGGGTGGCACATGGCTGTCCCGGGGTGTGGGCCTGTCTTGTAGGTTGGAGTGTCTGAGTTGCCACCCCTCCAAATAATTGAAAACCTCACCTGGGTGGTTTGGTGGGCGACTGGCGTCAAGCACAATCTGTAATGCTGACCTTGCCCGCAGTAGCCTGTGAAATGGAATTTCATCCAGGAATGGTATCAGACTGTGGGCAAAGTCAGCATTACTTTGTGCACGCCGTCTATTAGGTGACCCCGGGATCAGACCATGGCTGCTGTGAGGTGGGCATCCAGGTTCCTCCTCTTGCGGCCGGACATCCCCCAAAGCTGGGGTTGGTGCTGGTGGCGGCGGTGGTGGTGTTGGTGCTGGTGGCGGCGGTGGTGGTGTTGCTGGTGCTGGTGGCGGCGGTGGTGGTGGTGCTGGTGCTGGTGGCGGCGGTGGTGGTGGTGTTGGTGCTGGTGGCGGCGGCGGTGGTGGTGGTGGTATTCCACCAGCTTGGCCTTGCTCCTCCACTAAAGGGGCTTCAGGGGCCTCCCTCGCCTGTTCAGGCAGCTGTGGTGGTGGACGGTTACCACGTCGCCTGCGGTAGTGAACCTCTCTGTGGGTAAAGGCCAAAAAAGTTTGGTGAATGCATTGCATTTGGAAACAAAAACATAGGTCAAACATTAAGTTGCACACTTTTTTGACTCTGTGTATCAGTGTATTCAGAATCAGAAATTTTTTATTATTATTAAAGAATAACTAACTGTACATAACATAAATGAATACATCACTTTGTTTGCTAATTCCCTAATAATACATAATTTTTCCCCCCTTATTAACCCCCACCCCCCCATCCCATCTAACCTAGACGAACAATAACACCAATGGTTCACATGAAAAAAAGTCCCCCTGACTTCACTGTTAACTTGACATACTTAATTTACCAAACTTTTAGGTTATATCATCTATGTAAACCAGTGAAGGGGTTCAAACGTATACAATATATATATATAATATAATATTTAATATAATACAATATATATAATAATGACTATTCAGCCACTATCTCCATCCACTTCTTTCTCAACCCTCGTCCATGGCTCCCATATCGGTGTATTCTGTGTTTTCATTGTTGACCTTAAGATTTAATTGCAGCCAATAAATTAGGACATTTCGGCTCATGGCTCAACCAATATTCTATGTGTGGGTAGTGTTGGTATTCTATTTTTTGACATTCCATTTGAAATTTAAGCATTTGTCTGCCCATTTACACTGTGCCCTGCCTTAGGCAGGACAGCTATTTAGGCACTTGAAGACACATTAGTGGCCACAAGTATAGCATTTATTTTTTGTTGTAACTTTATGTGGACAAAGCTATAGCCTCACACTTTGAGGCAAACACATTCTTCAGGGTTGTTTGCCATCAGATGGACACAAAAAGACGCAGTGTGGGCGACCTTGGTTTCAAAGCACATAACCCAGATCTATAGGGCAGGTGAGTAAGACAGGAAATGTAGTCATGCAGCATAGGTGACACATGAGCATTCGGCGTTAGTGCCCTACACTCCTTGTTGCTGCCATGTATGCTAATCAGGAATGTCTCGGTAAATAAAACCCACAAAACATATGGCTTGGATTTTGAAATGACTGTAATGGACATAGAGTATGGGGTTGTTTTTGATCAGCAGGTCACACATCGTTGTTGCCAAACAAGGTGGTATTCCCAGATGAACAGTTTTACAATTATTCCAACGGGGCCGAACACAAAGCCGGGAACAGCAAGGGCAAACTTCTTGTTCCCTAAAGTACCTTGGACATAAAAGCCTGTTGCACTGAAAATATGGCCCCTTTAAGTTTGATTTTATACAGCATTAATACACTATGTTTTTCGGAGGATTCTTAATGTGGCCATCAGTTAAAAACAAAACAATTAAATTCACATGTGGGCCCTAATATCTACACCATCACCTTGCAGGCCCAAATATACCCATGGGAAAACTGAACCACACATATTTGTAGTGATACAGAGTATGTCCTCTAATGTGTATGACTGTGTCAACAATTTGTGATGGTGTACAAACATTTTAGTGCAAAAGGGGTATATCCTTACAACGTTATTTACCCTAAAAACACCAACAATTACACGTGTAGGGATGTATGTGGCCCTTATGCAAGTGGAGGGAGGCCATTAGGAACTGTGAGGCACCGCCGGCATGATCCGCATGGCCGGGTACATCACATGTAGGATCAGAGGATGATCCTGTGCACACTGGCCGGTTTTCCTGTGATGATAATACTGTGTGAACCAACCTGAACACAATGCGGTTTCATGAGCCTAATGAGCGGCAGTGAGAGTGGGATGAGATCGAGGAGTCCATGAGGAATAGGATGTAACGAGTGAGTGCTGACAACCCGGAACACAGGGAGTTAACCTGAGCTGTGTGACAGGCTGATTAACAGCAGCTGAGGGGTGTGTCCATGTGGGAGTGGCTGGCACGATAAGAGCCGGCCACCTGAGTGATTGAGAGATTGATTCTGGAAGCTGAGATTGATTCAGATGGAAGCTGAGACCAGCCAAGTGCAGAGCAGTCTAGAGGCTCTGAGTACATGATGGGGGCATGCTAGCTCCATGCCGGTGCCGAGGTCCGGGGTCGTGTCCGCACCTGGAGGGGGAAGCCGTGGCTGAACCAGGTGGATACTGGTCCGGGCGTGGGGTGAAACACGCCCGGGAAAGGAGCCTGTGGGGATGCCTGGTGGAACCTGTGACACAGGTAGCGAGACCCGGATCCGTGCCCGGTAAGAAAGCAGTTCCCGAGCGATAGTGTGAACTGTGCACCTTGTGTGCGTAAATCATGTTAGGCGAGTATAGACCGCCCTTGGGACCGACTCAGTGGAGTCCGTTAAAGGTCCTGATGATCCGGAATGTATGTAGCCCTTGGAGGCAATTGTATGTAGTGTGCCAGGCGGGCATAGACCGCCTTTAGGTCCGAGTCAGAGTGCTCAGTTAAAGGACCTGATGAAACAATGTGTTTAACTATGTGTATGAGGGCTTAGGTAATGGCCCTGAATGAGAGATGATGACCTATGTAAGACCCATGTATAATCATGTGGAGAGACAGTGACCCAGCTGGTATGGATGATGTTGGAGGCGTTCCGTCCTTGGGACGAGAGGGAGGCTTGCCCTGCTGCATGCAGAGGGTACCTGATCCCTCAACCACGACCTCAAATGGTGTGGGTGTGCCTGTGGTGCCAGAGACAGGGGTAATAGGGCTCCTAGTAGGTATCGGATGTGGTTCCCGTGTACTATGGTTTGCCAATCCCTGTAATGGGCCATGGAGGGGCCACAGTCCATGGATGTGGGCTGTGAGCAGGTGTGTGATCCATGGACGTTTGAATGATGGATCACATACGGTGTGTAAGGTCCCGGTCAGGCAAGATTCCTGACTACGGGTGAATGTATATCATCATGCTGGGGTGACTAAAGCCAGGCGGCAGGTACCGCCATTGGGACCCACAGGGCCCGTTGAGGCGTATGTAACGAAGGTCAGAAGCAGGGGTTAGAAGGGCTCCCGTATTGGGTAACGCGTGGTTAGGCGGGAGGCCGCAGCCCCACGGGTTACTAGGGTTTGCCAATCCCTGTTATGAACCCGGAAGGGTCATCATCGTACTGTAACTTATGTATAGTGTAAGTAGGCCGGAGCCCGTAGCCACCATGGGAGCTGTTAGTAGAGCTCCAATGGGGACAGAGATGGTTACAGGTCCCGGGTTACTATAAAACGTTATGTGCAATATAAGTGTTATGTGATGTTAAATGTAAATGTATGGTGTATTTATGTAAAGTGTTGTTAATCAATGTGATATGTGTCAAACATGCTACCCGGGTTATGTGATTAATATGTGAAAATAAACGGGTAGACATTGCTTAACCTTATAAACACGTGTTCTTGTCGTTTTGCAAGCGGGTTCCCCGGTTGCTACCTCACAGAACACATACAAATGATGCTTACGACAGGCAAACCAGACAAGGCCACACACCTTAGAGACCATTGCAGGGAAGAACATGGCTTTGTTCCACAAACATGCCAACAATAATAGCTAATTGTGAGGTCACGGAACATTGTGTCTGCCCACCCTGCTTATTTGTCCCAACGTCAGAATGTGACTATAAATGTGTATGTCCTGGATCATTGCCAAAGGTAATAGAAATCTGTTGCACCATGGCAGAAACAAACCCCAGTGTGGGTATGTAAACCAGCACACTCATTATAGAGCTTCATACGTACACTGTGTGCCCTCGTGGACAGGGTCCTCTCCTCTTGTACCTGTACAACCTGATTGTCTTCCTTTACTGTTTTTTGTAGTTAACCATTATCCTCATGTAAAGTGCCATGGAACCTAATGGCGCTATATAAATAAATAATAATAATAGTAGACAACAGTGTTGCAGACACATACCTTGGCATACGGGCCACCGGTCCAAGGAAGGATAGCCGGTCGTAATGTTTGTAGATCAGCTCTGGAGCTGCTCCCGGGTCCCCCTCTGCGATCTGTCGATATTGTTTGCGATGTTGATCGCGGCAGCTCCTCCAACGCTTTTGAAGATGGTCAACTGTGAAATGATTTCAAACCGGGTTTAGACATGTGTAATATTTGAAACAACAAAAAGTATGGGTACAAATCAACAATAACATTTTATTCATGTTGTGTGTGTAATGTGTATACAAGTCACAGTGACACGACAGTGTGGAACATCATCAACAGCATTACGGACATTGAGCTCACGTGGACACTATCACAAATGAGGCAGGACACATGTCGACGCATCGAGAAGGTAATAGTGCGGGCACCAGACTCTGCTCATTAGTGGTATTAATATACACCCAACCCCCTGGCCGTAAGAGCCAGGAGCACCAGCCCTTAAACTAAGTGTAGTGTTGTGACCCCATCCAAATATAGGCAACTATGCGACGGCGCATGATAACACATTGAGGGTCCTGTATACCCTGCTATGGGGGCCTGTATACCCACGAGGGCCCTGTATACCCACTGCTGGGGGCCCTGTATACTCACTGCTGGGGGCCCTCTATACCCACTGCTGGGGGGGCTGTAGACCCACTGAGGGCCCTGTATACAGGGACTGACTGGCACCCTACAGTTTGGGTGCCAGCCCTCCCTCACCGGTCCGACACAGGTGAGGAATGGGGTGGGGGGGGTGATGACTGGCGGCCGCCTCACAGTCACCGCAGCTCCCGCAGTCTCCTAGGGCTCGCTCCCAGCCGCAGCCTCGCGCTCCTCACAGCCGCTCACTCCCAGCCGCAGCCGCGCGCTGATGACGTCATCGCGCGCGGCCAGGAGCTTGCGGTTCCGGCTGCTGCTTCGGGGTCATGCGGTGCTTCATGCTCCTGCAGCCGCATGACCCGTGCCCCTGCCTGTATACCATAATATGGGGGCATGTATACTCTGCAGGGGGAGCTGTATACTCTGCTGGGGGGCTGTCTACCAGTGATAGCCGCTGTATACGAGGATGGCGGTCAATATGTTTTCACAGTTTTTGGGGGCAAAAATAGGGGGGTCGGCTTATACACAGGTCGGCTTATACACGAGTATATATACAGTAAATCCAATATATTACGGGTGAACTCATTTAACTTACTCATATTGCTCTGTTCATCATGCCCACTCAGATGGAACGCAGGGAACATCACTTGGGCGATCTCTCTCCAGGCAGTAGTCCTCATGATGTTATCCCCATAGTCAGGGTCTGTTGGGAGCCATAGCAGTGGCCGAGCCTCCACCAGAGGAATCAATCGCAGCGTGTTCACAGTGACACGGCCGGCCATGATAGCTCTGGGGAATGGATTGCTCTGTGTGTGCGTCTCTCAGAGCGAGTCGTTTCCTGTTTGCTTTTACAGCATGGTGTGTGCCCGAGAATCGCTTCCCCCTCCCATCATCGGCTCCAAATAAGAGAAAAACCTGCGAGTTTGGACTCGCACACTTTCAGAGACACATCAGCGATTTGGAAATAGCATTATTCGTTATTACTCGGTTCCCTATTCATTAACATTGGACTCGATAGACTCGCAACGAGTAGCGAGTCCTGGGCTCGGACTCGTGCGGGTCTAGCGATTCCGAGTAATTTAGGACTCGCTCATCCCTAGTGATTACATGAAAGATTTTACGTGAAAACATTGTGCGGCACTCCGATGACCCTGAGAAGAGACGAACATGAAGCCCTGTCTTGAAATAATGTGCCCATTTTGAGGAACTGGGTCTATTGTAGTATCTTCCTTTGCCAGGGCAGTCCAAAATTGGGAGGCTCCTCATTGTCCATGGATAGAGATGTGCAGGAGGGCCTGTAAACAAGAACTGGGTGTATTGTAGTATATCCCTTTGGCCAGGGCAGCCAAAAATTGGAAGGTTTAACAATGACCCATGCATACAGACATGTAGTAGGGCCTGTAACCCTCAAGTGGGTGTATTTTAGCCTAGGCCTTTGGCCAGGGCAGCCAAAAATTGGGAGGTTCAACAATGACCCATGCATACAGACATGTAGTAGGGCCTGTAACCCTCAAGTGGGTGTATTTTAGCCTAGGCCTTTGGCCAGGGCAGCCAAAAATTGGGAGGTTCAACAATGACCCATGCATACAGACATGTAGTAGGGCCTGTAACCCTCAAGTGGGTGTATTGTAGTATAGCCCTTTGGTCAGGGCAGCCAAAAATTGGAAGGTTCAACAATGACCCATGCATACAGACATGTAGTAGGGCCTGTAACCCTCAAGTGGGTGTATTTTAGCCTAGGCCTTTGGTCAGGGCAGCCAAAAATTGGAAGGTTCAACAATGACCCATGCATACAGACATGTAGTAGGGCCTGTAACCCTCAAGTGGGTGTATTTTAGTTTAGGCCTTTGGTCAGGGCAGCCAAAAATTGGGAGGTTCAACAATGACCCATGCATACAGACATGTAGTAGGGCCTGTAACCCTCAAGTGGGTGTATTTTAGCCTAGGCCTTTGGCCAGGGCAGCCAAAAATTGGAAGGTTCAACAATGACCCATGCATACAGACATGTAGTAGGGCCTGTAACCCTCAAGTGGGTGTATTTTAGTTTAGGCCTTTGGTCAGGGCAGCCAAAAATTGGGAGGTTCAACAATGACCCATGCATACAGACATGTAGTAGGGCCTGTAACCCTCAAGTGGGTGTATTTTAGCCTAGGCCTTTGGCCAGGGCAGCCAAAAATTGGGAGGTTCAACAATGACCCATGCATACAGACATGTAGTAGGGCCTGTAACCCTCAAGTGGGTGTATTTTAGCCTAGGCCTTTGGCCAGGGCAGCCAAAAATTGGGAGGTTCAACAATGACCCACGCATACAGACATGTAGTAGGGCCTGTAACCCTCAAGTGGGTGTATTGTAGTATAGCCCTTTGGTCAGGGCAGCCAAAAATTGGGAGGCTCCACATTGTCCCTGGATAGAGACGTGCAGGAGGGCCTCAAAACATTTTTCCCATTGAAAAGGAGCGGGTCGCCTGTCGTTGTAATGCCCATTCTAAAAGAATGGGCGAAAAAATTTACCACTGCAGGTATACCTCAAACAACAGCCTAACTATTGTAACGGTCATCATGGTGTCACATGAGGAGAAGGAGGAGCAGTCCAGCGATTAGCCAAAGTCCTGAAGTGTGTACCCATGGGTGAGTGGAGGTACATGGCAAATTCACATAACAAAATTTTAATTCAGTTGTCATTTGCTGGTGGTGTGGTGAAGTCTGGCCCAATCCAACCCTTGTTCATCTTGATCAGAGTCAGCCTGTCAGCATTTTCAGTTGACAGGCGGGTGCGTTTATCAGTGATGATTGCACCTGCAGCACTGAAAACACGCTCTGATAAAACGCTAGCGGCAGGGCAGGCCAGGACTTCCAAGGCGTAGAGAGCCAATTCATGCCACGTGTCCAGCTTGGAGACCCAATAATTGAAAGGCACAGAGGAATCTCGCAGTACAGTTGTTCGATCTGCAAGGTACTCCTTCAGCATCTGCCCAAACTTAGCATTTCTGGTGGCACTACTCCGCACCTCAGGGCTGTGGTACGTGAGGGGCTGAGAAAACTGTCCCACATCGTAAAGACAGTTCCCCTACCTCTGGCGGATTGGACTTGTGCCCCTCTCGGCCGTACGCCTTGGTTGTCCACCGAATCCTGACCTATGCCGCTAGCGTTTTGTGAGGGGAATGATTTCACTACTTCCGTGACTATGGCCCTGTGGAACTGCTGCATTTTGGCTGACCTCTCCGCCTCAGGAATGAGAGACATAAAGTTCTCCTTGTAGCGTGGGTCTAACAGTGTTGCCAACCAGTACTGATTGTCGGCCAAGATGTTCTGAACGCGAGGGTCACGAGACAGGCAGCTTACCATAAAGTCAGCCATGTGCGCCAGACTCTTAACAGCCATCACTTCAGTATCCAGACCAACACGATGACTGAACATGCTGTCCTCCTCCTCCTCCTCCTCCTCATCTCCCCTGTCCTCTGGCCAGCCACGCTGAATCGAGGGTATGACTGGTGTGCATGTCATATCCTCAATTTGGCCAGAGAGTTGCTCCATGTCTTCATCCTCCTCCTCCTCGTCATAGTCCTCCACTACACGTTGTGATGAGATGAGGCTGGGCTGTGTGTTTTCACCCTCACCCACTACTGTTTCTTGCTCCAAGTCATCGCGCTCGGCCTGCAATGCATCCTCTTTGATTTTCAGCAGAGACCATTTTAGAAGGCAGAGTAGTGGTATGGTGATGCTAATAATGGCATCATCGCCGCTCACCATCTTGGTGGAGTCCTCAAAGTTTTGGAGGACGGTGCATAGGTCCGACGTCCATCTCCACTCCTCAGGTGTTATGTGTGGAGTTTGACCCATTTCCCGACGGCTTAGGTGATGCAGGTAGTCCACAACTGCCCTCTTCTGCTCACATATCCTGACCAACATGTGCAGAGTTGAATTCCAACGCGTGGGGACATCACACACCAGTCTGTGGGCCGGAAGACGCAAACGGCGCTGAAAGCCGGCAAGGCCGGCTGAAGCAGCAGGTGACTTGCGAAAATGTGCAGACAGACGCCGAACTTTTACCAGCAGGTCAGACACCTCTGGGTATGACTTCACAAACCTCTGAACCACCAGGTTGAGCACATGGGCCACGCATGGAACATGCGTCAGCTGCCCTCGCCTCAAAGCTGCCACCAGGTTCCGGCCATTGTCACACACGACCTTTCCGGGCTTTAGGTTCAGAGGTGTGAGCCAGTGATCTGCCTGCTGTTTCAGAGCTGTCCACACCTCTTCTGCATTGTGGGGTTTGTCACCTATGCAGACTAGCTTTAGCACAGCCTGTTGCCGCTTTGCAGAGGCAGTGCTGCAGTGCTTCCAGCTTGGGACTGGTGTGGAGGGTACAGTGGATGAGGATGCGCAGGAGTAGGAGGCTGAGGAGCATGACATTCCGGAGCTGTAGAGTGTCGGTGAAACCCTGACAGAGGTAGGGCCTGCTATCCTTGGTGTGGGAAGGACGTGTTCCGTCCCTCGCTCAGACTGGGTCCCAGCCTCCACAATATTAATCCAGTGTGCCGTCAAGGAGATGTAGCGGCCTTGCCCACAAGCACTTGTCCACGTGTCTGTGGTTAGGTGGACTTTGGCTGAAATAGCATTGTTCAGGGCACGTGTGATGCTGTTGGACACGTGGTTATGCAATGCAGGGACGGCACATCTGGAGAAATAGTGGCGGCTGGGGGCCGAGTAACGTGGGACAGCAGCCGCCATCAGGTCGCGGAATGCGTCCGTCTCCACCAGCCGGAAAGGCAACATTTCTAGCGCTATGAGTCGCGAAATGTGATCATTCAGGACTGTGGCATGTGGGGCGTTGGCAGCGTATTTGCGCCTGCATTCAAATGTTTGCTGAATGGATAATTGAACGCTGCGCTGGGACAAGGACGTGCTTGATGGTGGTGTAATTTGTGCGTGGGCAACTTCAGGTGCAGGGCCGGAGGCTTGTTCGCGGCCAGCATGGACAGGGGATTGGCTCGCACGCACAACAGGCGAAGACGTAGCAGTGACATCAGCAAGCACCGCTCCTCAACTCTGTTGTACTTCCCACAAAGTCGGGTGCTTGGCTGACATGTGCCTGATCATGCTGGTGGTGGTCAGGCTGCTAGTTTTCGTACCCCTGCTGATACTGGCATGGCAGGTGTGGCAAATGGCCTTTTTAGAGTCTTCTGGAGCCAACTTAAAAAACTCCCAGACTCGGGAAGACCGAACATTTGCACAGGCACCTTGAGTCGTGTTGTTGTTCCAGGGAACGGTTGCCTGCCTTCTGCCTGCGGACGCAACCCTGCTTCGTACTGCCTGTTGGGATGCTACGCCTCCCTCCCCCTGTGCACTGCTGTCCTTGCTCTGCATATCCTCCTGCCATGTTGGGTCAGCTACTGGATCATCCACCACGTCGTCTTCCTCTTCCGCACCCTCATCCTCCTCCTGACTTCCTGGCAATTGTGTCTCATCATCGTCCACCCCTTGTTGAGACACTTTGACAACGTTCCGTTCGTCATAACGTGGCTGCTCAAATATTTGGGCATCTGTTCATACCATCTCCTCATCACCCACTTCAAGAGGAGGTGGCGACAGGCCAGATTCTGCGAATGGATACATGAACAGCTCTTCCGAGTGTCCTAGTGTGGGATCAGTAATGTCCGTGGACGTGTACTCGGCCAGATGGTAGGAAGGAGGATCAGGTTGGGAAATGTGCGGTGCAGTATCACGGCTACTGACAGTTGACTGTGTGGAAGACAGGGTGTTTGTGGAGGTGCCCATCTGACTTGAAGCATTATCCGCTATCCAAGTAACAACCTGTTGACACTGGTCTTGGTTCAACAGTAGTGTACTGCTGCGGGCCCCAAGAATTTGGGACAGGACGTGCGAGCGAGGAGATGTGGCCCTTTATTGTTGCGAAATTAGTGCTTGCACACGACCTCGGCCTCTGCCTGCACCACCATCACGTCCACTTCCTTGTTCCTTGCCAATGCCCTTGCCAACGCCTTTGCGCATTTTGCCTGTATAGAGCGACAACTGTCTGGTGACTGTAGAGGTCACAGGAGATTAGGATTTTAGTTCCCTAACCTGTATCAAGGTATGACATACACCAGTCTGGTGACTGTAATGGTTTCAGAAGAGGATTTTAGTCCCTAACCTGTATCAAGATATGACGTACACCAATCTGGTGACTGTAATGGTTTCAGAAGAGGATTTTAGTCCCTAACCTGTATCAAGATATGACGTACACCAATCTGGTGACTGTAATGGTTTCAGGAGAGGATTTTAGTCCCTAACCTGAATCAAGGTATGACGTACACCAGTCTGGTGTCTGTAATGGTTTCAGGAGAGGATTTTAGTCCCTAACCTGTATCAAGGTATGACGTACACCAGTCTGGTGACTGTTGAGATCACAAGAGATTAGGATTTTAGTTCCCTAACCTGTATCAAGGTACGACGTACACCAGTCTGGTGACTGTTGAGATCACAAGAGATTAGGATTTTAGTTCCCTAACCTGTATCAAGGTATGACGTACACCAGTCTGGTGACTGTAATGGTTTGAGGAGAAGATTTTAGTCCCTAACCTGTATCAAGGTATGACGTACACCAGTCTGGTGACTGTAATGGTTTCAGGAGAGGATTTTAGTCCCTAACCTGTATCAAGGTATGACGTACACCAGTCTGGTGACTGAGATCACAAGAGATTAGGATTTTAGTTCCCTAACCTGTATCAAGGTATGACGTACACCAGTCTGGTGACTGTTGAGATCACAAGAGATTAGGATTTTAGTTCCCTAACCTGTATCAAGGTATGACATACACCAGTCTGGTGACTGTTGAGATCACAAGAGATTAGGATTTTAGTTCCCTAACCTGTATCAAGGTATGACGTACACCAGTCTGGTGAATGTAATGGTTTCAGGAGAGGATTTTAGTCCCTAACCTGTATCAAGGTATGACGTACACCAGTCTGGTGACTGTTGAGATCACAAGAGATTAGTATTTTAGTTCCCTAACCTGTATCAAGGTATGACGTACACCAGTCTGGTGACTGTTGAGATCACAAGAGATTAGGATTTTAGTTCCCTAACCTGTATCAAGGTATGACGTACACCAGTCTGGTGACTGTAATGGTTTCAGGAGAGGATTTTAGTCCCTAACCTGTATCAAGGTATGACGTACACCAGTCTGGTGAATGTAATGGTGTCAGGAGAGGATTTTAGTCCCTAACCTGTATTAAGGTAGTACGTACACCTGTCTGGTGACTGTAATGGTATCAGGAGAGGATTTTAGTCCCTAACCTGTATTAAGGTATGACGTACAACAGTCTGGTGACTGTAATGGTGTCAGGAGAGGATTTTAGTCCCTAACCTGTATTAAGGTAGTACGTACACCAGTCTGGTGACTGTAATGGTTTCAGGAGAGGATTTTAGTCCCTAACCTGTATCAAGGTAGTAAGTACACCAGTCTGGTGACTGTAATGGTTTCAGGAGAGGATTTTAGTCCCTAACCTGTATCAAGGTATGACGTACAACAGTCTGGTGACTGTAATGGTGTCAGGAGAGGATTTTAGTCCCTAACCTGTATTAAGGTAGTACGTACACCAGTCTGGTGACTGTAATGGTGTCAGGAGAGGATTTTAGTCCCTAACCTGTATTAAGGTAGTACGTACACCAGTCTGGTGACTGTAATGGTGTCAGGAGAGGATTTTAGTCCCTAACCTGTATCAAGGTATGACGTACACCAGTCTGGTGATTGTAATGGTGTCAGGAGAGGATTTTAGTCCCTAACCTGTATTAAGGTAGTACATACACCTGTCTGGTGACTGTAATGGTTTCAGGAGAGGATTTTAGTCCCTAACCTGTATCAAGGTATGACGTACAACAGTCTAGTGACTGTAATGGTGTCAGGAGAGGATTTTAGTCCCTAACCTGTATTAAGGTAGTACGTACACCAGTCTGGTGACTGTAATGGTTTCAGGAGAGGATTTTAGTCCCTAACCTGTATTAAGGTAGTACGTACACCAGTCTGGTGACTGTAATGGTTTCAGGAGAGGATTTTAGTCCCTAACCTGTATCAAGGTAGTAAGTACACCAGTCTGGTGACTGTAATGGTTTCAGGAGAGGATTTTAGTCCCTAACCTGTATCAAGGTATGACGTACAACAGTCTGGTGACTGTAATGGTGTCAGGAGAGGATTTTAGTCCCTAACCTGTATTAAGGTAGTACGTACACCAGTCTGGTGACTGTAATGGTGTCAGGAGAGGATTTTAGTCCCTAACCTGTATTAAGGTAGTACGTACACCAGTCTGGTGACTGTAATGGTGTCAGGAGAGGATTTTAGTCCCTAACCTGTATCAAGGTATGACGTACACCAGTCTGGTGATTGTAATGGTGTCAGGAGAGGATTTTAGTCCCTAACCTGTATTAAGGTAGTACATACACCTGGCTGGTGACTGTAATGGTTTCAGGAGAGGATTTTAGTCCCTAACCTGTATCAAGGTATGACGTACAACAGTCTAGTGACTGTAATGGTGTCAGGAGAGGATTTTAGTCCCTAACCTGTATTAAGGTAGTACGTACACCAGTCTGGTGACTGTAATGGTTTCAGGAGAGGATTTTAGTCCCTAACCTGTATCAAGGTATGACGTACACCAGTCTGGTGACTGTAATGGTTTCAGGAGAGAATTTTAGTCCCTAACCTGTATCAAGGTATGACGTACAACAGTCTGGTGACTGTAATGGTTTCAGGAGAGGATTTTAGTCCCTAACCTGTATCAAGGTATGACGTACACCAGTCTGGTGACTGTAATGGTGTCAGGAGAGGATTTTAGTCCCTACCCTGTATTAAGGTAGTACGTACACCAGTCTGGTGACTGTAATGGTGTCAGGAGAGGATTTTAGTCCCTAACCTGTATTAAGGTAGTACGTACACCTGTCTGGTGACTGTAATGGTTTCAGGAGAGGATTTTAGTCCCTAACCTGTATTAAGGTAGTAAGTTCAAGAGTGTGGTGACTCTAATGGTCACAGAAAAGCTTGGATTCCGATCTGTATCACCCTGCCTATATCCTCCTAGATTAGTCCTGAGAAGGACTGTTCTGGTCACTGGAAAGCTTGGACTCCGATCTGGATCACCCTGCCTATATCCTCCTAAATTAGTCCTGAGAAGGACTGTTGTGGTCAGCAGCAGTTTGCAGCCCTGCTCCGGATCTACCTGTAAGGGCCGCAAATCTGTCCCTAAGCAGCAGCAGACACTCTTCCTACACTGACTGTCTGGATGGCTGTGTGCCGAGCACAGCACGCCGGCAGTTATAAAGGCTCGGTCACGCTGTGCAGGGCGGCCAATCACTGCTTTGCCACAACTAACAGGGCTGTGGCATTGCAGTCGTCTGCCAGCCAATCCCTGCACGCGGGCTGGCTCTCAAAAGAGCGCCAACATGCAGAGATGATGACCACGAGCACAGCACGAGTATCGCGAGATTACTCGGTGCTCGCCGAGTAGCCCGAGTACAGTGATACTCGTGCGAGTACCGAGTAGTGGCGAGCATGCTCGCTCATCACTAATCCATATCATCCACAGGTATGCTATGCTGCTCACTGAAAATTGTCTGACCACAATTCTCTCCTGATTCTGCAATCTGCATTTCTTTGAACTGCACCAAATATTTATCTTTTACTCTATGGTATGCTATGCTGCTCACTGAAAATTGTCTGACCACAATTCTCACCTGATTCTGCAATCTGCATCTCTTTGAACTGCACCAAATTTTTATCTTTTACTCTATGGTTTGAGGCCTGTCTTTCCTGCTGTGTAATTAGCTAAATTATGTACTCTTTCCTGTAACAGTTAAACTATCCTGCTCTTTGTTTTTAACATACACCCCTCCTGCCCCTCCCCTCTGTTCAGCTAGACCCATTTTCTTGCCACTTAAAGCTGTATATAAATGACATCAAGGGTTCTCCTTGACCATAGGTCTCCTCCGTATCTCCTCAAGTGTCACTTTAAGTGTAAGAAATATTCCAGAAATAATCCAGAAGTAACCAGAAGGAACCAACTATACCCATTTGCTGTCTGTCTTTGCTACTTTACTTTCCCAATAACACTTTAAGCATGCTCACCTATGCCCTAACAGTAATTGCTCCACTAATCCTATCCCTTTTCACTACCCCAAACCCCATCACCATCCCTCTTATTTCCCCATCTGAGCTCATCTGCTGACCTGCTTGTCAATCTCACACCTCTCCTGCAGAAACATCAAATATGCTGGCCACTTTCATTCTCCCATTTGCTTGGTCTCTCTTTGCTTCTCCTATCAGCTGGTGACAATCTTTCAATCCAGGACCTCCACAGCTAACATTCCCCACAATTTCTCCCTCCTATCACTGCACACCTGCCAGAAACAACCGCAACCTTTTAAATATAAAACCCATTCCCTTGACCCCCCTCTCCACCAGTCCTTCTCTCTAGAGTGCTCTGGAATGCCCATTCCATTTGCAATAAACTTCACTTCATTCACAACCTCTTTACCTCTTGCAGACTATTATTACTGAGCCTCACAAAAACATGTCTTACACCCTCCGAGACAGCCTCCCTTGCTGCACTGTGTTACGACAGCCTTCATTTCACCCATACACCTGACAACAAACATGGTGGAGGAGTGGGTCTTCTTCTTTCTAGCAACTGCACCTTCAACCCAATTCCTCTTCTCCTCTCCCTTTTCCTCTCATCCTTTGAAGTGCACTCTGTTTACATCTACTCTCCCTCCAACCTCCAAGTGGCTGTCATTTATCGACCCCCCCCCCCCCCTGGCCCAGCCACTGCCTTTATTGACCAATTTTCCATCTGGCTTCTTCACTTTCTCTCTGCTGACATTCCCACCATCATCATCCTGACTGATACCAGCCAGTCAGCATCCTCCCTACTTTTTTAACTTGCTTCAACATTTGGCCTCACTCAATGGTCCTCCACAGCCACCCACACAGAAGGACATACACTAGACCTTATCTGCACCCGCCTCGGTTCCCTACTCTCTCAACCTCCCTCTTTCCCTCTCTGACGACCATGTACCCATTTTCTCATCCTTGTCCTCCTCACCTGCCACTCATGTCCACCAACTCGCACACCCTCGCAGAAACTTCACACATGTTGATACACACACTCTGACTCTGTTCTACCACTATCCTCCATGTCCTCACTCCATGACACAGATAATGCCACATCTTTCTACAATTCTACACTCACCTCATCTATTGATGAAGTTGCCCCTCTCGTTCATGGCAGAACAAGGCAAATCAACAGATAACCCTGACACACAAACACCACTAAAAATCTGCGGCGAACATCTAGGGTTGCTGAGTGGTGCTGGAAGAAAACACATTCATAGGAAGACTTAACTGCATTCAAACAAGCAATTCTCCAATTCAACTCAGCACTCACTTCCACTAAACAGGAAAACTAAATACTTTAATTGTGTCAGAACTTCTGCAGCCAGTAATCCTTGTGATAAATAGTTGGAATCAGGGTTTTTTGCCTACATTATGTTGCTGTCAGATGAGGCAGCAAAAATCTGCTGACAGATTTCCTTTAATTTTTCATAAAATAAATTCAATAGAATATCACAACATTTTAACAAAACACTTGACAGGTTGCAATTTGTATTACAACTACTGCATTGGTCACACATAGTTTCGCAAGACAAACATCTTGTGAGAATTTGCTAATGGGCTAGTTTTGTCCCACAGTCTCTGGGCACATATTTTACACCAATTTGGTCTTCTTCTTCTACAGTGCTGTACATGAGAAATGGTTATATACAAAGAAGTTAAAAATACAACAAACAAACTAACAGTGACAGACTGTTACAGAGGGGAAAGAGGACCCTGCTCTTGCAAGCTTACATTCTACAAGGTAATGGGGAGGGAGACAGTAGGTTGGGTCTGCTCCGGTGGTGGTGGATCACCAGGTCCAGTGGTGGTGGAGTGCCGGGTCCAGCAGTGGTGATGTGGCATCATGGTCATTGCAGGCTGTAAGTTGTTCTGAAGAGATGGGTTTTCAGGTTCCGCTTGAAGGTTCCATGTTTAGGGGATAGCCGGATGTGTTTGGGTGCAGAGTTCCAGAGGATGGGAGATGCTCGGGCAAAGTCTTGCAGGCGGTTAAATGGGGAATGTACAAATGTGGAGGAAAGAAGGAGGTCTTCGGAGGATCAAAGATTGTGAGTTGGATGATATTGAAAGCTTAGTTCAGAGATATAGGGAGGGTACAGATTGTAGACGGTTTTGTAAGTCAATGTTAGTAGTTTGAATTGGACACTGGGGAAAGGGAAGCTAGTGAAGAGATTTGCAGAGGGGAGAAGTGGAGGAGTAACGAGGAGAGAGGTGAATTAGTTGGGCAGCAGAGTTGAGGACAGATTGGAGAGGTGCGAGAGTGCTAGCAGGGAGGTCACAGAGGAGGAGGTTGCAGTAGTTAGGGCAGGAGATTATGAGGGTTAGTAGACTGAGAGTTGAGGAAAGGATGGATTCTGGAAATATTTTTGAGTTGGAGGCGACAGGAGGTGGCGAGGGCTTGGTTGTGCAGTTTGAAGGATAAGGCAGAGTCAAGGGTTACTCCGAGGCAGCAAACTTCAGGTACAGGGCAAATTGTGATGCCATTTATTGTGATAGATAGATCAAGTAAAGAAGGTACACGAGAAAGGGGACAGATGGTCAGTTCAATTTTGTCTACGTTTAGTTTACAAAAGCGAGAGGAGAAAAAGGAGGATATGGCTGACAGACAATCCAGGATTTTGGACAGCAGAAAGTTGACATCTGGGCCAGAAAGGTAGATCTGAGTGTCATCAGCGTACAGGTGGTACTGGAAGCCATGAAACTTTATGAGTTGTTCCAACCTAAAGGTGTAGATGGAAAAATGAAGAGGTCCCAAAACAGAGCCTTGAGGGACCCCAACAGAGAGGGGATGGGGTGAGGAGTTAGTGTGGGATTGGGAGACACTAATTGTGTAGTTGGAGAAGTAAGAGGAGATCCAGGAGAGAGCAAGGTCAGTGATACTAATGGAAGAGAGGATCTGTACTAGGAAGCAGTGGTCGGCTGTGTCAAATGCAGAGGACAGGTCTAGAAGGACTAGGATAGAGAAATCAAGAAAAGAAGGGGGGGACAAGAGGCGCAATAGTGCCCTTATCACTAGACACTAGAATAAATAGGTGAGAAAAAGATCCACTCACCTAGTCCAGTTGTGCCACCCACAACTGGTTAAGAGGCCTGATATGATAAGTGTCCTGATGGCTGCTGCTGGACTTCCACCGGTCTCCACTCAGGGTAGACGAACTTGAAGTTTTGGGAAAGGAAGGTGTGTCACAGTCCGCGCTGCCAAGAAATCCGCTCGTAATAACGCTAGTAGTCAGTATTCAAATTTATCCTCTTTATTCATCCGACGCGTTTCAACGGTGATTGAAAACATGATTAAAAATGAGTATATTAAACGAATTAATTCGTTTAATATACTCATTTTTAATCATGTTTTCAATAAAATTTTCTATAGTTTATTACCAATTTAATAATAATCTAATAATAATCCAATAAATTTTTAACTTTTATATGAATAAAGTCATTTTAAAAAACAGGGTAAGAACAAAAAATCATATCCAGATTGAACTCCTCTAGGGCAGCTTCCTCTGGTGCCTGCAAAATAAAAAGAGGTACATGTCACCTGATGCAAAAAATCAGAAGCTGAAGTAGTTGCCAACACTAATGGCTCAGTGCATAATGCAATTACCCATGAGAACGATTGTTGTGCGTACACAAGTTCGAAACTCAGAAGCGACTACCGATGCTCCACCATTACTTTTACCCATTTTACATTTTTTTACATACAGCACACACATAGGATAGACTTTTGGGTGATTTTCCGCTTGATTTTCAGGAAGGATTTTTTATGTTAACATTTTACTGAATTTTTAAATATATGTAATGGTATGTAACTTGCATTTTGATGTATGTGTAAAGTTGTTTTACATTTTTTGCGCCAAAATGTAACACCCGCCCAGCCATGATGACGTGTTTGATGTCACATGATGGGGAACACCCACTTGTTATGTCAATTGCTATGTGTATAAATATGAGTTGTTTGGTGGGGAGAGACATCCCTGAGGAAGACGCCAGGAGGGCGTTGAAACGCGTCGGATGAATAAAGAGGATAAATTTGAATACTGACTACTAGCGTTATTACGAGCGGATTTCTTGGCAGCGCGGACTGTGACACACCTTCCTTTCCCAAAACTTCTAGGATGGAGAAATGTCTGTTAGCTTTGGCGGTAAGTCGGTGATTAGCAATTTTAGTCAAGGCAGTTTTGGCGTAATGGGGGCAGAAGCCAGATTGAAGGTTGTCAAGGAGAGATAGATCAGAGGTGGGATGATAGTACAGTGTGGACATGGTTTTTGAGAAGCTTGAAGGTGAATGGGAGTAGTGATATGGGCCGGTAGCTGGATGTAGAGGTCGGGTTGAGGGTAGGCTTTGGATAAGTGTAATTGTTGCATTTTTGAAAGCGGAAGGAAAGGTACCAGAAGTTAGCGATAGGTTGAAGAGGTGGGTTAGGACTGGGATAAGTGTGGTGATGAGGTTGGCGGGGAAGTGGGATGGGATGGGGTCCTATGCACAAGTGGTGAAGTGCGATTTGGAGAGGAGGTGTGCAAGTTCCTTCAGTGATGGAGGGAAAGAGGGTTAGAGGAGGAGGGGAGTGGTCTGGTATACATACGGGTTTTGATGGTTGGGCAGCAAGGACTTGTCTGATCTGATCGATCTTATTGATGAAGTGTATTGCAAAGTCTTCTGCAGTGATGCGGGAGGTCAGAGGGGGCAGTGGGGGCAGAGGAGGGAGCTGTGATGAATAACTGCCTGGGGTTGTGGGACAAACAGGATATGAGGGTGTTAAAGTTAGCCACGTAGCAGAGCTGGGAGAGCAACCCTTGCCCACTCAATAGAGATTGTGCATTGACTGATGTGTCAGTCACAGCAGGGGACGTGTCAGACTTTCATGCATGTGACAAAGTAGTCCAGTAGCAGTAATCACCAGGTGATAAAGCCTTTAGTTTACATAAACAATATCATAGAGCCTGATAAGAGCTCTGTTGAGTTTTGTTTTTTTAACCCTTACAGTATTCTGACCTCAGCTTACATAGCAAAAGCCTGCTGACAGATTCCCTATAAGGGCTTGGACACACTCTTCGAGTTGCATGCGAGTCTCTCGGATAAGGCTCGGAACAGGCTGGGGGGCAGTGATCCTGAACGGCTTCTCTCTCTCTGGACGGGGAATGACAGCTGCTTGTGTTTCTGTGCAGCATCCCATTCCCTGTCCAGACAGGGAGAGGCCATTCAGGGTCACTGCTCCAGCCTGTTCCGAGTCTAGTCCGTCAAACTCGGATGAGTGTGTCCGAGCCCTAAGATTAATTTACCAATTTTAATAAACGATAAGGGTAACTAAAATGCTAAGGCCTATTTTGACATTTATTTAGTGCTTTCTAGTGAAACCTTAACCTGTAAAAATTTTAAGGAGGGAGTCAGGCTTTCCGAAGTTGACACGATGCATGCCATGTCATAGTATATATAGGATTGTTTTCTCAGTCTGTGTAAAGATTTTTGTTTTGGAGAAATGGGCTGATGCCCATGAAACACATCGACATGAAAGATCTTTTGGTACAGTTCTCTCCGTATCCTGACATTGAATTTGGATCGGTTATCAACAGTACAGAGATATAATCCATTTCTTTATCATTTGGTTCTATGCTGACTTTGTGGGTTCCTTGCAGCAGCTGATGTGGCTCTTATATTGATTGTGACTTGCACAACCAAATCAGGTTAGTGCCATTGCTACTATCCTTTGTCCAATATTACACAGGTAAGACCCTATTTGCGCTCCTCTTCTTCCATATTTCATCCCTTTTCTGTGAAGAAATCTGTTCTGTATGTAGGGGCTGGCTGGCAAATTTTAGCCTGGGGGGCATTCACAAAGCAGTGGCCCTCAAGTTGCGAAGGTCCGTCTTTAGCCCTATTATCTCTGGCCACAACATTAAAGCAGCAGGAGAGGTAACAGGCTTTAACATAACCACATGTCACATAATCTTACACATTATGGAGTGTTATATTTAAAGGATGAGAACCAATAACTGCACAAAAATACATCACCAGAACCACTAACAGTACCAAATTGTATCTCTAAAACCCCCATCAGTACAGAAACAAGTATTACTATCCTCTTCAGTACAGAAATACATAATCAGAACCACCAACAGCACATAAATACAGCATCACAACACCCATTAGTACAGAAATACACCACAAGAACCAGCAGAAGTACAGAAATACATCACCATGGCAACCAGCATTAGATGAATAAATCACCAGAACCACCATTAGTACATGAATAAATCACCAGGAGCACTTTTCTTACATGAATTTGAGCACCAGGATCCCTATCAGTACATGATACACCAATTGTAATGTTAGGTCAGCACCTTATACAGTTGCATCGCATGAATCTACAAATATTAGTACCGTATATACTCGCGTATAAGCCGAGTTTTTCAGCCCAAAAATTGGGCTGAAAAGTCCCCCCCTCGGCTTATACACGAGTCAATATACAGGGTGAGTGGGGTGGGGGCTGTGTCGGGCTGGGGAGGCAGGAGGAGGCGGTGGGGATACTGTATATTGAGCGGCCCCGTCACGTGGGGCCGCTCATTACATATGCACTGCATCCCCTGTCAATCAGCGCCAGGGGGAGCAGTGCATATCTGTACATAATGCCCCCCAAACTGCTGGCACACGTCCCCCCCTGTTGTAAGGCCCCCCTGCTGAATACTTACCATCCCTGGTCTTCAGCAGCACCTCCGCGCCGGTCCTCTCTGCTCCGGTCCTCCGTGGTCCCGTCCTCTGTGCTCTGTTCCCCGGCTGTATCATGTGACCAGCCGGGTCGCAGAAGCGATGACGTCATCGCTTCTGCGACGCGCGGGGACCCCGGATGCAGCCGGGGAACGGAGCACAGAGGACGGGACCACGGAGGACCGGAGCAGAGAGGACCGGCGCGGAGGTGCTGCTGAAGACCAGGGATGATAAGTAATCAGCAGGGGGGGCCTTACAACAGGGGGGGAAGTGTGCCAGCATTTGTGTGGGGCTGCTGTATATAGGGGCTGCAATACCACTGGGGCTGCAATACTACTGGGGCTGCTGTATATAGGGGCTGCTGTATACATCACTGGGGCTGCAATACCACTGGGGCTGCTGTATATAGGGGCTTCAATACCACTGGGGCTGCAATACCACTGGGGCTGCTGTATATAGGGGCTGCTGTATACACCACTGGGGCTGCAATACCACTGGGGCTGCTGTATATAGGGGCTGCAATACCACTGGGGCTGCTGTATATAGGGGCTGCTGTATACACCACTGGGGCTGAAATACCACTGGGGCTGCTGTATATAGGGGCTGCAATACCACTGGGGCTGCTGTATATAGGGGCTGCTGTATACACCACTGGGGCTGCAATACCACTGGGGCTGCTGTATATAGGGGCTGCAATACCACTGGGGCTGCAATACCACTGGGGCTGCTGTATATAGGGGCTGCTGTATACACCACTGGGGCTGCAATACCACTGGGGCTGCTGTATATAGGGGCTGCAATACCACTGGGGCTGCTGTATATACCACTGGTGGCTGCTGTATATACCACTGTGGCTGCTGTATATACCACTGGGAGCTGCTGTATATACCACTGGGGGCTTCTGTATATCATACTGCTGAGGCCTGTATACCACTGCTGGGGGCTGTATACCTGTGCTGGGGTCCACCCTCGGCTTATACGCGAGTCAATAGATTTTCCCAGGTTTTGGGGGCAAAAGTAGGGGGGTCGGCTTATACACGGGTCGGCTTATACACGAGTATATACGGTATGTCCTTAATGGTAAGAAGATAATGGAAGTTGTTGTTATCAGTCATCAGACTGCGGATCATGCAGGAAACACAACACTGATAAGACAGGCAGGATCACAAATAATCATTTACATCTTGGTACCTTATAGATGACCTTGTCTGTAATCGGAGTCATCTTTTTCTGATTTCATCTTGTCCAGAGACCATGATGACCTTCACATCCACAGCTCGCCTCTGCAGATTTCCATCTTCTCTGGTCTTCAGCACATCCCGACACAATATCCTTAAAAATAGCAGAATGATAATAAATAGTGATGGGCGAATCCTAAATTACTCGGAATCGCTTGACTCTAGCGAGTCCGAGGCCAGGACTCGCTACTCGTTGCGAGTCTAGCGAGTCCAATGTTAATGAATGGGGATGTAGCAGAGAGGACATCGCGTTTTGGACTGCGTCGGACGGAAGAAGATTTTTTTAATTAAAGATGGAGTCCCTAATGGCTTTTTTTTTTATTTCTAATAAAACATTTTCTCTGTGTTGTGTTTTTTTTAAAACAATTTAATAGAAATTCATGGCGGTCATGTCTAATATTGGCGTGACCGCCATAAATTTCGGGCTTAGGGCCAGCTGATAATACAAAGCTGGCCCTAACCTCTTTATTGCCCAGCGTGCCACCGCCACCAGGGCCGCTGGAAGAGCGGGGTTCAGCGCCAGAGGATGGCGCTTCAATGAACGCACCATCTTCTGGGGCGACTGCGGGCTGCAATTTGCAGCGGGGGGTGCCCAGAAAGCTTGGGCATCCCTGCGCTGCGGATTCCAGCCCCCAGCTGCTTAGCTGTACCTGGCTAGACATAGAAATTGCGCGGAGCCCCACCCATTTTTTTTTAATTATTTCATGAAATTCTGAGATTCTGACTGACTCTGGGACTCTGACTCTGAGACTCTGACTCTGACTCTGAGACTCTGACTCTGAGACTCTGACTCTTGCTCTGAGGGTGAGACTCTGAATCTGAGACTCTGACTCTGAGACTCTGACTCTGAGACTCTGACTCTGAGACTCTGACTCTGAGACTCTGACTCTGACTCTGAGACTCTGACTCTGAGACTCTGACTCTGAGACTCTGAGACTCTGACTCTGAGACTCTGAGACTCTGACTCTGACTCTGAGACTCTGACTTTGACTCTGAGACTCTGAGACTCTGAGACTCTGACTCTGAGACTCTGACTCTGAGACTCTGACTCTGAGACTCTGACACTCTGAGACTCTGACTCTGAGACTCTGACACTCTGAGACTCTGAGACTCAGACTCTGAGACTCTGAGACTCTGAGACTGACTCTGAGACTCTGAGTCTGACTCTGAGACTCTGAGTCTGACTCTGAGACTCTGAGTCTGACTCTGAGACTCTGACTCTGAGACTCTGACTCTGAGACTCACTCTGAGACTCTGACTCTGAGACTCTGACTCTGGCTCTGAGGGTGAGACTCTGACTCTGAGACTCTGAGTCTGACTCTGAGACTCTGAGTCTGACTCTGAGACTCTGACTTTGACTCTGAGACTCTGACTTTGACTCTGAGACTCTGACTCTGAGACTCTGACTCTGAGACTCTGACACTCTGAGATTCTGACTCTGAGACTCTGACTCTGAGACTCTGACTCTGAGACTCTGACTCTGAGACTCACTCTGAGACTCTGACTCTGGCTCTGAGGGTGAGACTCTGACTCTGAGACTCTGAGTCTGACTCTGAGACTCTGAGTCTGACTCTGAGACTCTGACTTTGACTCTGAGACTCTGAGACTCTGACTCTGAGACTCTGACTCTGAGACTCTGACTCTGAGACTCTGACTCTGAGACTCTGACACTCTGAGACTCTGAGACTCTGAGACTCTGACTCTGAGACTCACTCTGAGACTCTGACTCTGGCTCTGAGGGTGAGACTCTGAATCTGAGACTCTGAATCTGAGACTCTGACTCTGAGACTCTGACTCTGAGACTCTGACTCTGAGACTCTGACTCTGACTCTGAGACTCTGACTCTGAGACTCTGACTCTGAGACTCTGAGACTCTGACTCTGAGACTCTGAGACTCTGACTCTGAGACTCTGACTCTGAGACTCTGAGACTCTGACTCTGAGACTCTGAGACTCTGACTCTGAGACTCTGACTCTGAGACTCTGACTCTGAGACTCTGACTCTGAGACTCTGACACTGACTCTGAGACTCTGACTCTGAGACTCTGACTCTGAGACTCTGACTCTGAGACTCTGACTCTGACTCTGAGACTCTGACTCTGAGACTCTGACTCTGAGACTCTGAGACTCTGACTCTGACTCTGAGACTCTGACTCTGAGACTCTGACTCTGAGACTCTGACTCTGAAATTCATGAAATAATAAAAAAAAAAATGTGTGGGGCTCCGCGCAATTTCTATGTCTAGCCAGGTACAGCTAAGCAGCTGGGGGCTGGAATCCGCAGGGCAGGGATGCCCAAGCTTTCTGGGCACCCCCCGCTGCAAATTGCAGCCCGCAGCCGCCCCAGAAGATGGCGCGTTCATTGAAGCGCCATCCTCTGGTGCTGAACACCGCTCTTCCAGCGGCCCTGGTGGCGGTGGCACACTGGGTAATAAAGGGCTTAATACCAGCTTTGTTATACAAGCTGGTATTAAGCCCGAGATTCTTAATGTCAGGCCACGTTTGACCCAGCCACTAAGAATCTCCAATAAAGGGTTAAAAAAACACAACACAGAGAAAATTTTTTATTTGAAATAAAAAAAAAAGCCATTAGGGACTCCATCTTTAATTAAAAAAATCCTCTTCCGTCCGACGTAGTCCAAAACGCGATGTCCTCTCTGCTACATCCCCTGTGCATAGATATAGATGTCTATGCACAGGGAATGAGCAGACTGAGAACAATCTCAGCTCTGCTACATCATCTCTGTGAGCAGGCGGGCTCTAGGACCCTGGAGCTGCACAGAGAAGACAGCTGGACTCGGCTCGCAAAGAAACAGCAGTTACTTTGCGAGTTTCCCTGCTATCACTGGCACAGTAGCCGAGTCTAATGCAAACAATTGCAATCCTAGTTTTGTCAGCGTTTGCCATTGATTTGCATTGGACTCGTGCGAGTAAACGCTGGGAAACTCGCAGAGTACCGAGTCCTGCGAGTCCCTTACTACTCGCCGAGTAACGAGTCCTAGCGAGTAGATTCGCCCATCCCTAATAATAAAGCTTCTGAATAAAAATATCTGCCCCACACTGTGCCCCGGAATAAAGAATTGCACCTCACTTTTCTCTGCACAAAATATGATTTACACACTGTCCTCTTATGGCACATGCCCTCATCACACTGCCCCATTATCTCACTGCCCCATCATCACACTGGCCCCTCATCACACTGCCCCTCCTCAGCATATTATCCTTTCCTTGCTTTGTCCTCATACTGTCCCCACATGCAGCCCCTCCACACACACATGCACCTAGCCATGCACACACACACGCACCCAGCCATGCACACACACATGCACCCAGCCATGCACAGACTCACGCACCCAGCCATGCACACTACACACACACACACCCAGCCATGCACACGTACATGCACCCAGCGATACACACACATGCACCCAGCCATACAGACAAATTAGGTTTTTTTTTTTTCGAGATGCAACACACATGGCTCACCTCCTTTGGGCTTGTCTCCCATTCAGCTTTGGCGGGTATGTGATAGAGCAGGGCATGCTGCACGAAGTCACAGCTTGCAGACCGGCCATGCTCAGAGCCCTGTCTGCTAGTACCTATGTATAATACACAGGCACTATATACAGGATGCCGTCGAAACAGGGTGCAGTATACCCAGGTACTATATACAGGGTGCAGTATATATAAAGGGTGCAGTATACACAAGTATTAAATACACAGTGCAGTATATACATGGTGCAGTATACACAATGTATAGTACCTGTGTATATTACACCCAATATATACTGCACCCTGTATATAGTACTTGTGTATAATACACAGGTATCGGATACAGGGTGCAGTATATACAGGGGGGTGCACTATACACAATTCTCATGATATATTGATCTATTGTAAATAGATCAATATATCATGAGAGAATATGATGAATCAATAATGCAGACTCAGATGTCCACTAACAATAGCAGCACGTGCAGAAATCATGATATCCTGAATGTGGACAAACACAGCAGGCATTGGGTAGCAGGGAGTGGGACTCAGTCAGACAGGCCCTCTCTGTCTTCTGTCATACACTCTAATCGGCAGCCAGCCTCGCACACAGCACTGAGACACAGTAATGGCACTGCTTTTCTTCACAGCGCTCCATGCTCTGGAGAGGTTCAGACAGGGTTCAGAGGCTTGCTGACGTTGCACGCTGTACATGACATGCCTATGAACCCTGGCTCATCCAATCCCTGCGCGCCGCCGAGAGCCATAGCAATGCTGCCTGCCTCCCGAGTCCCTGTTAGCCACTGACTTCCACCTGCTGCGTCCCGCTACAGGTGAGTGTGGCCACACCGCGCCAGCAGGCAGCCACTCTCCTGAGCTAACACGGGCCATGGCCAGGTGATGATTTTCGTAATACATGAAGCGAGGCGGCCCTGAGCTGTTGCTAATCAACCGGCCTGTGGGGCAAATGGCTCCCTGGCACCCGGCATAGTCTGTATGGAATCCATATAATAGTCAGGGTCAGGCAAGCTTTTGTGATGGAACTTTAGGAAAATAAACTATCAATATGAACATTAATGGATCTAAAACTCCTTTTTTCCATTATGATTTTTTGTTAACGTGTTGACAATCTACAACAGATTCTCATTATTAGAACCTGAATTTACTCATCTTTTATATTTTTTTTATTCAAATCATCTTTCTTTTGAATTGGCTGCACAGTGATATGGAAAACACGCTTCAGCTTCAAGTTGGGTCTTTCAATATGCTCACCAAGAGATCTTTTTAATTCTCAGAATTATTTATAATGCTGATGGCTTCCTTCTGTCATCTTCTCTGGTAATACTCGGACAGAAGAAATGAATTCCGAGCGCTCAATCCACTCACTGAAGATGGAAGCAGCAGCAGGCAAAATTATAATAATTTTTCATCTCCATTGTAGAAGACAAGTCAACAAGATTTGCATAGTCTTGCTGCGAGGTAAAGTAAACTATAATCATATGACATTGGTAAAGAAGGAACCGTGTTTTATGCATTTATGTATTTATAAAGAGCTTGATGAAGACTCATAAACAGAGGCATCAACATTAGTAATCTTCTGAATAAATTATGTGAGTGATCCAGCCTGGCAGCGAAAGCATTTAGTGTTTTTGATCAAATATTCAAGATTCTATTTCATCTATGAAAAAAATCAGCATAGAAATGCAATAAGTATAAGGGGATTTTCCTATTTGAATAAAAAGTCCTTACATTAAAAACAAGCACATTATTTGGAAGTGATGGCTATGCAAGTTCGGGCAGCTACAGATAAAGTCCATGTGTTTATCTATGACTTTTAAATAGAAAGGTCAGAATTATATTTTCTCCAGTTAAGTAGGATAAGCAGCACTTATGTGAAACCTACGGCAAGAATGCAATTCGAAACAAAGCTACACATTTTGTAAGGATGGTTTCAGAAGGAAATATGTATGAGATAAACTTAGGAAAAATGTATTCCTTTGCCAATAATGTTAATAATTCCATTGAAATATCAGCCTTTCTCTAGATTGAAATAAAATATTAATATATGTTAGAAAAGAACCTTGGCCTATCGGTAATTATATGCCGATATGTACACTGAATATGGAATCATGTAAAATTAGTAACTATTTACTACTCAAAACTGAAATCCTTCTGCACCCTCTGCGGCATAATCCATGCAAAACATCTCTGCTCCACCAACACTAAATCAATAATCCAATAAGAATGCCATTGCACCATTGTCAGAGTTGACATGTAGCTAAAATGCTTTTTATTCTTCAAGGCATCACCCATCCCAATCTCTCCTAACCCCTTCATCCATATACACACAATTGTATGTCCATCTTAGCAATTCCTTACCACAAATGGGGGTACCATTACATCCAAATAATTCTGTATCTCTATTTCACGTTACTAAATATACAGTGTAATGTCAAGTAAATAATTTTTCTGAGCCTCTTTTAAGTTAAAAAAAAGAAAAAAGAAAATACTGCTATATAGTGGTATTTTTGATAGATGGTAGGTGGTAGCATGTACAGGACTAGAGTATATGCTGATGATCTGGCTTCTTACTGTACTAAGAAAATAGAAAACATCTGTCAGGAAATCAACTCCCAACCTCAAATTGCTGTTACCTGTGGCTCACTACTAGTCTACTCCTGCCTCACTCATTACCTCTCCACTCACTCTCTTCTAGACCCATTACAGTCTGGTTTCCGCCCCCTACATTCTACAGAATCTGTCCTCATCAAAGTGACCAATGACCTTCTGACAGCAAAACGTAATGACGACCACTCTCTGCTTATTCTTCTTGATCTCTCTGCAGCCTTTGACACTGTCGACCATCATCTCCTACTCTCTATGCTGCACTCCATTGGCATCAAGGACACGGCTCTCTCCTGGCTCTCTTCCTATCTTTCTGGCCGCTCATTCAGTTTATCATTTGCTGGCTCCACTTCCTCCCCTCTTCCTCTCACTATTGGGGTCCCTCAGGGTTCAATCTCTGGACCTCTTCTCTCTCTACATGGCCTCGATTGGACAGACCATCAGCAGATTTGGCTTCCAGTATCATCTTTATGCTGATGACACACAACTATACACTTCTTCCCCTGACCTTACTCCCGCTCTAATAAAGAACACCAATAACTGTATAACCGCAGTTTCCAATATCATGTCCAATCTCTATCTAAAACTCAGCCTTTCCAAAACAGAACTTCTTCTGCTCCCGCCCTCCACTAACTACCCTAAATCTGACATCTCTCTCAGTGTGCGGCACCATGAAAACGCCTAGGCAGCAGGCTCACTGTCTGGGTGTTATGTTTGACTCTGATCTTTCTTTCACCCCATATATACAATCTATCGCCTGCTCTTGCCGCTTGCACCTGAAGAACATCTCTAGAATTCGCCCCTTTCTCACCTTGGAAACCACAAAAACCCTCACTGTGACCCTAATTCACTCCCGCCTTGACTATTGTATTTCTCTCTTAATTGGCTTCCCCTGCACTAGACTCTCCCCTCTCCAGTCCATCCTTAATGCAGCAGCCAGGATCACCTATCTAGTCAACCGTTACTCAGATGCTTCTGCTCTATGCCAGTCATTGCACTGGCTTCCTTTACACTATAGGACTCAATTCAAACTGCTTGTTCTCACCCACAAAGCTCTTCACTGTGCAGCACCACACTACCTCTCTACCCTCATCTCTGTCTATCACCCATTCTCTTCACTCTGGAAATGACTTTAGACTCACTTCTTTATTAACCGAACCTCCCACTCCCAGCTCAAAGCCTTCTCCTGAGCTCCACCAATACTCTGGAATGCTCTACCCAAGAAATTAGGTCTATCCACAACTTGCATAGTTTCAGGCAATCCCTAAAAACATATCTTTTTAGGGCGGCCTATCATGATCCCTAGTCAAAGTCACTTCGACATAGCCTATCCGCTCCACCAGTCTCACACGCATCACAAATAATGGTTGGGGGCCACTTATACTGCTCCCATCTGTTCCCCATCTCCTCAAGTTGACTATACCATCCTTGTAAATGAACACCTGTACTTTGTGTCATCCCCACCTCATTGTTAGATTGTAAGCTCTTATGAGCAGGGCTGTCATTATTTTGCTTTAATTATTGTATTATGCTTTGTATTGTATTTTGTATTGTATTGTATTGTATTGTATTTTCTGATAACTGTTTCTTATGATTGTTTGAATATGAACCTCTGAATTGTGAAGCGCTACGGAATATGCTGGCACTATATAAATAAAAATTATTATTTTTACTATTACATTATCCTAACCTCTTAACATATCCCTTTTTGTGAGCCATACAGTGTACTCCCTACTGCTTAAAAAATAGTGATAAAACTGATAACATTTATATTTTTCAATAAATACACTATGGTTTAAAAAGCATTTTCCCATTATTATATATGCCTTTGCATACTCTGACACAGACACTCCTAAAGAGGATGAAATAGGATATGTTCTTCCATTTTTCTCTTTACCTACTAATAGTGATGGGTGAATCCTAAATTACTCAGAATCGCTTGACTCTAGCGAGTCCGAGCCCGGGACTCGCTACTCGTTGCGAGTCTAGCGAGTCCAATGTTAATGAATGGGGAAGCGAGTAATAGCGAGTAGTGTGCGATTTACAAATCACAGATGTGTCTCGGAAGCTTCAGCCTGAAGCAATCCTAGTTTTGTCATTTATTTGCATTGGACTCGTTTACTTTGCAAGTAATCGCTGGGAAACTCGCACAGATAAGAGTCCTGTCTGCTCTGTGTGCTGGCTGCCGCAGCTCCAGGGTCCTAGAGCCCGACTGCTGCCTGATGTAGTAGAGCTGAGATTGTTCTCAGTCTGCTCATTCCCTGTGCATAGACATCTATATCTATGCACAGGGGATGTAGCAGAGAGGACATCGCGTTTTGGACTGCGTCGGACGGAAGAGGATTTTTTTAATTAAAGATGGAGTCCCTAATGGCTTTTTTTTTTATTTCTAATAAAAATTTTTCTCTGTGTTGTGTTTTTTTTAAAACAATTTAATAGAAATTCATGGAGGTCATGTCTAATATTGGCGTGACCGCTATAAATTTTGGGCTTAGGGCCAGCTGATAATACAAAGCTGGCCCTAACCTCTTTATTACCCAGCGTGCCACCGCCACCAGGGCCGCTGGAAGAGCGGGGTTCAGCGCCAGAGGATGGCGCTTCAATGAACGCGCCATCTTCTGGGGCGGCTGCGGGCTGCAATTTGTAGTGGGAGGTGCCCAGAAAGCTTGGGCATCCCTGCGCTGCGGATTCCAGCCCCCAGCTGCTTAGCTGTACCTGGCTAGACATAGAAATTGCGCGCTTCCCCACGCATTTTTTTTTAATTATTTCATGAAATTCATGAAATAATAAAAAAAAGGGCTCCCCTATATTCTTGTGTCTGGCCAGGTACAAATAGGCACCTGGGGGTTGGGGGCAGCCCGTCGCTGCCTGCTGGATCCGGCTGCTTCCAGAAATACGGCGAAGCCCATGTAATTTTTTTTCTGAAAAATCAATAAAACAATCCTAAAAAAAGGGACTGCATCTTTATTAACCCCTCGCCCATGGTCCAGGGGTTAATAAAGATGCAGTCCCTTTTATTTACATTGTTTTATGGATTTGTCAGAAAAAAATTTCACGTGGGCTTCGCCGTATTTCTGGAACCAGCCGGATCCAGCAGGCAGCAATGGGCTGCCCCCAACCCCCAGGTGGCTATTTGTACCTGGCCGGATACAAGAATATAGGGAAGCCCTTTTTTTTAATTATTTCATGAATTTCATGAAATAATAAAAAAAAAATGCGTGGGGCTCCGCGCAATTTCTATGTCTAGCCAGGTACAGCTAAGCAGCTGGGGGCTGGAATCCGCAGCGCAGGGATGCCCAAGCTTTCTGGGCACCCCCCGTTGCAAATTGCAGCCCGCAGCCGCCCCAGAAGATGGCGCGTTCATTGAAGCGCCATCCTCTGGCGCTGAACCCCGCTCTTCCAGTGGCCTTGGTGGCGGTGGCACGCTGGGTAATAAAGGGGTTAATACCAGCTTTGTTATACAAGCTGGTATTAAGCCCGAGATTCTTAATGTCAGGCCACGTTTGACCCAGCCGCTAAGAATCTCCAATAAAGGGTTAAAAAAACACAACACAGAGAAAAAATTTTGTTTGAAATAAAAAAAAAAAGCCATTAGGGACTCCATCTTTAATTAAAAAAATCCTCTTCTGTCCGACGCAGTCCAAAACGCGATGTCCTCTCTGCTACATCCCCTGTGCATAGATATAGATGTCTATGTACAGGGAATGAGCAGACTGAGAACAATCTCAGCACTGCTACATCATCTCTGTGAGCAGGCGGGCTCTAGGACCCTGGAGCTGCGGCAGCCTGCACAGAGAAGACAGCTGGACTCGGCTCGCAAAGTAACAGCAGTTACTTTGCGAGTTTCCCTGCTATCACTGGCACAGTAGCCGAGTCTAATGCAAGACAATGGCAATCCTAGTTTTGTCAGTGTTTGCCATTGATTTGCATTGGACTCGTGCGAGCAAACACTGGGAAACTCGCAGAGTACCGAGTCCTGCGAGTCCCTTACTACTCGCCGAGTAACGAGTCCTAGCGAGTAGATTCGCCCATCCCTACCTACTAACTCTTGCGAGCCAACACTCCCACACCGCAGAAATGTTGCCAGTACTGTCATCTTAGAAGATAATGTGGGTACTTGCAGTAAATTTTAACTCCCAAGTTCCCTACCACATCCTCAGGAATTCAGGTGGAGATAGTAGAGTTTGGTAAAATTAATTTTTTTTCAAGAGATTTTTAGTTATTTTTCAGACATAAACAAAAAAAACAACATTTTTTTTCCTTAACAACAACAGAAACATGTGCGTGTGGTGTATCACTTCTATCTTTAAAGTATATCGTCATCTGTTTTGCTATACTTAGGACATATTATTTATAGGAATGGGAGATCAATAGGGGAAGGGCAAAGAGGACAGCAACATTTTTTTTAAATTGAACCTGACCCCTAAAAATCAGCCCCCATACCATTTATACCTGTCCCTGCACCTCCAATAATGCATTGTAGGCATCCCTTTGTGTAAAGAAGGGTATTTGTAAAGTATCTAAAAGTGCTTTTATTACCTTGCTTTCTGTGGCTTCTCAGTGCTTGAGAAGTCACACAGGGCGTTCCCTGTGGCTTCTCAGCACAGCCTGCAGATCAATTATTCATGCCCAGATGGGCGTGCTAAAGTATTGTGAGCTCACTCGCCCACGTCCATGGGTAGTATAGCCTGTATGACGCAAATCGCGTCATATCCATATCATAGGACTTCGCGCTGCGCATTGCTCATGCGAGATTTGGCTCTGCGGCAGCTAATCCCAGACTAGCTACTATAAAGCAAACTCGCGCATGTGCAATGCACAGTGCGAAGTCCTATGATATGGATATGACGCGATTTGCGTCATACAGGCTATACCGCCCATGGACGTGGATGAGTGAGCTCACAATACATTAGCACGCCCATTTGGGCATGAATTGACCTTCAGGTTGTGCTGAGAAGCCACAGGGAACGCCCTGTGTGACTTCTCAAGCACTGAGAAGCCGCAGAAAGAAAGGTAATAAAAGCACTTTTAGATACTTCACAAATACCCTTTTTTTATAACATGAAGAACGAGCAGAGAATATTGCTTGCATCAGATTACGTATATTTATTTTGATTGTAAAGCTGATTTGGAGGGCAGATAAGGATGGCAAAGGGACCCTCAAATATACAGCAGTAGGTATATAGCACCTTTTATATGACCACTAATAACAGGTTCATATCTATGGAATTGGCATATGTATGGTTAATACAAGTGATTACAGAGGCATAAGATTTACATCAACTCTAAAAAGAGTAACAGGGCATATGTTTGTATATTTACATTGGTTATTTGTATATACACATATATACTTAAAGCTCGTCAGCTTTAAATAATGCAGGTGGATCCCACAGATTACCATCAACAATTACAAATACCTATAAAACAGATCATATAGCCCCAGTAACAAAGTACCATAAAGCCAACACTTGCAGAATGAAAAAACCTTCAATGGCCAATGATTCCAATAGTTACCACCGCTGCAAAAAGAGGGCACCCAGGGCAGAGGAAGGTCAGGGCAGTGGACCCCAGAGCGTTTCGCGGCCCAGGGGGGAGAGGCGTTTACAATCAAAATAAATATACGTAATCTGATGCAAGCAATATTCTCTGCTCTTTCTTCTTGTTATGTGTATTATACAGAGTGCTAGCAGGTGATCCATCTCCAATGGGTACCCTGTTTTATTTGAGAATTTTTTCCTTAAATACCCTTTTTTGCACAAGGGGATGCCTACAATGCATTACTGGAGGTGCAGGGACAGGTATAAATGGTCTGGTGGCATGATTTTTAGGGGTCAGGTTCCCTTTAAGAAGGGGGACTTATAAGGGTAAATGGGTATATCCTAATCTAGGATAAAAACAGGAGTAAATACTGTATAGTCCATTTTCTCAAAACAAAAAACATTGCTCTATTTAAACAGTTATAAACATTCTATTATCTAATACTAGCTGTGAGCCCGATGCAAATGCATCGGGTGTCTAGATTATTTTTAAATTTATTTTAAGATTTTCAAATAATAATCCAATTATTCCAATGACATCTTTACACCAACTACATATATTTGTATGGTTGATATCATTTAAGGAAAATTGAACTATTATGTTGTAAGGGTCTTAGAACACAAAGTAGCAACTCGCCCTATACTTTCTATGGGGATTACCGCAACCGCGCCGCAAGTAGACTCGCAATGGCCTCGCGGCCATTGCACGCGCTACACAGCGACTCGCAATGGATCCCCATACAAAGTATAGGGGGACTTGCGGCAGGTGCGGCGGCTGAGGTAGCGACTCGCAATGGCCTCGCGGCCATTGCTCGCGCTACACAGCGACTCGCAATGGCTCCCCATACAAAGTATAGGGGGACATGCGGCAGGTGCGGCGGCTGAGGTAGCGACTCGCAATGGCCTCGCGGGCCATTGCTCGCGCTACACAGCGACTCGCAATGAATCCCCATTGAAAGTATAGTGGGACTTGCGGCAGGTGCGGCAGCTGAGGTAGCGACTCGCAATGGCCTCGCGGCCATTGCTCGCGCTACCTCAGCGGTAAATCGCTAAGTTTGTGGCCGAGCCTCTGGTTCTATTTTCGGCCAGCGACTCGCAATGGCCGCTTCGCGGCCATTGCTCGCGCGTGGTGACGTCACAGCGTGACATAGCCACGGCGATTTCGGGGGCCGACACGATTTTGCCTACGGCAATTATAGAGTAGATTCACTAAATAAGAATGAATTTATACAAACTTGATATCCACTGAAAATACACGATATAATGACTTCAAATGACAATTCTAAAAATCATATATTTAATGAAACAAACTCTTGTACACCAAGCGTACGTCTTTTAAAATGGTTAATTCTCACATTGCAGCAGAAGAATCCCTGTTGACCACCTGAGACTTATCATACTAATTTGTTTTGTGATTAAAGTGCACTAGGTTTACCGTGTTGTGGATTATTTATTCCAAGGGCCCCAATTTTTTAAATATTTGGGAAATCTATTGTGTCTAGGGATGAGCGAGTAGAATCGTTACTATTCGGTACTAACCAAATAGTAACGATATTCGGGCTACTCGATACTCCCCGAGTTTCTTGTGATTACTCGGAGTAGCGAGTAGTCCTTTCACTTTCGTAGTGTATCTATATACACTGCGAAAGTGCACTAAAAGTGAATAAAAGTTGTTAAAAAAATTTAAAAAATCATACTCACCTATCCGACGCCTGCACCGGGATTGGCAAAGAAGACATCCGATCAACGACAAGGACCTGTGAGTCTGACAGCCAATCAGGTGGCTGGTAGCGATCTGGCCAATCAGATGGCCAGACGTCACAAACCACCTGATCGTTACCAGCTACCTGATTGGCCAGATTGCCAGGTCTTGAACGTGCATCAATGACCTGGCAATCTGGCCAATCAGGTGGCTGGTAGCGATCAGGTGTTTTTGTGACATCTGGCCATCTGATTGGCCAGATTGCTACCAGCCATCTGGTTGGCTGTCAGACTCATAGGTCCTTGTCGTTGAGCGGATGTCTTGTTTTCCGGTCCCGGTGCAGGTGTCGGATAAGTGAGTTTGATAATTTTTTATTTTTTAACAACTTTTATTCACTTTTAGTACACTTTCACAGTGTATATATAGATACACTGCAAAAGTACTTACCTGGCCTATTCATTAACATTGGACTCGCTATACTCGCAGCAAGAACCGAGCATCGGGACCTACTCGTTGTGAGTATAGCGAGTCCAATTAGTTCTGTACTTGCTCATCCCTAATTGTGTCTTATGTCATGATTAAATTCCTAATATCAAAAAGTATGCTACACTCAAACGTTAAGACATGCTTATTGACAATAGAACTGTATTACAGCTAGTGAAATATGATAAATGGAGACATTTAGCTAGTACATATGGCCATGTGTATGACAGCCCAGTAGCCATGTCGAGGTGCATCCCCTGTACTAGGTCCTAACCTACTTTTATACCTTTATTATAAGTCTCTGCCTCTCTCTGGATTATAAACCTCTCTTGGAGCAGGTGAGTAGAAGACCAGATAACAAAGACAACAGCACCTTGTAGCTGATGAGGGTTGGTATTCTCACCCTGGGGAGACCCATGGTTATTGGGTCCCCCAGGCTTAAAATACCAGTCCACAGCTGCCCTAGAAATGCTGCATCCATTAGATGTACCAAATCCTGGAGCTTTACCTGGCTCTTCCCAATTGCCCAGGTGCAGTGGCAATTGTGGAAATAAAAAGGATTAATGACAGCTGTGAGTTGACAGCTGACATGAAGACCTGGATTGGTGATTTTCAAGTCTCTATGAGACCTCCACATTACCAGCATGAGCACCACTCTCACAAGGATGGCTCTGGCAGCCGCTGCTGTGAGAGTGGTGAAGTCAGTGAGGTCACTGCTTGGGTACCGGATACCCTTAGGGCCCCTTTACACGCGGCTACATTTCTTGGGTGGCTACAGGTAACTTACTGGTTGCAGTGAAATCATGGAGACAAGATTCTATCTTGTTGCTGTGTACAAATGGAATAATCTCTCCATGATTTCACTGCAACCAGTAAGTTACCTGTAGCCACCCAAGAAATGTAGCCGCGTGGAAAGGGGCCCTTAGGGTACCTTTACACGCCGCTACTGGCGGGTGGATACAACCAGCTACATGCTACAAATGTAGCTTGTAGCGGCAATGTACCCCGTAGTAGCGGCGTGTGAAGACGGTAGGAGACACCCGGCAACAGATGCATCTGTTTCCGAGCACTGCCCTGAAACAGGTGGCTACCCAGGCGATTGTAGCGAGCTGTATCGGCGTGTAAAGAAGCAACAGAAGGGATGTGTCGACACCAGGCTATGTACCTGGTATGTAGCTGGGGTGTGACAGAGGCTCCGGGATACCGCCCCCTTCAGCGATCATTGGTGGAAGCTCCTGCGTTACGATTGGTAGACGCTGCATAGGGCGGCATATTTAAGGAGCTGACCAGTCACACTACACAATTGCTCGAGCGTCATGTATTAAACAGCCTCCTGCGATGCGTGGCCAATCATGATGTCCTTGCTTTGTCCTATCAGCGTACGGATGTCTCGTAATCCACAATTGTGGCACGCCTATGTGTTGTCCCTGCTGCACCAGGTCCGCCCATATTAGCTTGTTGTAGCGGTGTGTAAATGAGGTAAGGGAAGCTACAGATGGCTACTTGAGACACCCGGCGGTGTATCCGGGGATAGATGTCACGTAGCGTAGCACACCTTGTGGCAGCGTGTAAAGATGGTGCGTTTACCGTTTGCAACTGTTTGTGCGTGCTCATGCACGTGAAGTAGCTGGTTGTAACCACCCGCCAGTAGCGGCGTGTAAAGGTACCCTAACTGTGAACTCAGGTGACCTCACTGATATCACCGCTCTGACAGCCACGGTGCTCATGTTGAGGGTTGTCTTAATGCCATAGTACAGTGCAATGTAGCAGAACTGGGGAGCATTGTTGAGGAAGCTCGTGGATCTCCAACAGAGCTGAAAGGGTATGTTTGGGATTAATAAATAGGTAAAAGAGGGCATCTGTGTATTTTATTTCAAATAAAGGATTTTTCACTGTGTCTGTGTTTTTTAACTATTTACTTACAGGATTGGTAATGTGGAGGTCTTATAGAGACCTGAACATCACCAATCCAGGGCTTGATATCAGCTGTCAACTCACAACTGTTATTAACCCCCTTCTATTTCCAAATTGCCACTGCTCCAGGGCAATTGGGAAGGTTCGGGTAAAGCACAAGGATTTGGTGCATTTAATTGATGCACTATTTCTAGCTTGGCTGCAGTCTGGTATTTTTAGCCTGGGGGCTCAATAGCCATGGGCCTCGTCAAGATCAGAATACCAACCCTCAGCCTTGTACTTTATCTACTGTGAGGCACCGCCGGCATGATCCGCATGGCCGGGGTACATCACATGTAGGATCAGAGGATGATCCTGTGCACACTGGCCGGTTTTCCTGTGATGATAATACTGTGTGAACCAACCTGAACACAATGAGGTTTCAAGAGCCTAATGAGCGGCAGTGAGAGTGAGATGAGATCGAGGAGTCCATGAGGAATAGGATGTAATGAGTGAGTGCTGACAACCCGGAACACAGGGAGTTAACCTGAGCTGTGTGACAGGCTGATTACAAGCAGCTGAGGGGGTGTGTCCATGTGGGAGTGGCTGGCACGATAAGAGCCGGCCACCTGAGTGATTGTGAGATAGATTCTGGAGGCTGAGATTGATCCTGGAAGCTGAGATTGAGTCAGATGGAAGCTGAGACCAGCCTGAGTGCAGAGCAGTCCAAGGCTCTGTGTGCATGACATGATGGGAGCATGCTAGCTCCATGCCGGTGCCGAGGTCCGTGGTCGTGTCCGCACCTAGAGGGGGAAGCCGTGGTTGACCCGTGGACGCTAGACCGGGCGTGGGGTGAAACACGCCCGGGAAAGGAGCCTGTGGGGATGCCTGGTGGAACCTGTGACCCAGGTAGCGAGACCCGGATCCGTGCCCGGTAAGAAAGCAGTTCCCGAGCGATAGTGTGAACTGTGCACCTGGTGTGCGTAAATCATGTTAGGCGAGTATAGACCGCCCTTGGGACCGACTCAGTGGAGTCCGTTAAAGGTCCTGATGAACCGGAATGTATGTAGCCCGTGGAGGCAATTGTATGTAGTGTGCCAGGCGGGCATAGACCGCCTTTGGGTCCGAGTCAGAGTACTCAGTTAAGGGACCCGATGAACTATGTGTATGAGGGCGTAAGTAATGGCCCTGAATGAGAGATGATGACCTATGTAAGACCCATGTATAATAATGTGGAGAGACAGTGACCCAGCTGGTATGGATGATGTTGGAGGCGTTCCGTCCTTGGGACGAGAGGGAGGCTTGCCCTGCTGCTTGCAGAGGGCACCCGTCCCTCAACCACGACCTCTAATGGGGTGAGTGTGCCTGTGGTGCCAGAGACAGGGGTAAGAGGGCTCCAGTAGGTAACGGATGTAGAGGTTCCCGTGACCTATGGTTTGCCAATCCCTGTAAGGGGCCATGGAGGGGCCACAGTCCATGGACGTGGGCTGTGAGCAGGTGTGTGATCCATGGACGTTTGAATGATGGATCACATACGGTGTGTAAGGACCCGGTCAGGCAGGATTCCTGACTACGGGTGAATGTATATCATCATGCTGGGGTGACTAAAGCCAGGCGGCAGGTACCGCCATTGGGACCCACAGGGCCCGTTGAGGCGTATGTAACGAAGGTCAGAAGCAGGGGTTAGAAGGGCTCCCGTACTGTGTAACGCGTGGTTAGGCCGGAGGCCGCAGCCCCGGGTTACTAGGGTTTGCCAATCCCTGTTATGAACCCGGAAGGGTCATCATCGTAATGTAACTTATGTATAGTGTAAGTAGGCCGGAGGCCGTAGCCACCCGGGAGCTGTTGGTAGAGCTCCAATGGGGACAGAGATGGTTACAGGTCCCGAGTTACTATAAATCGTTATGTGCAATATAAGTGTTGTGATGTTATATGTAAATGTATGATGTGTTTATGTAAAGTGTTGTTAATCAATGTGATATGTGTCAAACATGCTACCCGGGTTATGTGATTAATATGTGAAAATAAACGGGTAGACATTGGTTAACTTAAAAACACGTGTTCTTGTCGTTTTGCAAGCGGGTTCCCCGGTTGCTACCTCACACTACACTAAGTATCAATGTATGGTTGTCATGTGTTGACTACTTTGCAGTTCATGACTGCTGCTGCTGTGATTAAATCTGAGTTTTTTTTTCCCTTAGTCTGCTGTGTGCAGATCTGCAGGTGGAGGGGTGAGTTATAGTATTTAAGTGGAGGTGGAGGGGTGTATCTTAGTATTCAGATCTCCACTCCCCCAGCCTTGAAATAGCTCTACTTCCTTCCACTAAATATTGCAGATAGAGCTAATTTCTAGTTGGACCTCGTGGTGTGTTGAACTATGTTTTGGCTGTCATTGACTTCCATTAAAGCTGCTGGGATTTCCTGGTCCATGGGTGGAGGTAGGGGATCTTGGCCTAGGTCGAATCAGGAGTGAAGGGCTAGGATGGCAACCAGAACCTCCTCACCTTCAGAGGTACCTTCAGGAACAGGGCTAGCCAGGGACTCCAAGTCCAGGGCCAGACTAGCTACCCTGAAAGCCCTTGCCCACTTTACCATCTTGCCTCCTGATTCCCTATCTGTTATAAAACCCCATGACAATGGTAGACCGCACACTGTTTTTTAAATAATGTATATTTACAAAAATATAAAGGCAGCTTTGTTTCCATACACTAGCGTGTATGTCAACCAATCATAAATGTTGGCACAGAAGGTGAGGGCACAGTCTGACTGCTACATTCACAGAAGCTGTGACAGAGAATGGGTTGTGAAAGCAGAAAATAAACTTGAGGCTTAATGAGTGGAGCTCAAAGTAGTGTTGCAGGCGTGCAGTCCTCAGTAGGTATGCTTTAATTGCGATTTTGCTTCATTTTTGCAGCCCTCTAACCACCATTTTATATCACCGGTTTGGGTCCCCATAGATTTATAGTGAGCGCTTGATTTCAAGTTTGTGCCAAGTCTGATCCCAAACCCACACTTTTTTAAAGTCTGTCAGGAACCGTCGAACCCAAACATCTGCTGGTTCACCCATCTCTACCTGCAATTTCTCCTCTGCATTGTTCTGCTCTTATGTAGGCATGATATTTATTTTTGATGTGCTCAGGTGCTGGAGTTTTAAATGATGTATTAGAAACCATAGAAGTGCGGAACAGAGACAGCAAGCAGATTGCGCAGTTGCAAAATTTTCTGCCACACACATAATGTCACAGACATACTAAGGAAGAGAAGGGGACAAGAGCATAATGAAAACTGGAGGCAGTCTTATCTTCTGGGCAGCGTACTCTCCATAGCTTGGGAGATCAAAGCTATAAAAGATTATTTTTACTAAACAACCCATCATCCTGGAGGCAAACAGGTTTGGCTAATTTTAGCTATATACAACCTGTATGCCAATATTATTAACTCAAAAAGCTCAAAACATGACAGATTCCCTTTACTATTTACATAGTAACATAGTAACATAGTTTTTAAGGTTGAAGGAAAACTTTAAGTCCATCTAGTTCAACCCATAGCCTAACATGTTGATCCAGAGGAAGGCAAAAAAAACCCCATGTGGCAACACTTAACTCCACATTGGGGGAAAAAATTCCTTCCTGACTCCAGATACGGCAATCAGACTAACTCCCTGGATCAACGCCCTATCAAAGGATCTAGTATATACAGTTAGGGCCAGAAATATTTGGACAGTGACACAAGTTTTGTTATTTTAGCTATTTACAAAAACATGTTCAGAAATACAATTATATATATAATATGGGCTGAAAGTGCACACTCCCAGCTGCAATATGAGAGTTTCCACATCCAAATCGGAGAAAGGGTTTAGGAATTATAGCTCTGTAATGCATAGCCTCCTCTTTTTCAAGGGACCAAAAGTAATTGGACAATGGACTCTAAGGGCTGCAATTAACTCTGAAGGCGTCTCCCTCGTTAACCTGTAATCATTGAAGTAGTTAAAAGGTCAGGGGTGGATTCCAGTTGTGTGGTTTTGCATTTGGAAGCGGTTGCTGTGACCAGACAACATGCGGTCAAAGGAACTCTCAATTGAGGTGAAGCAGAACATCCTGAGGCTGAAAAAAAAGAAAAAATCCATCAGAGAGATAGCAGACATGCTTGGAGTAGCAAAATCAACAGTTGGGTACATTCTGAGAAAAAAGGAATTGACTGGTGAGCTTGGGAACTCTAAAAGGCCTGGGCGTCCACGGATGACAACAGTGGTGGATGATCGCCGCATACGTTATTTGGTGAAGAAGAACCCATTCACAACATCAACTGAAGTCCAGAACACTCTCAGTGAAGTAGGTGTATCTGTCTCTAAGTCAACAGTAAAGAGAAGACTCCATGACAGTAAATACAAAGGGTTCACATCTAGATGCAAACCATTCATCAATTCCAAAAATAGACAGGACAGAGTTAAATTTGCTGAAAAACACCTCAAGAAGCCAGCTCAGTTCTGGAAAAGTATTCTATGGACAGATGAGACAAAGATCAACCTGTACCAGAATGATGGGAAGAAAAAAGTTTGGAGAAGAAAGGGAACGGCACATGATCCAAGGCACACCACATCCTCTGTAAAACATGGTGGAGGCAACGTGATGGCATGGGCATGCATGGCTTTCAATGGCACTGGGTCACTTGTGTTTATTGATGACATAACAGCAGACAAGAGTAGCCGGATGAATTCTGAAGTGTACCGGGATATACTTTCAGCCCAGATTCAGCCAAATGCTGCAAAGTTGATTGGACGGCGCTTCATAGTACAGATGGACAATGACCCCAAGCATACAGCCAAAGCTACCCAGGAGTTCATGAGTCCAAAAAAGTGGAACATTCTGCAATGGCCAAGTCAATCACCAGATCTTAACCCAATTGAGCATGCATTTCACTTGCTCAAATCCAGACTTAAGACGGAAAGACCCACAAACAAGCAAGACCTGAAGGCTGCGGCTGTAAAGGCCTGGCAAAGCATTAAAAAGGAGGAAACCCAGCGTTTGGTGATGTCCATGGGTTCCAGACTTAAGGCAGTGATTGCCTCCAAAGGATTCGCAACAAAATATTGAAAATAAAAATATTTTGTTTGGGCTATGTTTATTTGTCCAATTACTTTTGACCTCCTAAAATGTGGAGTGTTTGTAAAGAAATGTGTACAATTCCTACATTTTCTATCAGATATTTTTGTTCAACCCTTCAAATTAAACGTTACAATCTGCACTTGAATTCTGTTGTAGAGGTTTCATTTCAAATCCAATGTGGTGGCATACAGAGCCCAACTCGTGAAAATTGTGTCACTGTCCAAATATTTCTGGCCCTAACTGTATAACCGGTAATATTATAGTTTTCAAGAAAGGCATCCAGGCCCTTCTTATATGTTAGTAGTGACTCACTCATTACAACATCATGTGGCAGAGAGTTCCATAGTCTCACTGCTCTTACAGTAAAGAATCCACGTCTGTGATTATGATTAAACCTTCTTTCCTCCAGACGTAGAGGATGCCCCCTTGTCCCCGTCTCAGGCCTAAGAGTAAAGAGATCATTAGAAAGTTCTCTGTACTGTCCCCTCATATGTTTATACATTATTATAAGATCACCCCTAAGCCTTCGTTTTTCCAAGCTAAATAACCCCAAGTTTAATAACCTGTCTTGGTATTGCAGACCCCTTAGTCCTCTAATGACTTTTGCCGCTCTTCTCTGGACCCGCTCTAGTTCAGCTATTGTCACGGGTGGCACGGATGACAGGGTGGAGGCCACGCGCAGACGATCCCAGCGGTTGGCCCACCAGCCATAATGGTGGAGGATGGTCCGTCTCTTTCAGGAGCATTTACCTTCTGTGTTCATGGAAAGAAGGTGTGATGAGATCTCTCTATTATGGGGAGACGGCTGTGGAGGTCTTGCGCTCGGTCTGGTTTTATCCACCAATGTTGTAGGTCACTAGGACCCAGCAGACTCCTTCCACCTTTATAAGGAGGTTCATTACCCTTCCTCGGTGCAGGTGATAGTTCCTTGTGCACACTTTATCCTTGCTCCAGCAGAAGCTGAGATTGTGGAGGTTGCTGTGTTCTGCTGTCAGATAAGTGTTTCCTTTTCCCAAATGTCTGTCTTCCCTGGTGTTTGTCTTTAGTTGATAGTGGAGGGGTCTAGTGAACCTCTCCATCTGATCCTTAGATAAGATAGATCTAGGATCAGAGAGGGACGAGGTTCGTGGTCGGCGACAGTTGAGGAGACTGTATAGGGACGTTAGGGCAGACAGGGTCAGCTCTAGGAAGTCTAGGGGTCACCGTCTCCTTCTTGTGCCCTTAGCATTAGGGACTCCTGATCCCCCCCCCCCGTCGTTATCCTACGCTGGGTGTCTTCCCCACTCCCAGCGTGACATTTATGTCTTTCTTATACACCGAGACCAGAATTGTACACAGTATTCTAAGTGTGGTCGCACTAGTGACTTGTATAGAGGTAAAATTATGTTCTCCTCATGAGCATCTATGCCTCTTTTAATGCATCCCATTATTTTATTTGCCTTTGCAGCAGCTGCCTGACACTGGCCACTAAATGTGAGTTTGTCATCTACCCATACACCCAGGTCTTTTTCAGTGACAGTTTTGCCAAGTGTATTACAATTAAGCACATAATTATACCTTTTGCTTCCTCTGCCCAAGTGCATGACCTTACATTTATCCCCATTAAAGCTCATTTGCCATTTATCAGCCCAAGCTTCTAGTTTACATAAATCCTCCTGTAATATAAAATTGTCCTCCTCTGTATTAATTACCCTGCAGAGTTTTGTGTCATCTGCAAATATTGAGATTCTACTCTGTATGCCCCCTACAAGGTCATTAATAAATATATTAAAAAGAAGCGGGCCCAACACTGACCCCTGTGGTACCCCACTGTTAACTGTGACCCATTCTGAGTGTGTTCCATTAATGACCACCCTTTGTTTCCTATCACGAAGCCAGTTCTTAACCCACTTACACATATTTTCCCCTATCCCCATTGCTCTCATTTTATGTATCAACCTTTTGTGTGTCACCGTATCAAAAGCTTTTGAAAAGTCCATATACACCACATCCACTGCATTTCTTTGGTCCAGTCCAGAACTTACTTCTTCATAGAAGTTTATCAGATTAGTTTGACAGGAATGGTCCCTCGTAAAACCATGTTGATATTGGGTTATGAGGTTATTTTTCTTCAGATACTCCAGTATAGCATCTCTTAGAAAACCCTCTAGGATTTTACCCACAGTAGAGGTTAACCTTACTGGCCTATAATTTCCAAGTTCAGTTTTTGTTCCCTTTTTGAATATTGGCACCACATTTGCTATACGCCAGTCCTGTGGTACAGACCCTGTTATTATGGAATCTTTAAAGATTAAAAATAATGGTCTATCTATGACAGTACTTAATTCCTGCAGCACTCTGGGGTGTATCCCATCCGGGCCCGGGGATTTGTCAATTTTAGTGATTTTTAGACGATGCCGTACTTCCTGCTGGGTTAAGCTGGTGACATTTAATTGACAGTTTTTGTTATCACTGATCATATTGTCTGTCATGGGATTTTCTTGTGTAAATACTGTTGAAAAAAAGTCATTTAGCATATTGGCTTTTTCCTCATCCTCATCCACCATTTCACCCAGATTATTTTTAAAGGGGCCAACACCATCATTTTTTAGTTTCTTACTATTTATGTAGTTAAAAAATAATTTGGGATTATTTTTACTTTCTCTGGCAATGAGTCTCTCTGTCTCAATCTTTGCTGCCTTGATTTGCTTTTTACAGATGTTATTTCATTTTCTGTATTTATTTAATGCCTCATCACTACCTACTTGCTTTAATTCCCTAAATGCTGTCTTTTTGTCATTTATTGCTCCCCTTACAGCCTTATTTAGCCATAGTGGTTTCCTCCTATTTCTAGCATGCTTATTCCCATAGGGTATATATTGTGCACAGGCCCTATTCAGGATGCTAATAAACGTTTCCCACTTGCTTTGTGTACTTGTATGTCTCAGGATATCGTCCCAGTTTATTGCACTAAGATCATCTCTCAACCGTTGGAAATTTGCCTTCTTGAAGTTTAGTGTCCTTGTAGCCCCTCTACTACACATCTTAGTAAAGGATACTTGAAAATTTATTATTTTATGATCACTATTACCCAAGTGATCTCCAACCCGTATATTTGATATGCGGTCTGGCCTGTTGGTTAATATTAGGTCCAGCAGTGCCCCCCTTCTTGTTGGGTCCTGAACCAGTTGTGAAAGGTAATTGTCTCTCATAGTTGTCAAAAACCTATTACCTTTGCTAGAACTGCAGGTTTCTGTTCCCCAATGTATTTCAGGATAGTTGAAGTCCCCCATAATAATAACTTCTCCCTGAGTCGCTGCTTCATCTATTTGCTTTATGAGGATATTCTCCTCCACTTCCATTATTGTTGGAGACTTATAACAAACCCCTATCAGTAATTTATTATTTTTTCCCCCTCCCCTTATCTCCACCCACAGGGACTCTACATTTTCATTAGATTCACCTATATTATCACGCAGGATGGGTTTTAAGGATGATTTTACGTATAAACATACACCTCCTCCTCGCTTATTTGTACGGTCATTTCTGAACAGACAATAGCCCTGTAAATTAACAGCCCAGTCATGGCTCTCGTCCAGCCATGTCTCCGATATCCCCACCATGTCATAATTATTTTCCAACAAAATCAATTCTAATTCCTCCATTTTGTTGGTGAGGTTTCTGGCATTAGTGTACATGCACTTTATGCATCTCTCTTTACCTCTATTCCTTCCTACTATATTGACTGTTCTAGCCCCACCCCCCATGCCACCCCCAATTTTATTATTTGTGCCCAGGTTACTATTTACACTATCTTCCCCTCCTGTACAATGAATACCCTCCCCCCCAATCCCTAGTTTAAACACTCCTCCAACCTTCTAGCCATTTTCTTCCCCAGCACAGCTGCACCCTCCCCATTGAGGTGCAACCCGTCCCTAGCATAGAACCTGTAGCCAACAGAGAAGTCGGCCCAGTTCTCCAGGAACTCAAACCCCTCCTTCCTACACCAATTCCTGAGCCACTTATTTATCTCCCTAATCTCCCGTTGCCTCTCTGATGTGGCGCGTGGTACAGGCAGTATTTCAGAGAATACTACCTTGGAGGTCCTTGCCTTAAGCTTGCAGCCTAATTCCCTGAAATCATCTTTAAGGACCTTCCACCTACCTCTAACTTTGTCATTTGTGCCAATGTGCACCATGACTGCTGGGTCCTCACCAGCCCCTCCCAGTAATCTGTCAACCCGATCAACGATGTGCCGGACTCGAGCGCAAGGTAGGCAGCACACTGTTCGACGATCCCTGTCTTTGTGACAGATTGCCCTATCTGTTCCCCTAATAATTGAGTCCCCCACTACCAGCACCTGTCTGTCCTGCCCTGCTCTCCTGTTTTCCCCCTTACTGGAGCAGACACTCCCCTGGCTTTCAGAGGTCATGCCATGCTGCAGCAGTGCTATCCCTGAACTCGCACCCCCCCTCATCTGCCAACTTAGCAAATTTATTGGGGTGTACCAGATCAGGGCTAGCCTCCCTGGCACTCTTCCCTCTACACCACCTTCTAACTGTCACCCAGCTAGCTACCTCACTGTCCTGCAGCTCCATGCTACCATCCTCCCCCACATCTATCCCATTGAGCAGCTGTTCAGTGAGCAGCAGACTCCTTTCCATATTGTCTATGGATCTCAGCGTTGTCAGTTGTTCATTTAGATCCAGTATCTGGGCTTCCAAATGTACAACATACTCACATCTCACACAGCAGTATGCACCCTCGACCGGCTGGTCAAGGAATGCATACATGTGGCAAGATGTACACTGGATGGCATTGCCAATCATGGAGCTCATTTCCTAATGGGGATTGCACCAGACAGAAATGATAACTAAAAAGAAATGCAAAGTATTAATAAAATACAACCAGCAATTCAGTAATTCCTCCCTTCCAAACTCCCTGAATCCAAAGTCACTGAATCACAAGTCACACACTTAATCCGTCTGCACTTACGCTCCCAGTCACACGAAGCTCGCGGTCACACTCACTAGCAACTAAGATTTAAAATATATATATATTTTTTTGTCTTATCAGAAAGTCAGCCTACAGCTCAGTGTACTTCCAAAGGGGAAAGAGGAAAGATTTGAAAATTAATCCCACAGGTATTTCTCTATTCCTTAGTATCAGTATCCAAATAGTTTGGGATCTGAATCATTACTTGGATAGAAATATCATCTACACATAGATAAGTTTTATACTATTATCCATTTCCTAAAGTGCTTTCACTCCAGATTCACCGTGCCCTCCCCAAAACTCATCTGGAGCAGACATTGCAGAAAGAGGAGAGAAGTGCAGTCTGCAATTAAAATGTCTTTCTTAATTTTAAGGACAAAAGGGATGTGCTTATTTCTTCTTCCATTCGTAATACCATTTTGAGTATCCGACACACCAGCCACCAAACCTGCATGTGTCCTGGACTACAACTGTTTTATGGGTGGGGAGGAGGGGAATCTGTGCTATCAAGATATCAAAGCCATGTAGCTCAGCTTTCATCCTGTGACCTTGGTCATCACCTCTTCACTTTGCTTTTTAATAATAATAATAATAATAATAATAAATATTTATATAGCGCCAACATATTCCGCAGCGCTTTACAATGTAGGGGTTAGAGTACAGAAGATATACAGTAAGTAAAGTAGAGAACGAATACAGTACAATAATTGATACAAAACAATAGGCATAGAATCAATGTAAAAAAGAAAATACAATAAATAAAGCAAGAAATGAAGGTGACTCTGCTCAAAAGAGCTTACAATCTACAACGGGATAGGGGTTACACAAGGTACATGAGCTTATTACACTAATGGTCCAGGCATCTTGAGGAAATGGGGGATAGAAATAAGCTTACATGAATTGTCATCAGACAATCTGTGTAGATCTTTTTGGTTTGGTGGAGTTTGTAGAAGAGTAATATCAAGAGAGATAGCCCATTCACTATCTACAGTGCAAAGGACTTCTATTAGGGAGTATGATAGGCCGCCTTAAAAAGATGTGTTTTTAGGGATCGTCTGAAGCCATGCAAGTTGTGGATAGTCCTGATTTCTTGGGGTAGAGCATTCCAGAGGATTGGTGCAGCTCGGGTGAAGTCTTGGAGCCGGGAGTTGGAGAATCGAATTAGTGCAGATGTTAGTCGAAGGTCATTTGACGAACGTAGAGAACGGGTGGGGTGATAGACAGAGATGAGGGAGGAGATGTAGGGGGGTGCTGCACTGTAAAGAGCTTTGTGGGTGAGAACAAGCAATTTGAATTTGATCCTGTAGTGTACGGGTAGCCAGTGCAATGACTGGCACAGAGCAGAGGCATCTGAGTAACGATTGGCCAGATGGGTGATCCTGGCTGCTGCATTAAGAATGGATTGGAGAGGAGAAAGTCTAATGAGGGGGAGGCCACTTAATAGAGAATTGCAGTAGTCAAGACGGGAATGGATTAGGGCCGCTAGTCCTCTATATAGAATAATGCACCCCACAGTCCTCCATATAGAATAATGCACCCCCACAGTTCTTCATATAGTATAATGCACGCCACAGTCCTCCATATAGAATAATGCACCCCCCACAGTCCTCAATATAGAATATTGCAACCCGTAGTCCTCCAAATAGCATATTGCACGCCCACAGACCTCCATATAGAATAATGCATCCCCACAGTCCTCCATATAGTATATTGCAACCCGCAGTCCTCCAAATAGCATACTGCACCCCCACAGTCCTCCATATAGAATAATGCACCCCCCACAGTCCTCCATATAGAATAATGCACCCCCTCAGTCCTCCATATAGTATAATGCACCGCCATTGTCCTCCATATAGTATAATGCACCCTCATAGTCCTCCATATAGTATAATGCATCCCCTATAGCATTCCTTATAGTATAATGCACTCCCATAGTCCTCCACATAGTATAATAGGCTCCCATCATCCTCCTATATTATAATGCACATTACATAGTTTCCCATCAGTGTACTCACTGACTAAAAAAAAAAAAGTAAATACTCACCTCTCTTTTCGCTGCTCCGGTCTCCTCAGCATCTGCTCTGCCGCTCTGCACGTCTCAGTACAGCGACACTCAGTGATGACATCATTGTACCCCACTGTGCTGAGCTGTAGAAGGCAGACAGTGGTGGCCAGGAGATGAATGCTGCTGGCAGAGGCGGCTAGGACTATAGGAGTGGGAGCGCCATCGGCGGGGGGCCACCACGTGTACACACACCTTGTACACACACGGCTTTGCATGCCCCATACATACATGGCTCAAATCTGTACACCTAGTACACACTCAGCTCTGCTCCGTACACCTCGTACACATGGCTCCGCTCCGTACACCTCGTACACTCTCGGCTCTACTCTGTACACTTTGTACACACACGGCTCTGCTCCATACGCCCCGTACACATGCAGCACTGCTCCATACACCTTGTACACACTCTGCTCTGCTTCGTACACCTCGTACACATGTGGCTCCGCTCTCTACACCTTGTGCACACACGGCTCTGCTCCGTACACCTCGCACACATACGGCTTCGCTCCGTACACCTCGTACTCACATTCCTACGATCCTTATACCTCGTACACATGAGGCTTCACTCCGTACACCTAATACACTCTGCGCCTCATGCCCCGTACACACTCAGCTCTGCTCCACACACCTAATACACTCTCAGTTCTGCTTTGCTAGACCCATACACCCACGGCTCCACTCCGTACACCTAGTTCACATTCGGCTCTGCTCCGCACGACCCATACACACGTGGCTCCACTCCGTACACCTAATACATGCTCGGCTCTGCTCCGCATGACCCATACACATGCTGCTCTGCTCTGTACTCTTCGTACACACGCTGCTCTGCTCCATACACTTTGTACACACGCGACTCCGCTTCATACACCTTGTGTACACGCAGCTCCACTCTGTACACCTCGTACACACTGGGCTCCACTCCATACACCTCGTACACACTCTGCTCTGTACACCTCATACAGACACAGCTCCGCTCCGTACACCACGGCTCTGCTCCGTACACCTCATACACACGCAGCTCTGCTTTGTACACCTCATACAGACACAGCTCCACTCAATACACTTTGTACACATGCGGTTCCGCTCCGGACACCTTCTACGCAGGTCTTCTCCATACACCTCGTACACATGCGGCTCCACTCTGTATGCCTCATACACACTTGGCTCAGCTCCGTATGCCTCGTACACATTGGGCTCCGCTCCGTACACCTCGTAGACACTTGGCTCTGTTCCGTACACCTCGTACACTCTCGAATCCACTTCGTACCCCTCGTACACATGCGGCTCCGCTCCGTACACCTCATACACATGCGGCTCCGCTCCGTACACCTAGTACACCCTCGGCACTGCTGCATCCACTCTGTGAATCCTGATCCCACACATAAACGTCACCTCATCCTGGACTGAGGAGCTGATCATGTGACCCCCTGACTCCTCCCCTCCATTGACATCATTACAGGTCCTCTTGCACAGAGCATTGTGCAGCTCTGTGGAGAAGAAAGCCGGTTCACGGGAGAAGGGGAAGACGGTGCGCAAACTGCGGCTGGCGTGGAGAGCAGAGGGTACTTGCTGCACCCGGGGAAGATGCCCCACCAGGCACCCCCTGGATATTCCACTCACCTGGTCTCAGTGGCGACAGCCAGGACTGTAGGAGCAGGAGTGGCATCTGCAGGGGGCTGCACTACCACCAGGTACCCCTGCAGATGCCGCCCCCTGGCTGATAGCAGGGGTCACCCCATGAGGCAGACACTTCATGTTGTCTCATGGATGCTGCAGCCCTGCTCAGGAGTCATCGCATACCGGACTGGAATTCATTCAATGTTTCGAGGCTGCAGTGACAGGGCACTGTGTACTTTATTTCAGCCGGCAATCAAGAAGACATCGCAGAAGAAAGAGGATGGATATGAGGGAGTAATAAAGAGGGAGTCTAAATATGTGTTTGTGTTTTTATGTCTAATAAAATGTTTTTTCTGTTTGTTGTGTCTTCTTTACTATTTAACAGTGGTCCGGTGTAAAACTGGCCCAGCAATGCACAGTTGTCATTAACCCCTTATTACCCAGTTGTCACTGTTACATGGCAACTGGAAGAGGCAGGTGAAGCACCAGGAATTGGAGCTTCTTATGAATGGGCAGCTGTGGGATTCTATTCTGTAGCATGGGAGGGACCCAATAATGATGGGCCCTCACATTGCTGAGAATATCAGCCTTTGGCTCTTGATGCAGCGGCCGCTGCTTTAAGCTAAGATTTCTCCATTTTCCTTAGATTCTCAAGCAGTTTCTGCCATGTTTTTTTCCCTATGTCTTTGTTAACTGTGCAGACAACCCTGCTATTCACATTCAGCCATTATGCTATTCCCTATACATACTGTATACTGTCTAGTGTTGCAGCGGATTTTCACTTTAAATGTCAGTCTTTTTCTTGCTTGCACCTAGACATAAGGTGATGCCAGTCCTTTACTATGTATTTGTATTACTGAATTTTGACTGCGCTCCCTTTCCCCGCCCGGTAGCCATGTTTGGTGTCCATTTTATTGTAGTCATGTCCATTATAACCCCTCACAGCTAGTTTTAATTGTATATAGAGGCATACAAACCCACACATACAGAATTACACCACAAGAGAGGCGCACGGCTAGGACCCGATATAATGAGAAAGACCGTGGGCAGCTGTGGGATTCTATTCTGTAGCATGGGAGGAACCCAATAATGATTGGCCCTCACATTGCTGAGAATATCAGCATTCGGCTCTTGATGCAGCGGCCGCTGCTTTAAGCTAAGATTTCTCCATTTTCCTTAGATTCACAAGCAGTTTCTGCCATGTTTTTTTTTTCCTATGTCTTTGATAGATGTGCAGACATCCCTGCTATTCACATTCAGCCATTATGCTATTCCCTATACATATACTGTCTAGTGTTGCAGCGGATTTTCACTTATGGTATGTGCCCCGGCTGGTGAGGAGCAAGGTTGATTTTGCTCAGAGCTTACTTCTGGAGGAGGACTGTGGGAAGGGTGCTGGGTGGCCCGAGAGTGTTGGGCTACCTGCATATTGGGGTCCATCATTCTGGCTGTACGCACAGCCTTCTGACAGCACGCGATTAAGTATGCCTACTGCTCAGTTGACATGTTTTCCATCTCCCTGGACAGTGTGTTCAGATATGTATTTGACTGTATCTGTACATTTGTCCGGAGATCCGTCAAGTCAATGTGCAGGCGCTGCAAGCCCTCGGTAATTTGGACATCGCCAGAGGGATCTCTGTCATATGTACCTCCTCAGGGTGACTACTCCTATCTGTTCCTCTCTGGCTCTGGCGTCCATGCCGAGGACCAGCTCGATTGGTTGCAATTGAGTCAGAGGGTTCAGATAGGGGAAAACCTGTCGCACTGGCTTGTGCATAGCTCGTGTGTTGACAGGAGCCTGCAGTAGAGCCAGCATGATGGGCTCCTGCTGGTCGTGTGGCCTGGCCAAAATTGTCACCGCTGTCATGTCCAGAAACTGTTACCGGTGCCTGGTAGCCAGTAGAAGAAGGGTCCAGGAGGGGAAGGCCTTGTGTCCTGTGGATGAGATAGAAAAAGCAAAATTAGCAAAGATGGGTACCGGCCAAAGATCAATCACAATTAGGAAAGAGTGATGGTTAGGCAAAGTAAAGGCACAAAAAGTTTTTTAGATAACATATTTTTAAGCATTAACAAATTAAGTAAGGGTAAGTTCACACATACAGTTTTAACCTCGGTTTAGCAGCGAAAACCGCCGGCGGTTTAGCATAGGTTTTATTTAAATTTCTGTAAATCCTTAGCAGCTTTAGGACTTACAAGTAACCCTATGCAATTTAGAAACCGCTGTGCACACATAGTCGGTTTATGTGAGCGGATCCGCCAGCGGTTGAGCGGTTTCCGAGCGGTTTAGCAGCATACAACACGTCAATTCTTCCCAGCGGTTTTGGATTGGTTCCATGAACAAAATCCTTCATAGAAAACCGCTGGAAAAACCGCTGGGAAAAACGACTATAAACCGCTGTGCACACGCTGTAAAAAAACGCCGGAAAACCGCCGGAACACAGCTGGAGACTTCAGAGCTCAGAACTGATAATTTCCAGCGGTTTTCTGACGGTTTGAACGCCACTAAACCTTCCTGTGTGAACTTACCCTAACACTGTCCTTTATTTGTGACGGCTAATCTTTTGCTTTGCGCAACTAAGATTTTTCTATTTGGTCCAATTTTTTGAGTTGTGTTTGTAAAATGAATGTTATCAAAACAGAAAACCATGTCATTGTCAGTTTTAAATGAATATTACTCCACCCAGATACCTTTTAAAATACCTCTTTTCAATTACCAAAATTGCTAATTTTGAACGTTTTGGTTTAACTACTCAGACCAAAAACTTGTGGACAGCAATACAATCATTGTCAATTCTGCATTTACTCCAACACGTACCCTCTTGCCAACATGGACGGTTACAGGAAGTGGAGCAAGTGGGCATATTTGTAAGGTGTTTTTCTCGGTCCACAACCCCGATGTGCCTTGTCTTGTGCTCTCAGGTGCTTCCGGTAACAGTCCCTAATATTCCTCCATTTCCATATCAAATCCTCGCCTGCAATGAAATTTGAAAATCAACATGGACTTGTGTGTGTGTGTGTGTGTGTGTGTGTGTGTGCACTACAAATACATTTGGCCAGTATCTAACCTAACCTCTTAAGAAATTTAAAATCATCATTGTCTGCTGAAAACACATTACACCGAGTAAGACAACAGTTTGTAGCCAGGGTGAGAGTGTCTGGTTAGCTCCAACCAATGTGAGGCACCGCCGGCATGGTCCCCATAGCCGGGGCGCATCATATGCAGGATCAGGGTATGATTCTGTTTTCGCTGGCTGGTGTTATATAGTGATGACGCTGTGTGAACCTATCCGGAATACTAGGAGTTAAATGTGATAGTGTGTGCTGTAAAGCTGAACCATTCATGAGACTAATGAGCGGCTGTGAGTGGTTCATGAGACCAATGAGGCCCTGAGGAATGTAATGGGTGCTGATTGCTGACAGCCCAGGTGGGTGTGTCAGGTGGGTGTGGCCTGAGTACTAGTAGCTCAGGTGGATGAGTCAGAGTGGGCGTGACAGGCACGATAAGAGCCTGACAACTGAGAGACTGAGAGATGATTATCAGATCATTATCAGCCAGAGATCAGCCTGAGGGCAGGGTGATCCTGATGAGCAGCCAGAGTGCAGAGCAGTCCATGGCTCTGTATGCATGAAATGATGTGAGCATGCTAGCTCCATGCCGGTGCTTAGGACCGAGGTCGTGACAGCTTCTGGAGTGGGGAAGTCATGGCTGAACCCGGTGGATACTGGTCCGGGAGTGTGGTTGAGACACGTCCGGGAAAGGAGACCTTGGGGATGCTGGGTGTACCCATGACCCAGTTAGCGAGACCCGGATCCGTGCCCGTTAAGAAAAGCAGTTCCCGTATGCTTGAGTGAACTGTGCACCTTGTGCGTGAAATGTGCCAGGTCCGACTAGATAGTCAGTGAAGGACCTGCTGAACTATATGTATATGCTATGGCTTACATAGAAAAGCCATGTGCGGAGTCTGTGGGAGAGCCCCAGCTGGAGTGGATGGCATTGGAGGCATTCCGTCCATGTTGGACGAGAGGGAGGCTTGCCCTGCTGCTTGCAGAGGGTACCTGTCCCTCAACCACGGCCTCTAATGGTGTGGGTGTACAGGGGTCACGAAGGCTCCTAGAAGGGTAACCATGGCTGATCCGGAAGGGTGCTACTCAGACGCAGGGTACAGTCATCGACCTGGAGACCTGCCATGAGATGGAGGTTTGGTGGCGACTGGTGGCCCGTACCATGGTGAGTAGGCCATTGTGACGCATGGTTAGCCAGGATTCTATGGTTGACCAGGTCCCTGTTATGGTCATGGAGGAGCCACAGTCCATGGATGTAGTATGATGGGCTGTGAGAGGATGTGAGGATGCATGGGGTCCATGAATATTGTAGGATGGATCACATGTGGTATGTCAGGTCCCGGTCAGGCAGGAATCCTGACTACGGGGTAAATATGGAGTCATCGAGCTGAGTGACTTTTGCCAGGTGGCGGGTACCGCCATTGGGACCCACAGGGCCCGTTGATAAATATATATATGGTAAACTTATAAATGTACGTGTAATGTATAGATAGGCCGGAGGCCGTGATCACCACGGGAGCTGTCAGTAGAGCTCCAATGGGGACAGACAGGTGGTTACAGGTCCCGGGTAACTATATGATGTTATGTGCAATATATGTGTTATGCAATGTTCTATGTAAATGTATGATGTATTTATGTATGGTGTTTATAATCAATGTGCAATGTGTCAAACATGCTACCCGGGTTATGTTATTAATATGTGAAAAATAAACGGGTAGACATTGGTTAAATTATAAACAAGTGTTTTTGCCGTTATGCAAGCGGGTTCCCCGGGTGCTACCTCACACCAAGTTGAAGTAAACAGAAAGTGCCAAATGACCTTAGTCAACATCATGTAGACTAATGTGATTCGGCAGACATGTTGATTCAACGCAAAACCCATATGACTCATGAAATGTGTTAAAAATTACTTAGGGTGACGATCTTGTCCAGAGTTATTAAGGATGTTCCATCAGTGGACAACCACAGCACAGACCTCATCCAACAGCTTAATGGTGTGCGCCATGTTGGTATGTTGGTGGAGCGCTGGTCCCACAAGGGAGCCCGTTCTTGTACCATTTGTATCAGGAGGTTTGCGTCCAGCACATCCTCTTCATCTGCTCCACGAGACCTTTTGGTGGCGTAAAAGACAATAAAGAGACAAATCAAACATTTAATTTACACAATGTTCACTGTCAAAACACATTAGGATTTACAGGTGATGCGAGGAAGCTTTTTTTCTGGTGAGGACCATTTGAAAATGTATCCAAACCTTTGGTGGCCGACCGTCCAAACGGATCAACTACAAAATTACCTTTACAACATAACATCAGCCTTACTATGGTGTCTTTGGCTGCTTCTCTTTGGTGTGGCTGATATAGGTCATGTACATGTTGTTTCTCAACTGATTTTCCAGGTTTGTTAGAGCCCTAGACATCACAGTGGAGGCTGGGAGCATATACCTCACTGGAAAAGGTGAGGATGGGGCATAGAGATCAATGCTGAACTTGATTTCAAGGGAAGACAGATGGCAAAATGCATCTGCCAGTCTGAGCACTGCAATCCCTTTGAATCTGCACGGGGGCCGCAAAGACGTAATCAAGGGACGCATTCTGCCCTGGTGCCTGAGGTTCACCAACCCTGATTTACATAAACACTATGGATAAAGTACTTACACGTTTCCCAGCACCACGGGCTTTGGCGCGACCACTGTGGGATGGGCCGTCAGTTTCTCCTCCAGATGACTCACACCCCTGGCAACAAAAAGAAAAGTGTCTGTACAAACGGCCAACTACAATACAAATGCTGGCAAATAGGGGGAACACATGAGGGTACTTACATGCTCCTCTCCAGTACCAGCCCCATCCTCCTCATCCTCCGGATGCCATTCTGAATCAGACGAATACAGTGAAGGGCAAATTGAAATAAAATCACTTACCAAACAAGGCCACAAAAAAGGAATAAACAAGGAAGATAACCACACAACACCAACCTCAACAAGTCCCAAGTTTCGGCGAGATCGAGACATGTCGACTTTGCCTATGAAACAAGCCTAGATATCTGCAAATAAATAAACACATCTATGAATAGGCAGGCACCATAAATTCCCATGTACGGAAACACAGAGTACATATCAATAGCATGGAGAACATTTAAAGGCACACCTAAACAACAAAGTGGTACAACAATAAAGAAACAGACATCACACACCCTAGCAGAGCAAACAACAATGCCTATGCAACATTATAAAATTCATTACCATAACAAATGAAACAAGCATCCAACAACAAATTAAGAGAAAACAATTAGTAGAGGTCCATGAGGTTGCCCATGCATTCATGGACATGAAGCTATTGTGGCTGACAGTTGTCCGTGCATGAAAACTTGCACGCCTGTGCATGCTGCAAGCAGGCAGTGTGCATGTCCATGCATGCACGCCTGTGCATGCTGCAAGCAGGCAGTGTGCATGCATGCACACCTGTGCTTGCTGCAAGCAGGCAGTGTGCATGTCCATGCATGCACGTCTGTGCATGCTGCAAGCAGGCCGTGTGCATGCATGCACGCCTGTGCATGCTGCAAGCAGGCAGTGTGCATGTCCATGCATGCAGGCCTGTGCATGCTACAAGCAGGGTGTGTGCATGTGCATGCATGAAAACATGCACTCCTGTGCATGCTGCAAGCCGAGCACGCACATGGGTAAGGCATGCTAGCTTGCATTTTGGCACCGGTGAGGCAAGCCACCGCAATTTAAAAAATCATATAAATACAGATAATTCTGAACATTGCACGCATTGTACTCACCAGAATTAGCAGATGCCAACAGCTGGAAACACTGTAGTGTCCTAACATAGCTCCTGCTGGGAAATCTGCCCAAAGAGCAAAATAGCGTCGGGAGGTGGGGTAAGAGGTGCTCCAAAAACAACTGTGGCACAGCCGCAGCCAAGCATTACCAATCCGGGAACCGGTCCGGTTTTTGGTATGATTATTGTCTTTCCGGTACCATAGACAGCCATGTTAAATTAAACCGGATTGACCCAGTCCAGGTTAATCAGGTTCAATTTAACATGGCTGGCAATGGTACAGGATTGAACCGGAACGGGACAATCTGGGAGAATTCGGTTTCAATTTACAGCTACCTGCTTTTTACTGAAGGACTCTAAACAATGAATCAGGTAATTGCAGGTTGTTCCTCAGCTGCCAGACCTCTTTATCTCTTAATGGGGTCCCGCAACTGAGGAATTATTCACAATTACTTGCTTCTCCATTGATTTACATTGGACTTGCTATATTCGTAACAAGTACCGATTATCGGCACCTACTCGTTACGAGTCTAGAGAGTCCAAGTAATTTAGTTCTCGCTCATCCCTAGCGTACACCCTTTGAGCCTGTAGTTTTTGGGCGGGGTGCGGTATTCTGAGGTTTCTGATAGGGAAAGTAACCTATCTATTGAGCAGCAGGAGACATCAGAGTAGCGGTGAGTCTGCTGAACACATGGCGAAAAAGTGAAGCTGCACCCAGCCTGTGGAGTGATTCATTGGGGATCGTAGTCTCTGATGCAGGAGTGGAATTGAGAGAGATGGAAGAAAATGCAGATGAATTAGGTGTGGAGCGGTTTCTGAAAAGCGGGTGCCAGTCACATGAGCTTCCTCTCCCTGGACACCTCTCTAGACTGCTCCTGGAATCGCAGATTGATTCATATAGCGAGGCAGATCACATCGTCCAAGGCGGATGGAACATCACATTCAGCCAACTCATCTTTAATGCTGCCAGATAGACCCTCTCATAATGCAGCAACTAGTGCCTCATTGTTACAACTGAGTTCCGAACACAGTGTGTGGAACTATTGCAGCATGCTGACAAACAGTAAGGGTACCTTACACGCCGCAATATCACCTGGCGATATGAGGCGATCTAACATGCGCGTGCACGTTTTTACACACTCACCTCAGATCGCCGAAGGAGTTATTACACGCCGCAATCTCACCCTGAAAGAAAGGCGATGTGTCACCCCGGGAATCGCCTCACCCACAGCGGAAACAATCCGGTCGACTTCCGTCGCCGCTTCACACACCGCAATCCCAAAAGTAATCTGGGCGTACATATTCAGCGTGGCGAGGACATAGTCATGCCACAGTACATTACACCGCACCCAAGACACGCTCATTGGACAATGCAACAGCGTTACGATTGGCTAGCCTGCTCTGGAAGGCTGGCTAATACATGACGCCATTGTCTATCGAACTTTCTCATTAATACACGCTTGTGTTGTGGATAGTGGCTAGTGCAACACACTTTTGAGGCGCAAAAGCGTCACACAGGTGCGGTGTTGTGCAGGACAGTGGCTTACACTACACAATGGCTATGCAGGATAATATACTCATCTGCGTCACTTAATTCACACCGCGTAGGGTGATTGTAGTGCATGGGTCATGCCACCCATGTACGATGTGTAGGTCAAAATCTGAGGTGGAATGTTCCACTATATTCGACACAGCGCAGATGAATACATGCGGATGACATAGCTTGCGCGCATCTATGGCGCGAAGAAATGAACTGTGTTTGCGTACGCTTGTGTAGGTGAAGATGTGTGTGGTGCTGAACAGACAGCTCTTCAAATATGGCGTCCTGTCAACTGAAAGCCAATGTGATCACAGTACCCACCACCAATCATCGCAGACGGGGTGCGGAATACAGCACGCTATGGCACGCCTACGTGAGATCAATAGGCAATGCAAATTCCATCAATATCGCCCTATCACATGCCAAAACCCGGATATCTCGCCTTCAGGATCACGTCTGATTTCAGAGCAGTGCTCAGTAATCAGGCGACAGGCGATTTATCGCCGCCAAATTCCCCAATCACACGCCGCAACCGTGGGGCGATTTCACGGCGATTGGTTCAGGGCGACGTGTCGAATTTAAGATCACCAGGCGATATTGTAACGTGTAAAGGTACCCTAAAACTTCCCTGGTGCAGCCTGAAGAGTGATGAAGTGGCTGAGGAGACTTGACACATCTTGTTGCAGACCGCAAAATGCTTCCAGGAAAACCTAAAGGTTCAAGATGATAGGATCACCTCTCTCCTATAAAGGTTTATCCATGCGAGTGCCTTATCCTTCAGATAGGACATAGGGAATTCCACTTTGGCTTGGTCAGTAGGGAAGTGGTGAGAGAGGAGCTCAGAGAGAGTACTGATTCGTGAATCCTCTACAAAACTTGGAGTTTCCATTTAAGTTAGGAGAAGGAGACAAGTGGAGACCACAGACATGTGCGAAGTTCTTCCCTGGACATGGAGCAATGTCTTGGGTAGTTTCTAGTGCAATGGCAGCCTGCAGGCTATTTAAGTGGATGTCCACAGAAGACATGATGGCCAGCATGCTGGTCTGTGTCTCACATTGATGGACTGTCTCTTTCTGCATTTCTTTGAGCTGAGTGGAATTGGCAGTAGTGGATCCATGGGCCCTTCAAACATTCACGCCTCACAAGTTGAGCCGGAGGGAAGGAGGATCCAGTGGACCTAAGACACTGATCACTGACCAGTAGGAGAACCCTCATGACGCTTTACATATGAAAAGGGCAGATGAGGACAAGCACAATATATATGGACAATCAAGTAATACAGATACAGGAAGGGAGGGAGTCCTGTCCAAAAGGGCTCACAGTCTAAGAGGGACATGTGGGGATACATTGGGAGGGGGTAGTGCCGATAGTGAGACGGTGCAGTGAACCGAGTCTCATTCCAGGTTGTAGGTTTGATGGAAGAGGTGGGTCTTCAGGTTCCTTTTTATGGTTCCCAGGGTATAGCAGATGCACAGTAGAAATCTGAAATGCAGCTGTGAGAGGAGGAAACAAGAGAGGACCAGAGAAGGAGCTCTTAGGAGGATCGCAAGGTGTGCGAGGGTAGGTATCAGGTGACCTTGTCAGAGATGTATGGAGGGGACAGGTTGTGGATAGCTTTGTATGTCATGGTTAGTGTTTTAAACTGGGATCTCTGAGAAGTGGGAAGCCAGTGAAGAGGGGGGAGACAGGGGAAAGAACATATTAATTACCAACTTTTTTTTATAAAAATAAAAGAATTGAAACTCTAAAACAGTCAAAAACCGATTCACAAGTACAGACAAACATCAAATCTTAAAATTTACTTCTCCAGTACAAGACATATCATTTGTCAGGTTTTTCACTATCCTTCAGTAACTGGACCCTACCTTACAATGGAGGTATTTACACCTTGCTTTTTATGGGTGCCCCCATTCGACATCGGCTTTCCCTAGAAGTATCCCTCCCTTTAAAAAGCGGGTCTACGGTTTTGGAAAAAAATAATGCAGTCTTTTCCAATGGCAGGACTTAACTTTAAGAAATGTAGTCCTCCAATAAGTAGAATTCCAGACTGTCTGTATGGAACGTCTGTATTCCGAAGAAGAAATTGCTTCCGTTATCTCCACGTTTGATGCATTTCGCCTCGTCAATTTGAGTGGGGCTCATCAGAAGATAGGAGAATTTGTAGCAATTTGCCTATAGATACAAAGAATCAGCAATTAGTACATAACTATAAGAAATATACACACTAAAAGATTAATTGTAGTTTGGTCATCTGGAGAAAATTGATGTTATACTCTCACAGTATCAAACACAATAAACAAAAAATCTCCAAATAATCAGAAATTCTTTTGCCAAATATTGATCAGACAATAGGATCTCACATTGTCATACATTATACCTTATCTCAATATTCACAATAGAAAAGTCTCTCAGAAACAAGCACGGAGGAACATCAATAATTTCACATCCGAAGGGGCAAGATAAACTGTAAAGTTTGAGAAAATAGAGAGAAAAGGATTCATAAATGTGTTCACCTTATTAGGTAAATGAATCCCACTACTACAGTCCCATCAAAGGTCTTACCCCAATATTAACTGAGGAGGGCAAATGTTGACAAGCCACCTCTGATCCTATATCCAAGGCTACAGGTATGGGGAAGGAGTGTGGAAAATAGTCCAACAACAAACACTTCCAGTTCCACTAGAAGGCAAAACTCCCAGACTGCACAGACAGGTAATAAAACATGGAGAAATAAATAAATAGCCCCCTTGAAACCAATAGTATAGTGGGTCATTACTAGAATACAAGACCAATAGTTACTTCTTTTCAGCTCAAAATCCAATAAGAGGGAAATGTCCTCAGATTGCATCCAATACAGCACAGTATAAGAGAAACCCCCAGCTAAAGGATAATGGGAACAAAGTTAATATTCAAGACCTCCAATAAATCCAATAAATCCTCAATAAATAAAGCATGTGATGTATAAATAAATAAGGAGGTACTTAGGCTGGCTTCACACTGCAGTTTTTCACTGATCAGTGTCCATCAGTGTTCGGGTGCCAAAACCAGGAGAGGAACCAGGAGAGGAACTTGCAGAGAAAAACTATAATTGAAAAATTGACACCTCTTCTGAGTTTTGGAGACTCTCCTGATTTTGGCACCCAAACACTGATGGACACTGATCAGTGAAAAACTGCAGTGTGAAGCCAGCCTAAGCCAGTAGCAGCAAGGATTCATACCACGGTGGAATATGAAGTGTTCCAAAAGAGCCTCCTATTTATGTTCACAAGGCAATGGAATCATTGCCTGCAGCTGCGGGATACAACCAGCCTATACTTTCAGGACACTTCCTGGTTACTAATGATGACGTTTCAGTAACAGCGTCATCAGTATGCAATGCTTGTGTTCCACCCGGGAAAGCGTGGTGGAACGCTAAGAACTGCGTATGAGCCTGCGCATGCGCAGTAGTATACAGTATTATACAGGCCGGTGATGTGAATTTCATCATCGCTATAGGTCACAGTGTTCCTCCTTCTCTGACAGGAAGAGGGGCACATAAAAGATAATTTGCCCACACGCTATTAGCAAGAAAATTAATTCATAAAGGGAGGAGAATAAGATGGAAATGAAGGATTTTAAAAAATGTCAGTCATAATCTCTATCCCATCAGGGAAAAACATAAAAAGGAACATAAAAACATAAAAAGGAAGCTAAAGGCCAGTCTGGGAGACAGGGGAGTAGAGGGAAGACAGTTGGATTAGTCGGGCAGTGGAGTTTAGGATAGATTAGAGAGGTGCAAGGGGGGTAGCGGGGAGGCCGGTAAGCAGGAGGTTGCAATAGTCAAGGCGGGAGATGATGAGAGTATGAACAAGTGTTTTAGCAGCAGTGTTGTGGTCAAGGAAAGTGCGAATCTGGGAAATGTTTTTGAGTTAGAGTAGGCAGGAGGAGGAGAGGGCCTGAATGTGAGGCTTGAAGGAGAGGGAAGAGTTGAGGATTATCCAGAGGCATTTGGCGTGGGGGACTGGGGAGAGTGAGCAGTCGTTGACAAGGATGGATAGAACAGGTAGTGGGGGAGAGCAACTTGGGGGAAGATGATGAACACATCTGGGTAGAGTAGATCTGGGTGTTGCCGGCGTAGAGATGGTGCATATATGTATATATATATATATATATATATATATATATATATATATATATATATATAAGCCATATGACTCGCCAGAGGCAGGGTACTCAGCTCTCGGGCTCGTTCAGGGATGTTACGGTGGCCTGGCCGTGGCCCTGGTGGTCAATGAATAAAAATGGAAATAAAGGATATACAAGTGTTTTGTCTTTGTGACGCCACCTGCTGAGTCTGGCGATGCTCACCAGTGCCGCCACAGGCCTCCGGTGGTCGGTGGTATTGCGGCTTGGATGGATTTGTCCCCGCAGGCAGGACTGGACCACTGGGGCAGCAATGCTGCCAATGCTGTAAGGCAAACAGTTTATATGGAAATGATGCAGCAGAGTCGGGACTTCACTTCAGCGGGTAACTTTACTGGAAAATTTTCACTCAGCATTACAGTCTTTCAGTAGTAGTTGATGGTATAATGACAAATGCCCTGGATGCTGCAATCGGGATTTCTGATTGTAGATGGAACCCTCCTTTATGTTCCTTCCTTTTCCTTCTCTTTCCTTTTGCCTCCCAGTGGCAGTGAAGTCTAACTCCTAAAGACCATCAGACCTCTGGCTCCTTCTCTCTCCTTTCTCCCTCCTTTGCGGTCTCTGGGACAACCTTCTGTTAAGCTTTAAGCAGCGTCCTACTATTCCTAGCTTCTCTGGCTCCCTTTTAGCTTTGACTCACTCAGAAGACTGGGGCTGTATTTATAATATCCCCGTACATCGGATTCTCTGTGAACCTTGTAGGATGTCACAGTTATGAGCTCCGGTACCCGTGTTCCTTCCTGAACTAGCTCTTCTCCTGAGCTTCTGTTCCTTCCCTCTGTTTCTGGGATCTTTGCTTTGCCTGGGTCCCTCAGCCGAGGAGACCCTTCTTGCTTCCTCTTAGGCTGGCTGCCTGTCTTCAACCACACACCTTACTAACTGCCTGAGCTCTTTGGGTCCCCCTAGAGGTTTCTATCTTCCTTCCCAGGGTCCCTCCCACCCACTATTCTAGTGTGTGAGTGTTGCTCTAGGGCTCCATCTAGTGACCATAGTCCCAACTGCAGTGGGGTGACTACACTGCTTTTCTGGGTCATTGGTGACTTTGGTTAGGGCTATTTCGGTGGAGTGGTGGGGTCTGAAACAGGATTGTAGGCAGTCAAAGAGGGAGCAGGAGGAGAGGTGGGAGGATAGTTCTGACTGGACGTGTTGTTCAAGTAGTTTTGAGGTGAAGGGGAAAAGAAATATGGGGTGATAGTTAGCAGCAGATGCTGGGTTAAGGTTAAGGGAGGGTTTTTTGAGGATGGGTGTCATCAAGGCATGCTTGAAGGCTGAGGGGAAGATGCCAATAGTAAGTGATAAGTTGAAGAGGTGAGTTAGGGTTGGGATGAAGACTGAGGGGAGGCTGGGAATGAGGTGGGATGGGAGCAAGTCTTGGGTGCTGGTGATAAGGTGTCACTTCGACAGAAAGGAGGAAAGCTGATCTTCAGTTATCGGGGAGAAGCAGCTGATTGAAGGAGAGGGCAGTGCAGGTGAGAGGGGAAGCTGTGTGGACACTGGGTCAAAGCAGTCCCTGATTTTATCGATCTTCTGATTGAAGAACGAGGCAAAATCTTTAGCAAAGATATGGGGAGAGGGAGGAGCTGGCGCAGGCGAACAGAGTAAAGAATTGAAAGTTTTAAAAAGTTGTTTGGGATTGTGGGACAGGGAGGTTATAAGGGATGTGAGGCACCGCCGGCATGGTCCCATGGCCGGGGCGCATCACATGCAGGATCAGGGTATGAACCTGTTCACACTGGCCGGTTTTCCTGTGAGGATGCTGTGTGAACCTATCCGGAACACAAGGTGTTATATATGATAATGTGTGCTGTAGGGCTGAGACTTTCATGTGACTACTGAGCGGCAGGAGATCGATGAGGCCCTGAGAAAAGGAATGAGTGTTGATTGCTGACAGCCCAGGTGGGTGTGTCCTGAGAAATAGCAGCCCACCTGGATGAGTCAGTGTGGGAGTGGCAGGCACGATAAGAGCCGGCCAGCTGAGTGTCTGAGAACTCGTGCTGAGAGATTCATTCTGAGACCAGAACTCATGCTGAGAGGTTCATTACCAGCCAGAGAGCCGAGCAGAGCCAGTCTGTGTGAGGGACTGGGAATGAGAGTCCAGACCACCATAAGGAACGATGGTGAAGAGAGCATGCTAGCTCTATACCGGTAGCCATGACCGCGGTCGTTATAGCACCTGGCATGGGGAAGCCGTGGCTGACCTGGCGGACGCTGGACTGGCCGTGGGGTGAAACACGTCCAGGAAGGAGCCCGTGGGGGAGGATTGGCCTACCCATTACCCAGGTAGCGAGACCCAGATCCGTGCCCGGTAAGATAGCAGTTCCCGTGTAACGGAGTGAGCTGTGTGATTAATGCCGGGTGGGCATAACCGCCATTGGGTCCGACTAGGCAGTCGGTAAAGGACCCGTAGACGTATGAAAGGGCTTAGGTAACAGTGCCCTGAATGAGAGACGATGGCCTATGTGTAACAGCCACGTATAATGTTGTGGGGGAGAGTGACCCAGCCAGTATGGATGATGCATTGGAGGCGATCCTTCCCTGTGGGACGAGAGGGAGGCTTGCCCTGCTGCTTGCAGAATGTACCCGTCCCTCAACCACGGCCTCTAATGGTGTGGGTGTGCCTGTGGTGCCAGACACAGGGGTAATAGGGCTCCTAGTAGGTAACGGATGAGTTTCCCGGGTACTAAGGTTTGCCAATCCCTGTAATGGACCCAGAAGAGCCACAGTCCATGGATGTTTATAGGATGGGCTGTGAGTGTGTGGAAGGATGCGTGTGATCCATGGACGTTTGTATGATGGATCACATGTGATATGTAAGGTCCCGGTCAGGCAGGAATCCTGACTACGGGTTAATGGTATATCATCATGCTGGGTGACTAAAGCCAGGCGGCAGGTACCGCCATTGGGACCCACAGGGCTCGTTGAGGCGTATGAAACGAAGGTCAGAAGCAGGGGTTAAAAGGGCTCCTAGAGTGGGGAAACTGTGGTTGAACCAGGTGGGCGCTGACCTGGACGTGGGGTGAAACACGTCCAGGAAGGAGCCCCTTGGCGAGGCATGGCGTACCCGGTACTCAGGTTGCTCAATCCCAGTTATGAACCCAGAGGGGTCATCATTGAAAAGGTGGATACATATGTGAGATATTTATTATAAATGTATGTGTAAGGTATAGGTAGGCCGGAGACTGTAGCCACCAACGGAGCGGCTATTAGAGCTCCAATGGGGAGAGAGTCGTGGTTACAGGTCCCGGGTTACTGTAAATGGAAATGTGTAATATTTGATGTACTGTATTATGTAAAGTAATGTATTATGTGACGTGTTTGTGTTAAATGTTAAATGTACTAACCCGGTTATTGATGTTGGTGAGAAATAAACGGGTAGACATTTGAAAAATTATACACATGTGTTGGCGTCATTACGCAGCAAGCGAGTCCCCCGGCTCGCTACCTTCACAGGGATGAGAAGAAGGCTTGTTTTGCGTCAGTGAGTGCAGACTTGAAGTTGGCGAGGGACTGCTTGAACAGCACAATGTTCTCAGTGGAATGGGAGATCCCATTAGCATAAGATGGAGATTGTCATGGGGTCACGGTCCCGGCCCCTGTTTTGTTTAGGCAATTTTGTTACTTATTCTTTGGGACATATAATAATTTTAATTTTAACAAGTTAATGGGGATAACATGCTTTAAACATTAATTCATATTCAATTTATTAATTCATTTTTGTGTTTATATGTTATTCTGTGAGTATTTCTTTCAGGTAAATGCAGTGGTTTAGTCAGCTCTTCCTGCATGAGCGATCTGGATTGCCATTGGTTATTGCAAAAAAGGCGGGAAACTGCATCACTCCAGCTGTGGAAAGTGACAGCTGTGACAAGATGGATGAGCTTATTCAGCGTTTTTTGGCTAAAGCTGGTAGGGAGGAATGGCTTAGAAACTGCCTAGATCCTCAGCTACCAGTGCCTGAAGAAAGTAATGTGCTGATGGAGGTGGATGAAGTGACGGACAAGAATATAGTAATTATCGAAGCGCCAGTAATATCTGAAGATGAGGGCGCAAAGCGGAGCCGCAAGAGGCGGGAATCACTCAAAGACGCACTCACCGCCGCAAAGCAAACCTATTTCTCCTCTCTAATCAACACACTGTCCCGAAATCCCAAGCAACTATTCAAAACCTTCAACTCCCTACTCTGTCCCCCGACACCTCCTCCTTCCCCCCTCATCTCCGCCGATGACTTTGCCACCTTTTTCAAACAAAAGATTGATAAAATTAGAGAAAGCTTTGGTCCAACGTCCCCACACCCATTACCGTTCAATGCTCTCTGACCAAAGGAAGCTTCTCCAACGTGACTGAGGCCCAGCTCTCCTCCCTCCTATCACGATCTCACCTCATCACCTGCGCCCTCGACCCACTCCCCTCCCACCTCATCCCAAACCTCACTGCAGTCCTCATTCCTGCCCTAACCCACCTCTTCAACCTATCACTCACTACCCGCCGTCTTTCCCTCATCCTTCAAACATGCCTTGCTCTCACCCATCCTCAAAAAACCCTCCCTCGAGCCATCATCTGTCGCTAACTACCGCCCTATATCTCTTCTCCCCTTCGCATCCAAACTACTTGAACAACACGTCCATTCTGAACTGCCCTCCCACCTCTCCTCCTGCTCCCTCTTATACCGCCTACAATCCGGTTTCCGACCACACTACTCCACCGAAACAGCCCTAACTAAAGTCACCAATGACCTACTGATCACGAAGAGTAAACACCACTACTCCATCCTCCTCCTCCTCGACCTATCTGCCGCTTTCGACACGGTTGACCACTCCCTCCTACTTCACATCCTAGAATCCCTTGGCATCTCCGACCTCGCCCTCTCCTGGATCTCCTCATACCTTACGGACCGCACCTTCAGCGTCACCCACTCCTACACCTCTTCCTCTTCCTATCCCCTCACTGTCGGCATCCCACAGGGATTGATTCTAGGACCGCTACTCTTCTCCATCTACACCCTCGGCCTTGGTAAACTTATTGAGTCCCATGGCCTCCAGTACCATCTCTACACTGACGACACCCAGATTTACCTCTCCAGGCCTGATATCTCATCTTTCTTCTCCGTTTGCTTCCTCAAGCTGAACATGGACAAAACAGAGTTCATTGTCTTCCCCCCCAACCGCCCTCCCCCTCTACCTGACCTGTCAATCCTAGTCAACGACTGCTCCCTCTCCCTAGTCCCCCATGCCAAGTGCCTCGGGTCACTCTTGACTCCTCCCTCTCCTTCAAACCCCATATCCAAGCCCTCACCACCTCCTGCTGACTCCAGCTCAAGAACATTTCCCGGATCCGCTCGTTCCTTAATCATGACACTGCCAAAACTCTCGTCCACGCCCTCATCATCTGCCACCTTGACTACTGCAACCTGCTGCTCACCGGTCTCCCTGCTTCCTCCCTCACACTCCTTTGCTTTATCCTAAACTCAGCTGCCCGTCTAATCCACCTGCCTCCTCACTATTCCCCTGTCTCTCCCCTCCGCCAGGCCCTTCACTGGCTCCCCACCCCCAAAGATCTCAATTTAAAATCCTAACCCTGACTTACAAAGCCATCCACAACCTGTCTCCACTTACATCTCCGACATGGTCTCCCGATACTTACCCTCACGCAACCTGCACTCCTCACAAGAACTCCTCCTCTCCACCTCCCTCATCTCATCCTCCCACAACCGCATACAAGACTTCTCCCGCGCCTCCGCCATACTCTGGAACTCTCTCCCCCAGCACGTCAGACACTCGCCCACACTTCGGAGTTTCAAAAAGAACCTGAAAACTCATCTATTCCAACAAGCCTACAACCTATGATGAGACCCAATGCTGCATCACCACACGCTTAGCACTTCCCCTCCTACTGTCTCCTCTCCCACCCCTGTAGACTGTGAGCCCTCGCGGACAGGGTCCTCTCCCATCGTGTACCAGCAAGCCTTAATTATTCGTATGTACTGTACCTGTCCTTGTCACCCCCACTTCTTACGTAAAGTGCCATGGAACCAATGGTGCTATATAAATAAGTAATAATAATAATATTCCCTGCAGGTATTTGACACGCAGCCTCACGGCCAGAAGATGAAGAAGCCACAGAAGGCAGTAAAGAAATCGGTGAGGGATTGTGAGAGAGCTTACCAGTCGGCATCAGGAGCTGGACTGGAGCACAGAAGACAGGAGATGCAGCCTGCAGCAGCGGCTGCAGTGCCTCACAGTGAGTCCCTTTACATGCTGGACAATAGGAGGCAGCAAACAGCAAGGGATAGCGACAAAAGATATGGAAAAAAGGGCTTGTCTAAGGGACAAGCTGAAAAGAGCAAGACACAAGAAAAAACAGTTCCTGGGCAGCATGATTTAAAGCGAACCTGTCACCCCCCCCCGGGCATCAAAAGCTAAAATAGCCACCTTCTGCAGCACTAAGGCTGCATTCTGAGAAGGTGGCTATAGGCTTTTGATGCCCTTTATACTATGAAATATGTAGTTAGGTAAATGCTCACACTTCTGAAGACCAAAGACCGGGAGGCGGGGTTTCACGCTCCTCTGACCCGCCCCCTCTTGTCAGTCATGGTGCTCGCCTGCTGCTGCCTCCCCTGACTGTGTAAAATGAACGCGTGTCTCCGTTCTCCTGTATGGAGCCGCGCGTGCGCTGTGCGCCCGGTGTCCAGGAAGTCGTCGGCAGCGCGCACAGCGCATGCGCGGCTCCATACAGGAGAACGGAGACGCGCGTTCATTTTACACAGTCAGGGGAGGCAGCAACAGGCAAGCACCATGACTGAAAAGAGGGGGCGGGTCAGAGGAGCGTGAAACCCCGCCTCCCGGTCTTTGGTCTTCAGAAGTGTGAGCATTTACCTAACTACATATTTCATAGTATAAAGGGCATCAAAAGCCTATAGCCACCTTCTCAGAATGCAGCCTTAGTGCTGCAGAAGGTGGCTATTTTAGCTTTTGATGCCCGGGGGGGGTGACAGGTTCGCTTTAATGGCTGCATTAGGGACATGGATACCTAGAGGGAGGAAATAAGAAGAAATACTTCAAGATCTGCACCTAGGGTTGAAGAGTTACAAGATAAACAAAGAGATTCTGTGACTGAAGAACAAGGTTCCCATAGGGATCCTCCTAGGGAATCTAATGGTGAGCAACAGTCCGCATTACTTTCCTCTGACAATTTATCTTTAGAAAATGTAAAGAGGTTTATTCAGTATTCTGTATCAGAAGCACTATCTTCTGCGGTATAAGATGATAAGAGTTCTGCAGACAGTATGTCATCAGTGCGCACAAGGGGCGTAGCTGAGGTTCATCTGAAAGAAGCCTTAACTTGTAGTGTTTCTCCATTGGGTTTTCACCTATGTGAGTTGATAAAAGAAAAAATATGGAAAGGAGAATTCATTGATTTAATGTCTCTGATTCCAGTACGGGAGCATCAACATACGTCTGAAAAAAAGATAATAAACATATGCCTAGATCTTTTAATAATTAGTTACAGGTATTTTCGATATTCGCGGCGGTGCTTGGTGAAAAGAAGCCAGAACTATGTAGTGGTTTGTTTCATCATGTTGACACGAACTTGGAGGCACATCGAAGTTTTGGCGGAATGGCATGGTGGTATTATGATGAGACCTTCCACCAAACTTTAGCAGTACATTCTGAAATGCATTGGGGCTGTAAAGATGTGGGCCTATGGCTCAACCTTATGCTGCCTCAAAGATCCTCAACAGCTAGACAATCTAAAGACGTACAGCAATACACAAAGAATGAAGGTTTATGTCGTTGGCTAGGTAATTGTCACTTTCGACATGAATGCTCGTTCTGCGGGGATCTCACCCCATGGTTAAGTGCTTTAAAAAAAATCAACCAAAACAATCAGCAAACCAATGTCAAGGATGTTTCTATGGGCACCGACGCCGGTGAAAGTGGAAAGAATGCAGCGATGGCTAGAAATTTTTCCAGATCAACGGAAGGATGAAATAATTTATTTAGGTTTCCAACCTGGCTTTGAGGTACCTGCGTTTAATGGTAAAGGCTGTACAGTAATAGAGAATTTGCCTTCGGTGAATCGTTTTCATGAACTTGCAAGAGAAAAAATTTTGAAAGAATTACTAGAAGAAAGGATAGCGGGTTTCTTCAATTGCCCGCCGTTCATTGACTTTAGAAATCTGATATTAAATCAGCTTGGCTTTGTTTTTGATGATTGTTATTTCTTCGACCGCTGCCTTCCAATGGGATTTTCAAAATCTTGTTTTTATTTTGAATTATTTTTTTCCTTTTTACTTTGGTGTGTTGAATTTGAAGTAGGACAAGGTTTTATTTTAAACTAGCTGTAGTACCCGGCTACGCCCGGGTTAATAAATAACTACTGTTAGCTATAACAACATTGAATTTGAATATGTCATATTAATGACCTGTAGGAAAATAGAAGCTGAGCTGTGATTGATTGCTATAGGCAGCCTAATAAATCTCCAACCAACAGTAATCCCTCCCCCTGGCCGGGCAGTATATGTTACCTCACACATACACATAATAGACGGCTCATGTGACTGACATCTGCCTTAATTCCCTATATGGCACATGTGTTGCACATTGGCTGTTTTTAATCAGATGTTTATGTTTGGAAAATAAAGATAGCACACGTATGAGGCGAGTTGTATGAGGTGATTTGTGCACATCTGTGTTTGTCTGTGTGGTGTGTGTGTCCCTGGGGTGTAGATGTGTGTGTCCCTGTGGGGGGGGGTCTGTGTGGTGTGTGTCTCTGTTGTATGTGTCTCTTTGTGGTGTGTGTGTCCCTGTGGGGTGTGTGCATGTGCCCCTATAGGGTGTGTATGTGTGTGTCCCTGTGTGGGGGGGGTCTGTGTGGTGTGTATCTCTGTTGTGTGTGTCTCTTTGTGGTGTGTGTGTGTCCCTGTGGGGTGAGTGCATGTGTCCCTATAGGGAGTGTATGTGTGTGTTCCCTGTGGGGGGGGTCTGTGTGGTGTGTTTGTGTGTATCTGTGTTGTGTGTGTCTCTTTGTGGTGTGTGTGTGTCCCTGTGGGGTGAGTGAATGTGTCCTTATAGGGTGGCTATGTGTGTGTGTCCCTGTGGGGGGGGTCTGTGTGGTGTGTGTGTCTGTGTTATGTGTGTCTCTTTGTGGTGTGTGTGTGTCCCTGTGGGGTGAGTGCATGTGTCACTATAGAGTGTGTGTGTCCCCCCTTGGGGGATGTGTGTGTCTCTGTGTTGTGTGTGTCTCTTTGTGGTGTGTGTGTGTTTGTTCGGGTGCGTGGTGAGTATCCAATGTTGGTGCTGCACTTTAGCGACTATACACTTGCTGTTACTCTTTGTGTGCATGTGGTGTGTATACATGTCCCCGTGTGTGGTGAATATCTCATGTTGGGGCCCCATCTTAGTGACTATATGCTGGTATGTGCTGTTAGTCTTTGGTGCTATCATTAAGCCCCTCTCATTCACAACTGTCAACTGGTAACTGTCACTTTTTCCCCATTATATAGATAGGGGCAAAATTGTTTGGTGAATTGGAATGCGCGGGGTTAAAATTTCACCTCACAATATAGCCTATGACGCTCCTGGGGTCCAGACGTGTGACTGTGCAAAATTTTGTCTCTATAGCTGACAGCTGTCGATTTTCCTCCAACACTTTTCCATTCACGTTTTCCCCATTATGTAGATAGGGGCAAAATTGTTTGGTGAACTGGAACGCGCAGGGTTAAAATTTCGCCTCACAACATAGCCTATGACGCTCCCGGGGTCCAGGCGTGTGACTGTGCAAATTTTTGTAGCTGTAGTTGCGACGGTGTAGATGCCAATCCCGGATATACACACATACACACATTCAGCTTTATATATTAGACTAGCTGTAGTACCCGGCTACGCCCGGGTTAATAAATAACTGCTGTTAGCTATAACAAAATAGAATTTGAATATGTCATATTAATGACCTGTAGGAAAATAGAAGCTGAGCTGTGATTGATTGCTATAGGCAGCCTAATAAATCTACAGCCAACAGTAAACCCTCCCCACGTCCGGGCAGTATATATTACCTCACACATACACATAATAGACAGCTCATGTGACTGACATCTGCCTTAATTCCCTATATGGCACATGTGTTGCACATTGGCTGTTTTTAATCAGATGTTTATGTTTGGAAAATAAAGATAGCACACATGTGAGGCGAGTTGTGTGAGGTGATTTGTGCACATCTGTGTCTGTCTGTGTGGTGTGTGTGTCCCTGGGGTGTCTATGTGTGTGTCCCTGTGGGGGGGTCTGTGTGGTGTGTGTCTCTTTGTGGTGTGTGTCCCTGTGGGGTGAGTGCTTGTGTCCCTATAGGGTGTGTATGTGTGTGTGTCCCTGTGGGGGGGGGGTGTCTGTGTGGGGTTTGTGTGTCTCTGTGTTGTGTGTGTCTCTTTGTGGTGTGTGTATGTCCCTGTGGGGTGAGTGCATGTGTCCCTATAGGGTGTGTATGTGTGTGTGTCCCTGTGGGGGGGTCTGTGTGGTGTGTGTATGTATCTGTGTTGTGTGTGTCTCTTTGTGGTGTGTGTCCCTGTGGGGTGAGTGCTTGTGTCCTTATAGGGTGTGTATGTGTGTGTGTCCCTGTGGGGGGGGTGTCTGTGTGGGGTTTGTGTGTCTCTGTGTTGTGTGTGTCTCTTTGTGGTGTGTGTATGTCCCTGTGGGGTGAGTGCATGTGTCCCTATAGGGTGTGTATGTGTGTGTGTCCCTGTGGGGGGGTCTGTGTGGTGTGTGTATGTATCTGTGTTGTGTGTGTCTCTTTGTGGTGTGTGTCCCTGTGGGGTGAGTGCTTGTGTCCTTATAGGGTGTGTATGTGTGTGTGTCCCTGTGGGGGGGTGTCTGTGTGGGGTTTGTGTGTCTCTGTGTTGTGTGTGTCTCTTTGTGGTGTGTGTATGTCCCTGAGGGGTGAGTGCATGTGTCTCTATAGGGTGTGTATGTGTGTGTGTCCCTGTGGGGGGGTATGTGTGGTGTGTGTGTCCCTGGGTGTGTATGTGTGTGTCCCTGTGGGGGGGTATGTGTGGGTGTGTGTCTCTGTTGTGTGTGTCTCTTTGTGGTGTGTGTGTGTGTGTCCCTGTGGGGTGAGTGCATGTGTCCCTACAGGGTGTGTATGTGTGTGTGTCCCTGTGGGGGGGTCTGTGTGGTGTGTGTGTATCTGTGTTGTGTGTGTCTCTTTGTGGTGTGTGTCCCTGTGGGGTGAGTGCATGTGTCCCTATAGGGTGTGTATGTGTGTGTGTCCCTGTGGGGGGGGTGTCTGTGTGGGGTGTGTGTGTCTCTGTGTTGTGTGTGTCTCTGTGTGGTGTGTGTATGTTTGTGGTGTGTGTGTGTCCCTGAGGGGTGAGTGCATGTGTCCCTATAGGGTGTGTATGTGTGTTTGTCCCTGTGGGGGTCTGTGTGGTGTGTGTGTGTCTCTTTGTGGTGTGTGTGTCCCTGTGGGGTGAGTGCATGTGTCCCTATAGGGTGGCTATGAGTGTGTGTCCCTGTGGGGGGGGGTCTGTGTGGTGTGTGTGTCTGTGTCATGTGTGTCTCATTGTGGTGTGTGTGTGTGTCCCTGTGGGGTGAGTGCATGTGTCGCTATTGAGTGTGTGTGTGTGTCCCCTTGGGGGGGTGTGTGTGTCTCTGTGTTGTGTGTGTCTCTTTGTGGTGTGTGTGTGTGTGTTTGTTCGGGTGCGTGGTGAGTATCCAATGTTGGGGCTGCACCTTAGCGACTATACACTTGCTGTTACTCTTCGTGTGCGTGTGTTGTGTATACATGTCCCCGTGCGTGGTGAATATCTCATGTTGGGGCCCCACCTTAGTGACTATATGCTGGTATGTGCTGTTAGTCTTTGGCGCTATCATTAAGCCCCTCTCATTCACAACTGTCAACTGGTAACTGTCACTTTTTCCCCATTATATAGATAGGGACAAAATTGTTTGGTGAATTGGAATGCGCGGGGTTAAAATGTCGCCTCATAACCTAGCCTGTGACGCTCCCGGGGTCCAGACGTAGGACTGTGCAAAATTTTGTTTCTATAGCTGACATCTGTCGATTTTCCTCCAACTGTTTTCCATTGACTTTTTCCCCATTATGTAGATAGGGGCAAAATTTTTTGGTGAACTGGAACGCGCAGGGTTAAAATTTCGCCTCACAACATAGACTATGACGCTCCCGGGGTCAAGACGTGCGACTGAGCAAAATTTTGTAGCTGTAGCTGGCAGCTGTCGATTTTCCTCTCACACGTTTCCTTAGCCTTTTTCCCCATTATGTAGACAGGGCCAAAATTGTTTGGTGAACTGGAACGCGTAGGGTTAAAATTTCACCTCACAACATAGACTATGACGCTCCCGGGGTCAAGACGTGCGACTGTGCAAAATTTTGTAGCTGTATCTGGCAGCTGTCGATTTTCCTCCAATATTTTTCCATTCACTTTTTCCCCATTATGTAGATAGGGCCAAAATGGTTTGGTGAACTGGAACGCGTAGGGTTAAAATTTCACCTCACAACATAGCCTATGACGCTCCCGGGGTCAAGACGTGTGACTGTGCAAAATTTTGCGGCTATAGTTGCGACGGTGTAGATGCCATTCCCGGATATACACACACACATACACACATTCAGCTTTATATATTAACCCCTTAGTGACGGAGCCAATTTCCACCTTAATGACCAGACCGTTTTTTGTAATTCTGACCAGTGTCCCTTTATGAGGTAATATCTCTGGAACTCTTCAATGGATCCTAGCGATTCTGAGATTGTTTTTTCGTGACATATTGGGCTTCATGTTAGTGGTAAATTTAGGTTAATAATTTTTGCGTTTATTTGTGAAAAAAATAAAAAATTTGGCGAAAATTTTGAAAATTTAGCAATTTTCAAATTTTGAATTTTTATTCTGGTAAACCAGAGAGTTATATGACACAAAATAGTTAATAAATAACATTTGCCACATGTCTACTTTACATTAGCACAATTTTTGAAAAAAAAAAAAAAATTGTTAGGAAGTTATAAGGGTTCAAAGTTCATCAGCAATTTCTCATTTTTCCAGCAAAATTTACAAAACCATTTTTTTAGTGACCACATCACATTTGAAGTCCCTTTGAGGGGGGTACATGACAGAAAACACCCAAAAGTGACACCATTCCAAAAACTGCACCCCTCAAGCTACTCAAAACTACATTCAAGAAGATTATTAACCCTTCAGGTGCTTCACAGCAGCTAAAGCAAAGTGGAAATAAAAAATGGACATTTTAATTTTTCCTACAAAAATGTCCTTTTAGCCTAAATTTTTTCATTTTCACATGGGCAACAGGATAAAATGGATCCTAAAATTTGTTGGGCAATTTCTCCTGAGTACACCGATACCTCATATGTGGTCATAAACCACTGTTTGGGCGCACGGCAGGGCTCAGAAGGGAGGGAGCGCAGTTTAACTTTTGGAGCTAATTTACCATTCAAAAAGTCAAATGGCGCTCCTTCCCTTCTGAGCCCTGCCGTGCGCCCAAACAGTGGTTTATGACTGCATATGAGGTATCGGTGTACTCAGGAGAAATTGCCCAACAAATTTTAGGATGCATTTTATCCTGTTGCTCATGTGAAAATGAAAAAATTGAGGACAAAAGAAAATTTTTGTGGAATAGAAAGTACTTTTTAAATTTTACGGATCAATTTGTAAAGCACCAGAGGGTTCAACGTGCTCACTATGCATCTAGATACATTCCTTGGGGGGTCTAATTTCCAAAATGGGGTCACTTGTGGGGGAGCTCCAAAGTTTGGGCACACAGGGGCTCTCAAAACGCAACATGGTGTCCGCTAACAATTTGAATGGAAAATTAGCTCCAATTGTTAGCGGACACCAAGTCACGTATGGAGAGCCCCTGTGTGCCTAAACATTGGAGCTCCCCCACAAGTGACCCCATTTTGGAGACTAGACCCCCCAAGCAACTTATCTAGATGGGTGGTGAGCACTTTGAACCCCAAGGTGCTTCACAAATGAATCCGTAAAAATGAAAAAAGAACATTTTTGTGGAATAGAAAGTACTTTTTAAATTTTACGGATCAATTTGTAAAGCACCAGAGGGTTCAACGTGCTCTCTATGCATCTAGATACGTTCCTTGGGGGGTCTAGTTTCCAAAATGGGGTCACTTGTGGGGGAGCTCCAATGGTTAGGCACACATCGGCTCTCCATACGCGACATGGTGTCCACTAACAATTTAAATGGAAAATTAGCTCCAATAGTTAGCGGACACCATGTCGCATATGGGGAGCCCCTGTGTGCCTAAACATTGGAGCTCCCCCACAAGTGACCCCATTTTGGAAACTAGACCCCCCAAGGAACATATCTAGATGCACAGTGAGCACTTTCAACCCCCTGGTGCTTCACAAATTAGTCCGTAAAAAGGAAAAAAAGATTTTTGTGAAAAAAAAAAAGTACTTTTTCATTTTTACGGATCAATTTGTGAAGCACCTGGGGTTTCAAAGTGCTCACTATGCATCTAAATAAGTTCCTTGGGGGGGTCTAGTTTCCAAAATGGGGTCACTTGTGCAGGAGCTCCAATGTTTAGGCACACAGGGGCTCTCCATACATGACATGGTATGCGCTTACAATTCCAATTGTTAGTTGACACCATGTCACGTATGAAGAGACTCTATGTGCCTAAACATTGGGGCTCCCCCACAAGTGACCCCATTTTGTAAACTAGACGCCCCAAGGAACTTATCTAGATGCATAGTGAGCATTTTGAACCCCCAGGTGCTTCAAAAACTGATCCATAAAAATGAAAAAGTACTTTTTTCCACAAAATCTTCTTTTTTTCCTTTTTACGGACTAATTTGTGAAGCACCTGGGGGTTGAAAGTGCTCATTATGCATCTAGATATGTTCCTTGGTGGGTCTAGTTTCCAAAATGGGGTCACTTGTGGGGGAGCTCCAATGTTTAGGCACACAGGGGCTCTCCATATGCGGCATGGTGTCTGCTAACAATTTGTATGGAAAATTAGCTCCAATAGTTAGCGGACACCATGTCGCATATGGGGAGCTCCTATGTGCCTAAACATTGGAGCTCCCGCACAAGTCACCCCATTTTGGAAACTAGACGCCTCAAGGATTATATCTAGGAGTATAGTGAGCATTTTGAACCTACAGCTACTTCACAAAATTTGATAAAGTCATATTGAACATTTTCTTTTTTTCACACAATTTCTCACTTTTAGAGCATGTGCACAAGATACGGAGACACCGTGTCCTGGTCGTCTCCTCTCCTGCTTTTTTTTTAGTATTTCTGTATTAAATTTAAAAAAAAAAACGACGTGGGGCTTCGCCATATTTTTGGTCCAGCCAGGTACAGCAGGCAGCTACGGGCTGCCACCAACCCCTTCTGTCTAGTTTTACCTGGCTGGAAACCAAAAATATAGGGAAGCCCTATTGTTTTTTTAATTATTTTTTGAAATAATTAAAAAAAAAATGGCGTGGGCTTCGCCACATTTTTGGGCCAGCCAGGTACAACTAGGCAGCTGGGGGCTGGAATCCTCAGCGTAGGGAGGCCCAAGCTTTCTGGGCCCCCCCCCGCTGCGAATTGCAGTCCGCAGCCGCCCCAGAAAATGGCGCATTCATAGAAGCGCCATTTTCTGGCGCTGTATCCAGCTCTTCCAGCTACCGTGTAGCGGTGGCAGACTGGGTAATAAGGGGTTAATGCCAGCTTTTTTTGCAGCTGGTACTAAGCCCGAGATTCTTAATGTCTGGCCAATATTAGACCGGGCCATTAAGAATCCCTAGTAAATTGTAAAGAAGACACAAGACAGAAAAAAATATTTTTATTAGAAAAAACACACAGACACTATTTAGACCCAATCTTTATTATTCTTTGGCATCCGACGTAGTCCAGTAGGAAGGTCTGACGTAGTCCAGCAGGAAGGTCCGACGTAGTCCAGTGGGAGGTCCCTCGATGATTTTCAGTCTTTTACAGCATATGGGGGCGCCCCCCATATGCTATAAAATCTGGCATTCTTCCAGGAGAATGACAGGTCATGACCTCAGTAGGATGATATCAGGTCAGGATCCTTGGTTCACAAAGCGTCAATTGTAATCCCATCATGGGATCACAATTGACCCTTTGTGAACCAAGGATCCTGACCTGACATGACCTCACTGAGATCATGAGCTGTCAGTCTATGCAGAGACTGCTCTGTCTGCTAACAGACTGACAGTTCATGACCTCAGTGAGGTCATGGCAGGTCAGGATCTTTGGTTCACACAGGGGTCAATTGTGATCCCATCATGGGATCACAATTGACCCTTTGTGAAATAAGGATTCTGACCTGACATGACCTCACTGCGATCATGAGCTGTCAGTCTAATCACAGACAGTGCAGTCTCTGCATAGACTGACAGCTCATGATCGCAGTGAGGTCATGTCAGGTCAGGATCCTTTGTTCACAAAGGGTCAATTGTGATCCCATCATGAAATCACAATTGACCCTTTGTGAACAAAGGATCCTGACCTAACATGACCTCATTGAGATCATGAGCTGTCAGTCTATGCAGAGACTGCACTGTCTGTCATTAGACTGACAGCTCATGATCTCAATGAGGTCATGTTAGGTCAGGATCCTTTGTTCACAAAGGGTCAATTGTGATCCCATCATGGGATCACAATTGACCCTTTGTGAACAAAGGATCCTGACCAGCCATGACCTCACTGAGGTCATGAACTGTCTATTAGCAGACAGAGCATTATCTGCTCTGTCTGCGCATGAAGCCGGCAGACAGCACAGGGAGCCAGGAGAAGAAGGAGCCGCTCCAGGGAGATGAAGACAGGTGAGATCGGGGGATAACCGGGGGGAAGGGGGCTGTTAGAAACAGGGGGCAGGGGGCCAGGGTGCATTAGATCTCTCCCCGATGTGACATGTGTGACATGTCACATCGGGGAGGATTGTGCAGGAGGGGGCAGCTGGCGGTTCCTGAGCGCTGCGGCGCTGTTTTAGAGAGGAGGAGGAGGAGGAGGAGGGAGGACGAAGGAGCGAGCTGGGCAGGAGGAACGTGGGGGGAACCGGAGGGGGCTGATAGGCATTGGGCACAGAATGAGGCTGATGGGCACAGGAGGAGGCTGTTGGGCACCAGCACTGACATTTCCATGCGATCTGACATGTATGACATGTCAGATCGCATGGAGATGCAGCAGCGGTGGCGGGTTTTAGCGCCCGCCGCCGCCATTTTAAGACAGATCGGGGGAGGGGTGGGGGTGGGAGGAAGATCCCCGGTACCGGGGGTCTTAGGACACTTAGGGGTTAATGCTTCACTGTCATCCGACGTGTGTTTTCACGTCGGATGAAAGTGAAAGCATTTTTTACCGGCAGTCTCATTTTTTGTAATGTGATGACCGGTAAACGGTGCTTACCGGTCATCACATTACCGGTGATGTTAAAAAAGCCCCCGGTTCATAATCTTGGGGGTCTCAGCTACCCCCGGAAGCTGAAACCCCGGAGATTTTTGACCACTGGGGGGCGCTAGAGCACTTTCCCTGGCTGACGTCTACAGACGTCAGCCAGGCATAAGTACCCATTTTTTCCGACGTCTCTGGGCGTTAGGCCGTCGTTATGGGGTTAAATTATCTAGGTGATTTTTTGTTTATTGGTTCTGTCGGTACGGAAGATTGTTCACGGCTATTATCTAAATTCATGGATTTAATGGATTTTTTTGGGGTGCCCTTAGTGTTAGAAAAGACAGATTTTCCTTGTCACGATTTGGAGTTTTTGGGAATTTTAATTGACTCTAAGGAAATGCTATGCCGTTTACCGGATGATAAGGTTAGGTGTTTAAAATTGATGATTGATCTTTTATTATCAAAAGAAAGGGTGACATTGAAAGTATTGCAATCTGCGCTAGGTTTATTTAATTTTGCTACGAGAATACTTCTGATGGGAAGGGTGTTCTTGTGGGGATTGTATGATTTATGTAAAAGTATAAGTTCTCCTTATTGTCATGTTAGAATTACTCAGTCTGTGAAAGACGACTTATATGTTTGGGCTGAATTCCTGAGTTCATTTAATGGTAAGTCTTGTTGTCAATCTAAATTTCAGCCTTCTTCTTCATTGCAACTGTTCATAGCTGTTAAGGCCACTTTACACACACAGATATCTGTGTCCAACTTCTGAACAGATCTCTGGTTGCAGTGAAATCATGGACACATTTGTACACAGCCACAAAATGGAACAATGTGTCCATGATTTCACTGCAACCAGAGATCTGTTCAGAAGTTGGACACAGATATCTGTGTGTGTAAAGTGGCCTTTAGTGCTTGAGGTTTCGGATTACAATTTGGGAATCTTTGGGCTGTAGATAAGTGGCCTTTACTTTGGAAGGAGCGGTCAGTTAATAAAAATCCTATGGTGCTTGAGCTTTTTTCTATCTTGGTTTCATTGACCTTATGGGGTAGGTCGCTAGCCAATTCTCGGATTTGTTTTGAATCAAATAATAAGGGTGTTATTTTATCATTAAATACCTTGACTTCTAAATGTGTTTGGGCGTCTCAGATTATACAACAAATTGTTTTGGTGTGTTTACAGCATAATGTTTGGTTAAAAGGGTTAATTAGGGCTTCAGGGACTAATATTCCGGTCAAAATTTTGTCATTACAGTGTATTCGTCAGTTCAAAGAAATGGTGCCAGAAGCAGAACAAGCGGGCTTGAGTTGCCCTTCTAATTTGTGCAATATTCTTTAAAAATGGTCCCAACTTACGGTATATAAGAAATTCATTAGCTCCCGGAACTTGGGCTGAATATTCGGCTGCTTGGAGGGAGTGGATTAATTTTTGTGTATCTCAGGGTTTTAATTGTTTAGAAACTTCGATTGACGCTTCGCTTTCATACATTGAGGTGTTGTCCTGCAAAAAATTGTCTCACACTTCCACTGCAAAAACACTGTCAGGTATTTCGTTCTTTTTGAAACTGAATGGTCGTTCTGCATTGACTAGCTTGTTTCCAGTGCAACAAGCTTGAAAAGATCTTAAGAGGGTTACATTTCCGATGAGAGACGCCCGATATCTATAGATTTGCTAGTTAAAATTTGTTCGGTCTTAGAAAATGTGTGTTATTCTAGTTATGAAGTTTGTCTTTTCAGGACTGCTTTTGTTGTGGCATTTTTTACTGCGCTAAGAATTTCGGAGTTGGTAGCTTCGAATATGTTAAGTAAGGCTGGGGTCACAGTTGCATTTTTTACAAGCGTTTTTGGAGACCTGCTTTTTCAAAAACGCATGTAAAAAACGCACCCATAGGCCCCCATGTTAAAAAACGCATGCCCTAATAGCAAAAACGCATGTGTGACTGTGCAATGCGTTTTTGGTGCATTTCCAAAAACGCATGCTTTTTTAATATGGGGCCTTATGGGAAACGCATGCAAAAACGCATGTACAATTAGTGCCATTCAAAAACGCATGCGTTTTTTTAACATGGGCTCCTATGGAAAACGCAAGCGTTTTTGAATGGCACTAAAAGGTACTAATTGTACATGCGTTTTTGCATGTGTTTCCCATAGGGGCCCATGTTATAAAAACGCACCAAAAAATAGTACGTGCACTATTTTTTGGTGCAGATTTAAAAACGCAGCCAAAAACGCAGGGAGCCATCACACACCTTAAAAAACTCATGCTGACATGAGTTTTGTTAAATCACTAAAAAAAACTCATGTTAACTGTGACCCCAGCCTAAGGCTGGGGTCACAGTTGGCATGCGTTTTTTAGTGCCTTTTAAAAACTCATGCGTTTTAACATGTGTTTTGTCATGTCAGCATGAGTTTTTTAAGGTGTGTGATGGCTCCCTGCGTTTTTGGCTGCGTTTTTAAATCGGAACAAAAAAAATAGTGCATGCACTATTTGTTGGTGCGTTTTGAAAAACGCATGCATTTTTGTAGAAAACGCATGCGTTTTTATAACATGGGCCCCTATGGAAAACGCATGCAAAAACGCATGTACAATTAGTACCATTTAGTGTCATTCAAAAACGCATGCGTTTTCCATAGGAGCCCATGTTAAAAAAACGCATGCGTTTTCTAACATGAGCTCCTATGAAAAACGCATGCGTTTTTGAATGGCACTAATTGTACATGCGTTTTTGCATGCGTTTCCCATAAGGCCCCATATTAAAAAAACGCATGCGTTTTTGGAAATGCACCAAAAACGCATGGGACTGTCACACGTGCTTTTTTGCTATTAGGGCATGCGTTTTTTAACATGGGGGCCTATGGGTGCGTTTTTTACATGCGTTTTTGAAAACGCAGGTCTCCAAAAACGCATGTGAAAAATGCAACTGTGACCCCAGCCTAAAACAGGATAATGTTTTTGGATGTTGAACTATCTGTGTCATTTGTTAGGCTTCATATTAAGAAGTCAAAAACAGATCCTGTGTGAAGAGGAACATCAGTAATGTTATGTCCTTCGGGATTGGCAGGTATTTGCCCAGTTTCGGTATTGCGCGATTGGTTTGATATGCGAGTTCAAGGTTATGATCATTTGTTAATACATGAAGATGGTTTTCCTCTTACAAAGTTCCAATTTAACTTTATTTTGCATAAGTGTTTGGAATTATTAGGTTTAAGTGATTGTAATATTTCAGCATATTCATTTAGAATTGGGGCAGCGACGGAGGCCTTTCGTTTTGGTTTGGATGAACAACATATTATGCAGATTGGTTGCTGGAAGTCCTCTTGGTATCAACTATATGTGAGACCTCATTTATCTTTATAAATTTAAGTTATTTACCTTCTTGCTTTTTTTGTCTCTTAAGCGGCCGTCACACGTTACGATATCTTGAAAGATATCGCTTGAACGCGCCAGATTAAACATCGCTTGAACGATGTCTGTGCGTGTGACGGCAAGATACGACGAACGATACATGATCAAATCGCAAGATCGAGATCTGAGCTCCGGACCTCACATCTGACGATGTCGACTCATGAGATAAACAGAATCGACGTGTCTAAACAACCGATATCGTCTACACGTTAGGAACTGCGCGTGTCACGCTGGGAGCGGGAGAGGCACCCAGCGTAGGACCACGACCGGGGGGGGGGGAATAAGGAGTCCCTAAAGCTATGGGCACAAGAGGGAGAGGGTGACCCCTAGTCTTACTAGGGCTGACCCTGTCTGCCCTAACGTCCCTATACAGTTTCCTCAACTGTCGCCGACCACGAACCTCGTCCCTCTCTGATCCTAGCACTACCTTATCTAAGGATCAGATGGAGAGGTTCACTAGACCCCTCCACTAACAACTAAAGACAAACACAAGGAAAAAACAGACACTGGGGAAAGAAAACACTTATCTTGCAGCAGAGCACAGCAACCTCCACAACCTCAGCTTCTGCTGGAGCAAGGATAATGAGTCCACAAGGAAATATCACCTGCACCGAGGGAGGGCAATGAAACTCCTTATAAAGGTGGGAAGAACCTGCTGGGTCCTAGAGACCCAGAATACTGGTGTAGAAACCAGACCGAGCACAAGACCTTCCCAGCCGTCTCCCCATGATAGGGAGATCTTATCATACCTTCTCTTTATCTACACAGAAGGTAAATGCCCCTGAAAGACGGACCGTCCTCAAACCTTATGGCTGATTGGCCAAACGCTGGGACCGTCTGCGAGTGGCCTCTACCCTGTCATCCGTGCCACCCGTGACAGTACCCCCCCGTCCACGAGTGGCCCCCGGACACTCAGGACCAGGCTTATCCGGATGGGAACGGTGAAAAGCGCGGACCAGCCTAGCGGCGGAGACTTCCGACGCCGGCACCCACATCTGCTCCTCAGGACCGTATCCCCTCCAGTGCACCAAATACTGAAGAGAACGGCGTAACCTGCGAGAATCAACCACCTTTGAGATCTCAAATTCCAAATTCCCCGCCACGCAGATGGGCTCCGGGGGCAAAGGAGACGGGTTAGACGACGGCACATACGGTTTGAGGAGCGACCTATGAAATACATTGTGGATTTTAAGAGCGGGAGGTAACGCAAGACGAAACGCCACGGGATTGATAACGGCGGTTATCTGATAAGGGCCAATAAACCTGGGCCCCAACTTCCAAGAGGGTACCTTCAACTTCACATTCTTGGTAGACAACCACACGTAGTCATTCACACACAGGTCCGGACCTGGCGCACGCTTCCTGTCAGCCATACGTTTGTACCTGTCGCCTAAGAGCTTCAAGCTACTCTGTACCCCCCGCCAAACCGAGGAGAGGGATGAGGTAAATCGGTCCTCCTCAGGAACTCCGGAAGGACTAGTACCACTAAAAGTACCAAACTGAGGATGAAACCCATATGCACCGAAGAACGGTGACTTGCCAGTGGACTCCTGAAGACGATTATTAAGGGCAAATTCGGCCAAGGGCAGATAACTCGCCCAAGTCTCCTGATTGTCAGAGACAAAACACCTCAGATAAGTCTCCAAATTCTGATTCATACGTTCGGTCTGCCCATTAGACTGAGGATGAAAAGCAGAAGAGAAGGACAAAGCAATTCCCAAACGTGCACAAAAAGCCTTCCAAAACTTGGAGACAAACTGAGTACCCCGATCAGAAACCACCTCGGAGGGAACTCCATGAAGCTTCACAATCTCACCTACAAACACCTGTGCCAGTGTCCGAGCATTAGGAAGTGCGGGCAGTGCCACAAAGCGAACCATCTTACTGAATCTATCAACCACTACCAGCACTACCGTCTTGCCTGCCGACGTCGGGAGATCGGTGATAAAATCCATTGACACATGCGTCCATGGCCTCTCAGGAATAGACAATGGCAAGAGAGAACCAGCCGGACGGGTATGCGGAACCTTAGCCCGTGCACACACACTACAGGCAGATACGAATTCCGCTACGTCCTTCCTCAACCCCGGCCACCAAAAGCGGCGAGATAAAAGATCGAAGGTGGCCCTACTGCCGGGATGCCCTGCCAATACGGAGTCGTGATGCTCTGACAGCACCCTGAGACGCAAAGATGATGGCACAAAAAGTCTCCCAGAAGGACAGGAGGCAGGGGCGCCCCCCTGGACCTTCAACACCTCCCCCTCCAGATCAGGGCAAAGAGCAGAAACAACCACCCCCTCCTGTAAGATGGGAACGGGACTTTCATGAGCACTACCACCCGGGAAACTACGCGACAATGCATCAGCCTTCACGTTCTCAACCCCGGACGGTAAGTGACGGTAAAATTAAATCTCGTGAAAAACAAGGACCACCGAGCCTGCCGGGGATTGAGACGCTTGGCGGACTCAAGGTAAGACAGGTTCTTGTGGTCGGTAATAACCGTGATGGGATGGACAGCCCCCTCCAGCCAGTGACGCCATTCCTCAAAAGCCAATTTAATAGCCAACAGCTCCCTATTACCAACATCATAATTCCTCTCGGCCGACGACAACTTCTTGGAGAAGAACGCGCAGGGCACCCATCTCCCAGGCGAAGGGCCTTGCGACAATACAGCCCCCACCTCCACCTCCGACGCATCCACCTCCACCACGAAGGGCTGAGAAAGATCGGGCTGACGGAGAATAGGTGCGGAAACAAAACAACGCTTTAGGGAGGAGAAAGCCCGGCGAGCAGACTCCGACCACACGGAAAAATCTGTCCCCTTCCTAGTCATGTCCGTAAGAGGCGTCACCAGCACCGAATAGTTCCGAATAAATTTACGGTAAAAGTTGGTAAACCCCAAAAAACGTTGCAATGCCCGTAGATTGTCCGGTTGTTCCCAGTCCAACACCGCCCGGACTTTTTCCGGATCCATCCGAAAACCCAATGGCGACAGGAGGTACCCCAAAAACCGTACCTCCTGAACGGCGAAGACACATTTCTCGAGTTTAGCATACAGCTTATTGTCTCGTAAGACCTGTAACACCTGCTTGACATGGGACTGATGCGTCTCCAAATCGGGGGAATAGATCAAGATATCATCTAAGTAAACAACCACAAATCTACCCACCAAATGATGGAATATGTCATTGACAAAGTGTTGGAAAACCGCAGGGGCATTAGTGAGCCCGAACGGCATTACGAGACTTTCAAAATGGCCGTCCGGGGTATTAAATGCCGTCTTCCATTCATCCCCTCTCTGACCCTAATCAGGTTGTAGGTCCCCCTCAAATCCAACTTGGAGAACCATTTAGCACCCACTACCTGACTGAATAAATCAGGAATCAGAGGGAGGGGGTACGGATCACGGACAGTAATCCGATTCAACTCCCGGAAATCCAGGCAAGGACGGAGGCCCCCATCTTTTTTCTTAACAAAAAAGAAACCAGCCGCAACCGGCGAGGTTGAGGGCCTGATGTGACCCGTCTGCAGACTCTCGGAAATGAAATCCTTCATCGCCTGTCTTTCCGGACCCGATATAGCAAACATCCTAGCTTTGGGCAGTTTAACTCCGGGAACGAGGTTGATTGGGCAATCATATGCCCGATGGGGGGGCAGGTCTTGGCACCCCTTCTCTGAGAACACATCCTCATACTCCGATAGGAACGGGGGCAGAGATACCGCAGACACCACCGAAAACGAGGTAACCAAACAATTCTCAGAACAAAAATCACTCCATTCCACAATGTCCCGGGACTGCCAATCCACTACGGGATTATGTTTAATCAACCATGGCAAGCCCAGGACAATGGGAGCGGGGAGACCGTCTAGAACATAGCAAGATATCGTCTCTTGATGTTGGGATCCAACCGTCAACTTAATGTCATGTACGATATGTGTGAGACTACCTTGAGCAAGAGGTGCTGAGTCGATGGCATAGATACGGATGGGGCGAGACAATAAACAGCAGTTAAGCCCATGAGCGTCTACAAAATGAGCATCCACCATGCTGACCCCCGCACCACTATCCACAAACACAGAAATACCCTCCGTTGTGCCCTCCAGCGCCACCTCCGCACTTAGGAGGAAACGGGAAGTACAAATGGAGGATACACACACCTCCCGCTCGACCACCTCCACACCCCCCATAGTCACAGAAGGTCCAGGCCCCCCAGTCCGTTTAGGGGTGTAGGGACAGGCCCCAATAAAATGGTCCCCTTTCCCACAGAAAAAACAGACCCCCTTCCCCTTGCCCCGGGAGGTACCGGCGGAGAACCTCGAGGCCGCCGCACCTCCTAGCTGCATCGGTTCCTCCGCACTCGGGAGGAACGACTCACCCTCCGCGTGACCTCCCGGTAACCAGGAATCACCACGAGAATGGCTCCCAGTAACAGGAGGTCTACCCCTCCGCTCCTGGAGGCGTCTATCCATACGAATAGCTAACGACATAGCCGCCTCCAGGGACGGAGGGGTCTCATAAACCGCCAGAGCGTCCTTCAGCCTCTCCGAAAGACCCTGACAAAAGTGACTCCGGAGTGCCGGATCGTTCCACTTCGTGTCCGTAGCCCACCTGCGGAACTCAGAACAATATGATTCCGCCGACCGAGTCCCCTGGCGGAGATGGCGTAACCTGGATTCAGCCAAAGAGACACGGTCAGGGTCATCATATATGAGGCCCAGGGCGTCAAAAAATTCATCCACAGAGCGGAGACAAGTAGAGTCCTGTGGCAGAGAGAAAGCCCAGGACTGGGGATCTCCCTGCAGTAGCGACATAATAATTCCTACACGCTGCTGCTCATCACCAGTGGAATAAGGCCTAAGCCTAAAATATAATTTACAGGCCTCTTTGAACACAGTAAACTTATCTCTACCTCCTGAAAACCTGTCAGGGAGGGCAACCTTAGGTTCAGGTCTGGCCTGACCCAATACTTGATTCCCCAAGACACCATTTTGCGGTTGCGGGCCCTGTAAAGCCGACCGAAGGTCCGCAACCTCCAAAGACAGGGACTGCAGCTGCTGGGCCAAAGCAGACACAGGATCCATAAGGAAAGGAAGAAAAATCGGTTCCTCCCCTGTCCTTCAGTTACAGTATTTGGCAGGTGATAATGTCACGCTGGGAGCGGGAGAGGCACCCAGCGTAGGACCACGACGGGGGGGGGGGAATAAGGAGTCCCTAAAGCTATGGGCACAAGAGGGAGAGGGTGACCCCTAGTCTTACTAGGGCTGACCCTGTCTGCCCTAACGTCCCTATACAGTTTCCTCAACTGTCGCCGACCACGAACCTCGTCCCTCTCTGATCCTAGCACTACCTTATCTAAGGATCAGATGGAGAGGTTCACTAGACCCCTCCACTAACAACTAAAGACAAACACAAGGAAAAAACAGACACTGGGGAAAGAAAACACTTATCTTGCAGCAGAGCACAGCAACCTCCACAACCTCAGCTTCTGCTGGAGCAAGGATAATGAGTCCACAAGGAAATATCACCTGCACCGAGGGAGGGCAATGAAACTCCTTATAAAGGTGGGAAGAACCTGCTGGGTCCTAGAGACCCAGAATACTGGTGTAGAAACCAGACCGAGCACAAGACCTTCCCAGCCGTCTCCCCATGATAGGGAGATCTTATCATACCTTCTCTTTATCTACACAGAAGGTAAATGCCCCTGAAAGACGGACCGTCCTCAAACCTTATGGCTGATTGGCCAAACGCTGGGACCGTCTGCGCGTGGCCTCTACCCTGTCATCCGTGCCACCCGTGACAGCGCGATGCCTAAATCTAGCACGTAGGCGTGGCAGGAATTTCTCATTGTGTCGCCTCCTCAGTTGTGATTAGTTAACCTTAATGGTTTCGGATTGGCTGCTTCTACATTAGCTCGCATTGGTGGAAGATGATGCGTTCCCATTGGCTGTCCTCACAGGGTGCCATTTTTGAAGAGCTGTCTTCTGCACCACACATAGGCGTCGGCTGCACGCATTGTAATGTACAACTTAAAATGTCACCCACAAGTTCGTCAACCTGATAAAATAACCTGCGTGGTACATGAGGCTGCTATAGTGTTCACCTTGTCATACACCCAAAAAATCTTGACAGATACCTCGCACACAACGCGGCGCTACGTCAGGCCCATGGGATATTGTCCCGTAGGTGACACAGAAGTGGTTATTGCCGTGTTACGCCGCGTAGGGCGCCTTTAAGTTTTGTAACGTCACGCAAGGGGCGGTCCTGACGGAATGAAGTTGGTTTCAGTTTCATTCCGCCTGCAAGGTGCTAGCTCCTCCCATGCACATTGCAGCTCAGTTATGGCCGCAACACGCCGCGCTGCCACGTGGGGGATGGCGGAGCTCATGATCTTAATCGATCATTGTGATCGATTAGATTATTGGGGCCACCACCCCCACTGGCACCTCAGGCTGCGCAACCGCAGCACTGTGCTGAAGATTCAGCGGGCCCTGCGCCGCCAGCTGTGTGTGGAGAGGGATGTGAAGGCGATCCAGCACAAGATCGCTGATCTGAAATATAAGTGCCCGGGCCGCATTGTGGACATCCGTGCCCGGATTGCCAGGCTGCGTGGTGAGTAAATGTTGGGCCCAAACACACACCTGCACATGTACATGTATCAAAATACACAGCAATGTCTCACAACAGATTCAAAGGATAGTGTGGTCCCCGGCCTGTCCCCACCAATGTTTTAGCATATATTCTGCCTAATTTGGATGCAGGGCCAACACTCCGGCCTGGTCGTCCAACCTCATAAAAGCTGTCCATCTCAATGTAACTCGTTACCTATAATTATTGACAAGCTTCAGTGTGCAGTTATTAAGAAATTCAATGCAGGTGACAGGCAGCATGGCAAGGGGATGGACTGGGGAGTACAGGTGACATATAGTCCAGGGGACTGTACACTCCGTCCCCCTTGGCATGCTGCCTAAAACCTGGCATTAAAAGAAATTGTTGGCCACACTGGGAATTTACATAGTTTTGTTCAAGGACCAATCCCTAAATAATGCTCATCAAACAACATTTGTAAACTGTGTTTGGACCCACCATGTGGATGTGACAACAATGTGTCAGCTGGTGGTTTACACACAAACACGAATAGGCCAAACTCCTGGGCAGCACAAATTGGGACGCTGGACTCAGGCGTTACCACACTATATTATTGGATAAGGCTACTTTCACACTTCCATATCGAAACCAATGATGCTGACCAATATAAATCAGCCTGCATTGGATCTAACTGATCCCTGCCTTTGGATAAAAAACAGCCATGACATTCGACATTCCCCAGGATCAGTTGATGTGACTGTCCCAGCTGTTCTCCCCTGGTGCACCCCTGCATCACCCCTGTGTTGGCCCCTCCTCACACCTCTTGGCCACCCATGTGCACCCCTGTGTGTGACACCCTCATGTCCCCTGTGTTCACCCCTCTTCTTCCGTGTGTGGGCACCTCATGTCCCCCATTACTTGGCCTCCTTTTCCCTGTCGTCCTGCTTCCCTACCTAAAATATGTGGGTTCTCAGGTGTCCCCGAGCCCCCTTCCGGTTGCTGGCGCATCATCTTTTTGCCAGAAGTGTTCTTCATGTGGACAGGACCTGCATTGATGTCACAGTCACATATCCGCAGGTGAAGCCATGGTAAACTGGGGTCACGTGACTGTGACCACACCATAGGTGCTGTACTGCAGTGGAAGACCTCTTCACAAACCGTGAGGCCCTGGGAAATGCCGGGGACTCGGGCACAGTTCTGGCAACATTTGGCTAATTAGAAAAACACTTACATTCCAGTTTGGACAAGTTTTACTGTACTGAGCAGGGTCTGTTCCTTAAAATCGGGGACAAGGACACAGCCAATGTCTTCTCTGAGGCTGCTCCATAGGACCCCATGTTATGCATTTTTCAAACTCCAATATTTTGCAAGCCGATGGTGTGCCCTAAAAATCCAACAGCCTTGGATCCAATTATGGCCACATGCTGGCCTATGGCCAAACGACCATATTGACTGGCCAATAAATGGCATCCTATTTTGTGTCTGGAAATGTGTAACGCTGTTTTAGGGTGTGGCAAAGTTTTGCCCATGCTCCGATTGTAGCATACATTGAAAACAATTAAACATTTGTATTGTCTAAACTCGGATGCCATTTACTGGCCATCCAATTTGGCACAATTGCAATAGGCCAGGATGGGTGGCAATATCCAAGCCCTGCATTTTGATGTTTCAGGGGCAAAATTGCCTTATGCAAAATCCTTTTGTTAAATTTTAAAACACAAGACTACATATTACCTAAGATCATACACTAAATATGTACCATCGAAAGCCCACACATGCGACACTGCCCCACAGATGTTGCACCCTACACAGGGGTCAATTAAGACCCAGCCTGAGGTTTCACCCCTAACTACAATAGTCCTTGAAATATAGGTCAATGCAGCCATGGAGCAACCCACATTGGCTAATGTGTCAACCCAAAATACCAAACACATACACTGAGCATGTGTTGTTTTTTTTTAACACTAGCCAACACATCTTGCCAGTGTAGTGTCCCTCGTGTAAAGAAAAATACTGTGTCCCACCCACATTACATGCATACAACATTAGTCTATGCATCCAACCTGACGTTGTAGCATTTTTTAAAATGGGGGAAAGACAATAGGCACACAATGAAAATGTTCTACCACAATGTTTAAAAGCTTTCTGTTACAAACTTTGACCTTGTGCTTTCAAACCCAGATGCAGAGGAATCTTCTTCAGAAGATTCTTCACACCCTGGCCCACCTGCAGTTGGCCACCAGAACCCACCCCTACAGCAGCCAGCAGGGACACCCTCGGGCACCAGCAATGAGGAGGAGGAGGTGGCTGATGCAGCATCATTGGAGGACTGGCTGGACTCAGATTCCGACCTGCCATCACCACCTTTGACACAGGAGGGCTTGGAGGAAGAGGAATTTCCTTGGAGGGATGATGGGCCACCGTCTAGCCCGGGCCCTCTTTTGCCACCAGGGCACATTATCTGGCCACAGAGCCCCAGGCCGCCTGTTACACCACCTCCAACGATTTCAAGCTCTGTGCCCAGCCCAGGGGTGGCCATGTCCCCAGAGCCAGCAGAGGATGATGTGCGGTCCCCAACAGGCCCTGCAGAGGAGGAGAGGGCTCAGGAGGATAGGGCCCCAGACTTCACTGACTATGGTGGTAAGTGTGTATTGATGGGGTATACACCCTGCATACTGGAGTTATTATTGTGTTATTCGTCAAATTTTTTTGGGGAGGGTCTCACTTCTATGTTTTCATAAATGTTTGTGCAGATGGCGAACGTGCAGGGTCAGCTGGGTGGAGTCTGAGTGCATCCCCATCCACCTCTGATAGTGGTGAGGATGTGGAGCAAGAGGGTGAGTAGCATATTTGGATTACTACTTTTAAAAACATACCATGTACTTTCCCATTGTAAAAGTGTTCTTCATCAACATACAGGTGTCCCTACTGTTGTGGAAGATTTGGAGGCACACTTCCACTTTCTAAGACAGCTGCAATCGGCCATTGAGCAACATCTGCACGAGCTGGCCCGGCTACTTGACATGCTGGCTGGGCGCCATCAACAAGATGGGGGCCTCCCATAAGGGTGAGGGAATGGGACCCTCTAACGGTCCATGCGGACATGAAGGAGTGTTGTCCATGTTGGACACCAAAAACTGTTTTTTTGCCATGTTGGCATTCTTTGTTTGTTTGTTTTTTGCCCCTGTTGGGCTCTTTTCTTATAGTGTCCAACATTTGGACCATAGGGAGTGTGTTGCGGCTAGCACGTTGGGCTCTTTTCTTATAGTGTCCAACATTTGGACCATAGGGAGTGTGTTGCGGCTAGCACGTTGGGCTCTTTTCTTATAGTGTCCAACATTTGGAGACTCACAAGCGAGTTGTGGTTCTTCCTACACTGAAACACAAATGTGTACTTGTTGTGCACGGTATGGCCCCTTTTAAACAACCAATAAAATGTTGACCCAAATCTGTAAGTCCGTGCCTTTATCTAGGGACCCAAATATTTCAATATTATGGGAGGTTTATGTTGGACTTTAAGGGCATCAAGGGCAACTCATTGGCTCAACCGGTTGAGGCAGAGGAAGGGGTCCATAACACATGTTGTAACACAAGGTGCACATTGTGAGCATGGTGTCTGTCGACAAAGCAACCAACCATCCTTTCTTGGGAAAGTGATTATAGTATGTAGGAAATGCTGTTACAACATCCACATAAAATGTGGCTTTACACCTTCGAGATCTACCAGCTGATTACTCCAGGCACAATAAGATTGTCCCATTTTAGCAATACATCCAATGATGGTAAGGACACCTCCGTGGCTTTGTGGGTCCACCAATTAGTAGTGAAGGCTACTGCTGCCTACAAAACATTACAGTAGAATTGCCCTCTACATATGTAGGTGGTGCTAGATACAGCATGTGGCCTACTATAGATGGTGAGCCTCAAACATTCTGTTTTTAACTTGTAACCACAATGCAACAATCATGGACAACATATTTAAGGTGTCTGAACACAAAGTATATTTAAATCCAAATATATGCATGAATCTCTGTTCATTAATGTGCACACTTAAATGGGACAGTATAACATGTTGCTATCCATAAATAAAACATTAAGTGTCGCACAAAGGTAGGCAAAAACAAAATTGGGGGGTGGATCTACCCAAATTAAATTTAACACAAAACATAAACAAAACCAGGAACCTACACAAAAAAAAACAAACTACAAATCCTCATAATGTGGCTCTTCAAAAAAATGGCCTTCCTGGTGGAAGCTGTTGTCGGGCCGCTGAGGTGGGTTCCACGCATCCCTGCCTCTACGAGCCATGTGCTGGCCTTGGCCAGATGTACGCGCTTGGTTGTAATATGGATTGGGAGGGCCCAGGTACTGCCAGGCGGGTAGGTTGGGTGGTGGCTGGGGAATGGGAGCCGGGAAAGTGGATTCCGCTGTCAGGTTCCCCAAATGGGCCTGCTCCATCACCAGCAGTATAACTCGCTCTGCATGCTCCCTTTGGTCGGTGGCAAAAGTGGGTAGGCGCTGATTCACCACTCCGGCAAAGGGGCATTGGGGCTCACGGATCTGCTGGGTTAAGACCTGCTCAGCCAGGGACACAAGTTGTCTTCCAGAGGCCGCTGGTGGAATGCGTTCCCGGCCCCGGGGCCGTGAAAAGGCCATAGGTGGACGGATTCCCGCTGAAGCACCCTCTTGAATGGGCCGAGATGGTGGATGGTCAGGTGAGTCCAATGGTGACCCTGAAGAGGGACCTTCAAGCGGATCCTACATGTTGAAAGGAACAACACATAAGCAAACATGGAAGTACACTTTTGGTGACAATTCTGACATTAAGGATCAAGTTACATGTATGTCAGTAACCCACATTGTGCCTGATGTCCTGCAAGATGTCCTGACAGGGCCTTACAGCTTTGGACAATAAGACAACACACACTACTTGTGTGCAAATGGAGTGATTGCTACAATTGTAGGTGCTTGTAAAACCCTCAAGCAAGATGGGAGGGCAATCTGGTGTATTGGTGCCTTCTCTACCTTTGAAACATGGATATGATTGTTTGCAATAATGTGTATGCTGTGAGAATGTTGTTAGGATTGGCGTAGGTTACCGACTTACATTTTCTGGCTCAACGGCATCAACAACATTGTCCGGTTGTGGCTGGGCGAAGTCAGCACTATCAAGCACTCGCCGTGGCTCCTGCTGCTCCAAGGTGAATAGGAGCAGCTTGTAATACCAGAGGGTTGGGGTATATACGTCCTCTGCAGCCATTCCCGAACGCCGTGACTCCACCACCTTCTTGTGTTCTTTTACAAACACCGTTTTTAAATACTGGATTTTTTTCTTAACATACTCGATATCCAGCTGTTGCCCTGGCATGAATTGGCGGGCCACCTGCAGGAGCTTTTCATATGCGGCATTACGGAGGGCCCTGTTTGTAAACCCCACACATCGGGATTGCCATAGGCATGGGTTGTCTCTGTATGCGTCAATTAACGCAGTAATATAGTCCCTATTAGGGCGGGGCATCTGCAAAACAAATATTAAATTCAATCAGTACACATCACAGTGGTACATGGTTAAAACCATGTGAAACAAACATCCACAGGATGATAAGTCACCTGGCATGATCAATGTGAAAAGCCCCAGCTCAATAACACAACATCACACTTGCTTAGACCAACAATGTTGCTCAAGTCACTGGGATGTGTGCTGTTGTGACAGTGACAATCCAAAATGTGTGCCTGGAGTACCATATAATAACCTGCACTTTAGATGGGTCTGTGTCATCTAATAATGTGAACATACCTTGCCTTTATCAAACACAGTGTCTGCACTGAAAAAAAGTGATAAGTCACAAAGATGCTGGCTGCCTGGCTGCTCCCAATCAAGGGACACACAAAAGAGCAGGAACGGCACACATGTTGCCAATGCTCTATTTATCCTAATTGATCCTACAGCTGTTGGACTATCACAGGTGCGATATGCATCGCACTTGCCACGCCTGGTATAGGACGTAACGTCTGCGCTGGGTGTAGTCGTGCGTTTTGAGGCACGCCTGCCGTGGACCATAGCCTCGGCGTTGGGTGTGGCACAATGGTTCACCACGCCTGTTTGGAGGGCGGAACATCGTGTTGGTGTGTGGGTTTGCTCTGCGGAGACACGCCTGTTTGGAGGACGGGTCGCCTTGTCATTGGCTAGGGCTTGTATATGTAGAGTTTGCAGGAGAAACACTATGTCTTTGCTGCGGAGTTGTTGCCGGTATGTACGTTTGGATTCCGCATGTGAAACATTGGGAATGGGGGACACTATAGCGTTGTCCAAAGGGATATGAGTGGGTTTGTGTTCTTGACCCCCCTCTGCTGTTTTGGTGATGTTTTTTTTTTTTTTATTTTATTTGAATCTTTCTTTATATAGCAAAAAACAAGGACTGAAGCATTACATTGCTGCATTTTAGTCATCTGGACAAACTACATCCTTTGGGTGCCTTGACATTGGAGTGACACCCATCTCAGCGACCACTGCATGTGAGTTATTATTGGGTGTCTGTAGTGTTGCTTTCTGAATACATATAGTAAGCAAGTCAATCAGGGCACTTAGCGGGGCCAAGGTCACGGTTGAATTCCCTTCCAGGAATGGCGAATTCCCACCGGGGGTGCACAGCCAAAGTACCAGCGATAGCAAATAAAAAAGGGAAGGGCGGCACTCACCGGGTAAACGAGATGGTCTCTTTATTCCAAATATCGGAAACAAACAGGGTGCAGGGTGCACCCTGTTTGTTTCCAATATTTGGAATAAAGAGACCATCTCGTTTACCCGGTGAGTGCCGCCCTTCCCTTTTTTATTTTTTTTCTGAATACATATGGTCCTCCATGTGTCTGATGTTTATGGTATTTGCGTTCTTAATGCTGTAGAAAGTGTGATGTTGTTTGGGAGCTAAATTTGTGTGTGAGCCTTTTTGTGTATTTTAGTTTGGTGTGCAAGGCATTTTGGCGTGGCAAAACATCTGGCCTTCCTCAACACCTTCATTGATACTGTATGTGTTGTTGGGTTTTAGTCCATCATTTCCACATGTGTTGTGCACCTGTAGATATTTCGCCAATGTCATGCTCCTTTGTGGTTCCTTTTGTAATGTTCACATTGTAGGCCAAGCACCTTTGTGCGTAGGCACCATTGTAAACATAGTTTTGCCTCTAAACTTTGTGTTCTTGGCGGATGAGGCCTTCCCACTACATCCAAATATGATGAAGCCATATCCCCAGAGGCAGCTTAATGCACAACAACACATTTACAACTATAGGCTTTCCCGGGCACGGCGAGTGGTGGAGAATGCCTTTGGCATTATGGCTAGCCGTTTCCGGATTTTCCACACGGCCATTAATATGAGACTTGAAGCAATTGACCTGGTTGTTATGGCCTGTTGTGTGCTCCATAATTTTCTACGACGCCGGGATCGGCAGGCCTACACACCACCAAACTATGAGGACCGCATTGACTCCAGCAATGGTGAGGTGGTGTTGGGAGGCTGGCGTGCTGATGCCCCACAGATGGCTGGACTACAGCCATTAGGGCGTGGAAGCAGCTGCCAGGAGGCACAGGAGATGAGGGACCAGTACTGCCAGTACTTCAATGGTCCAGGGGCTGTGAGCTGGCAACACAACCTCCCATAGTTATCACTGTGACATGGCTAATTTTGCATTACACAGTTTCAATGTGTCCTGAAGATCAGGGTTGGAGCCAGGACATGTGTCCCTTTTTTTTTTTTTAAGAGGTGTGATTTTGATTTAAAAACCCAGATTTAGGGAAAACTTATTTAATGTTTTGAAGAGGCCCAGGCCTTGCCCATTTCAGGGGAGCTATGTGTTGCAGACATACCTCTTGTCTGTGACATGAGCCAGAGGATTTGGCTTCTTGGTGCATGTTGGCACTAATTTTGTAATTTGTGTTGAAGGGCCCGGCTTATGGGTCCTGTGAGAGACAGGTGGGTGCAGGACCCACATACCTCCCCAAAGGCCGTTGTGACAGTGGTCACATTTTTGTATTGTAGCACCTAGGGACAGAGTTAGGACTGTCTCGACCAGGGCCTACCGTGAAGTTGGTGAGGCAGCTTAATGTGCGTTTTTTGGCTAAAACGTATAAACCAAAAGGCCCTGATTTTTTACACAGCACTTGTTATTTTCTACAATGTTTTTTAAGTTAACATGATTAAATACACACACGCATATGTTGGACCACATATATGGTGGTCCCAACACAAGTGTGGAAAAAGCACAGTAGAGAAGGACACAAACATTAGGGCACCTGGAACAATGAATGTTGAGAGGCGTTTTGCCTCCTTTGCGTTGTCATACATTTACCCACAATACCGCTTGACAATACATGTGCTTTGTCAAACACTTTAACTCAAACATCAGCAACAGCACACAGCAAACACACATGCGTTTCACAGGCGCTTTAACCAAAAACACTCATGCCGCACACACAGCTCGCTACAGGGTGAGTCCTTAACGGATCGGCAAACCGACAACCATTGAGCAACGCATAAGTGTTCGGATTGTGCACGCCGCAAAAGGGGGATAGCGGTTTCTACCTTTTTCAGTAATAAACTTATTTTTGGAGGTATAGCACATCGTGTTTACACATGTACATTGCGAGGCACATCACAGGACATTCTGAAGATGAGGCCGCCATGTTTCCAAGGACATCTGATCAATGAGGACGCAGTATTGACCACCAATGATGTAGTGAGGGGCGTGGCTTGTAAACCATGTAGCACGCCTATGTGCTCCAATTTAACCTTTGAAAACGCCAAAATTTACCCCAACATCGTTTACGAGGTTTCTGTGTGACTGTTTGCTGAACGATGTGCTCAGATGATAAGTGCATCGCTCATACGACCGCTGGATCGCTGCATTGGAGAATCGTCTGAGCGATATCTGTGGGTGTAGCGTTGTGATGAACGATCTCACACATCGGTCGGGCGATGTGCAAATCCGACATCGTTTATGACATCGTTATCTATATCGTAGCGTGTGACGGCCGCTTTAGGCTTGTTTGTTATTTGGTTAATTGGCCATTAGTATTTTGGGCACAGCATCGAGCTGTGAGAAGGATTTGTACCGAGAAACTTTCTTTTTCAACTGATCAGATTCAGGTATTTTGGCATGGGTGTAAGGGCCTTCAATGGCTAAATTTACGTTCTGTTTTACTGGAACTGGCTGGATTTTCCCTCACCCAGACCTCATTATTATACATTTAGGAGGGAATGATTTGGGAAAAGTTAGGACTATTGATTTATTATCATTCATGAAAAATGACATTGCATGGATTAAATGTCAGTTTGTTAACGTTTCTGTAGTGTTTTCTGAGATAGTGCCTCGGTTGATATGGCAAGTTCCATCTTTGAAATTTTCTGAAAAAAATACGTAAAAGACTGAATATAGAAATGCATGAATTTTTACCTTTACTTTCAGGCTTTTCATAAAGGCATATTGAGCTTGAAGGGTTTATTACTGGGTTATACGGCGCCGATTCTGTTCATTTATCGGATGTAGGCTTGGATATTTTGAATTTGAGGTTTCAAAATTGTATTGAGCAGTGGCTGAGGTGTATGGGGGGGTGTTAGTTGCACTGCGCACCCAAGTGGGTAAAATCGCTCCATTTTAAGTTGGGTCGATTGGTTCTTAATGAATTTAAGAAAAATGTTTGAAAAAGGAATTATAATTTAATTATTTATGGTATAAAATAAATTATTTAATTTAATAAATTAATAAGTACCGTATATACTCGTGTATAAGCCGACCCGTGTATAAGCCGACCCCCCTACTTTTGCCCCCAAAACCTGGGAAAATCAATTGACTCGCGTATAAGCCGAGGGTGGACCCCAGCACAGGTATACAGCCCCCAGCAGTGGTATACAGGCCCCAGCAGTATGATATACAGCAGGCCCCAGTGGTATATACAGCAGCCCCAGTGGTATTGCAGCCCCTATATACAGCAGCCCCAGTGGTATTGCAGCCCCAGTGGTGTATACAACAGCCCCTATATACAGCAGCCCCAGTGGTATTGCAGCCCCAGTGGTGTATACAGCAGCCCCTATATACAGCAGCCCCAGTGGTATTGCAGCCCCAGTGGTATTGCAGCCCCTATATACAGCAGCCCCAGTGGTATTGCAGCCCCAGTGGTGTATACAGCAGCCCCTATATACAGCAGCCCCAGTGGTATTGCAGCCCCAGTGGTATTGCAGCCCCTATATACAGCAGCCCCAGTGGTATTGCAGCCCCAGTGGTATTGCAGCCCCTATATACAGCAGCCCCAGTGGTATTGCAGCCCCAGTGGTGTATACAGCAGCCCCTATATACAGCAGCCCCAGTGGTATTGCAGCCCCAGTGGTGTATACAGCAGCCCCTATATACAGCAGCCCCAGTGGTATTGCAGCCCCAGTGGTATTGCAGCCCCTATATACAGCAGCCCCAGTGGTATTGCAGCCCCTATATACAGCAGCCCCAGTGGTATTGCAGCCCCAGTGGTGTATACAGCAGCCCCTATATACAGCAGCCCCAGTGGTATTGCAGCCCCAGTGGTGTATACAGCAGCCCCTATATACAGCAGCCCCAGTGGTATTGCAGCCCCAGTGGTATTGCAGCCCCTATATACAGCAGCCCCAGTGGTATTGCAGCCCCAGTGGTGTATACAGCAGCCCCTATATACAGCAGCCCCAGTGGTATTGCAGCCCAGTGGTATTGCAGCCCCTATATACAGCAGCCCCAGTGGTATTGCAGCCCCAGTGGTATTGCAGCCCCTATATACAGCAGCCCCAGTGGTATTGCAGCCCCAGTAATGCAGGGCCCCTATATACAGCAGCCCCAGTGGTAGTATACAGGCAGCCCCAGTAATGCAGGGCCCCCCCCTCATGCTCCGGTCACCTGTAAAGCAAATTATACTTATCAGTGTCCCGCTGCCGTCCGCGCCCGCATCTGCCGACATCCCGATCCTCCGTCTTCATGCGACTTCTTCCTGTTTCCTGTGCGCGTCGCCGGTAATGACGTCATTGCCTGCGACGCGCACAGAAACAGGAAGAAGATGCATGAAGATGGAGGATCGCGATGTCGGCAGCGGCGGGCGCGGACGGCAGCGGGACACTGATAAGTATAATTTGCTTTACAGGTGACCGGAGCATGAGGGGGGGGCCCTGCATTACTGGGGATGCGGGGGCTGCTTTATACCGCTGTATACAGCAGCCCCCGCACTGACTCGCGTATAAGCCGAGGGGGGTACTTTTCAGCCCAATTTTTGGGCTGAAAAACTCGGCTTATACGCGAGTATATACAGTAATCTCTTAATAAACACCTCGGCCAATTATCTACCACATTCAGTTGTTGTGTATATTTTATTCATGGGTAGGGTAATCGGGCCTTGTGTCCCCATGATAAAACAATAATAAAACACATGTCCTTTAAGGGCCTGTCACACGTGTCAATGTCGCCCGCGATATCGCTCATGCGTCACAAATTATTAATCGCCTGAGCGATGTGGAATTATCGCAGGTAAGATGTCACACGCGTGAATATGACCCAGCGATGCGGTGATGTCGCCATCTTGCGAGCGATTCTATTTAGTCGCTTGTACGTTGTCAAAATAGAAAATACGTCGCTGAGTTTAGTGTCACACGCAGCGATGCACAAGGTCTCCTGAGCGATGAGCGACAGGTTTTACATCTGGCAGTGAAACCTGCGATCGGCGATCAGCAACATATCGCTGGTTGCATCGCATGGTCACACGCTTCAATGTCGCTCCTGCGTCACTTTTACGTCGCTCGAGCGACTGAAAATCCGTGACGCATGAGCGACATTGACAGCGATATTGACGCGTGTGACATCCCCTTTACATACATAATTTGCACACCAAGCGCATATCAGATTTGTTTTATTGTCACAAGGAGAAGGTCAGAAGCGACATCTTTTCCTTTTTTTTGGCTAGTAGCTGTGCTGGTGGAGGCTGTGGAGTCTCTTTCTTGAGCATGCTAGAAGTCCCAGAAATTTCGAGCTCCCCCTGAAGTCCCGAAAGAGGGTCAAATGACCCTTAGTCCAAACTGACAACTCTGATGGCTCCAATTAGCATCCTTTCATTTGTAAATGTGGCCATTGCCTGAGGAATCTGTAGGGGGCAACTGTGTTGATCCACCTCAACAAAGGTCTTGTAAGAGAGCGTAAACAAAAGAATGTAAGCTGCTCCTGAGTGTGTCTGCCCACCCCCCAGCTGCATTGTTGTGCAGGGGATATGCATAAGGTTGCTAACATCTTAGCAAATTTGCATGCAGCCTTTTGTGCTGTGGGGAATAAATAGGTGACTGCTTCACCTATTTTGTTCACAGGAAACAAAATGCATAGAAGGCACACCAATCAACAGGCATTTGAACTGATCCTGAGCAACACCAACCCTTCTGACTCAGATGGAGAAGACATAGTCCTTCAACCAGATTTGGACTCTGAGCTGTCTTCTGGTTAGATTTTTCAAATTACCTATTTTTATTTCCTGACTATATTTTTTAGGCTAGGTTCACATTTGAGAGAATTTCAGTTCTCTGTTAATCCAGCAGGGAACTTAGAAATTTTCTCAGCATCCGCATGTTCCCCGCATGGGCGACAGCGGGGAACGCGGTCCCTAGCAACCCGCTGTGTTTACTGGTTACCAGCTACACAGCGGGCTGTGGGTAGTGCAATTCGCACTCCCTGCAGCCCGCTGTGCAGTTGGTAACTAGTAAACACAGCGGGTTGCTAGGGACCGCGTTCCCCGCTCTCCCGCATGCGGGGAACATGAGGAGGCTGAGAAAATTTCTAAGTTCCCTGCTGGATTTGCAGGGAACTGAAATTCTCTCAAATGTGAACCTAGCCTTATTTAGAACCAAAACAAAATGTTAATTTAAAATTATTTATCTTGCAGATGAGGAGACTCCTCCTCTACCAAAAAAGAGAGCTCGGTTGGTGAGTGAGCCAACAGAGACTGCAAAAGATGGCACAGTGGCATGAAGTACAAGTGGGGAATCGTCTCCATATCACCCCAATAGAACCGTACCCTACAGATGGAGAGCCAAGTGCTAAGGCCAGACGAAGTGTCAGGAGTCGCCTTCAGAGCTTCCTCTGTTTTATCACTCTTGACATGCTTCGTAGCATTCAAGAATGGACTACTCAACATGCACGTCACATGGAACAGGTGGATTGGTTCATGGGTCTCCCGGAACTAATGGCATTTATTTCAGTCATTATCTTGCGGGGGGTGACCAAGGTTCCATCACTACGTGACAGCTGGTCAGCAAACCTGGCAAACCCAAGGATCATTGCAACTATGACACAAAACCGCTACCAAGACATCATGCAACACCTACGCTTTGATGACATGTTCACACGCAGTGAGCGAGTGGAGGACGATAAGTTTGCTGCAATCTCTGATGTGTGGAGATCGTTTGTCAACAACTGCATCGCATCCTATATCCCTGGTCGACACATCACTATTGATGAACACCTTTTCCCGTCAAAGACTCGCTGCTGTTTTCTGCAATATATATTGCAACAAAACCAGACAAGTTTGGCATCAAGTTTTGGGTGGCTTGCGACTTGAAATCAAAGTACATCTGTAACGTCCTCCCATATCTTGGCAAGGATCCCAGTCGTCCCAGCGGGGAGAGACTGTCCGAAACTGAAACTACATCTTTTCCTTTTTTTGACTGGTAGCTGTGCTGGTGGAGGCTGTGGAGTCTCTTTCTTGAGCATGCTGCTTGACACTCTTCACAATGGCTTCTGCTCCTCCACATCTGGGGTTTACTTTTCTGGCTTTGATATATGGCCCAACTAGGGATTTTCCTATTTCTGCAATAAAAATTCTTCTTTTATGCAGCTTATTTCCATTCCAATTGAGGTTGATTTCTCTCCATAAAACAAATGTGTTGTATGCCGAAACATCCAGAATGTTGTAAAATATTATCATTGGCCAACGATTAGTTTTGCATTTGCAAGTGTATGTTAATATTACTTGATCTAGTCTATAAACTGCCTACACATCTCTTTTACTAAGGATGCCTTGTGGCAGTTCTGGCTTGTCACATGTAAAAATGTGTATTCACAGCTCAGTGTCCTCTTTCATAGAAACCAGTGTCTTCTCTCTCAGGATTGAAAGTGAATCTATTTGTGTCCTCTCTCACAGAATTGAAAGAGAAATGACCGGATGAGTACTTGCTCACTGATAAGAACAGTGAATCCTCCACCCTTTTGAATAATGAGGTGAAGCACACAGGAAAACAAATTTATTTTGCACGCAGAAATAATCAGTGACCTGTTGAACAGTATAAAATGTTATCGGGCCATATTGACCCAAACAGCACAAGTGTAACAATCAGCGTGTAGCAAAAAGTAAATAAAAAAAAACCCTCATACTAAGAACCCCTCAAATGAGGAAAAGTCAATTAATCACAAGCTTCAGATCCGCATAATAAATAATCTGCAGGGTCTCAAATTTCATTTTGGGTCATATGGACAGAACAGAAAAGCAGGGTTAATGAGATAAGGGTCTGAATACTACTCTTGCATAAGGTCCAGAGTAATATATATATATATATATATATATATATATACAAAATAAAGGACTGCAGCACTCTTCTTTGTGAAACAACCGCCTTTATTCGGCCATCAGGTGGGTGGTGACAACGTTTCGGGATCCTGTCCCTTTCTCTAGCAGCTATACAATGTCAAGGCTAGGTTTTTTATACCCTTGATTTTCATATGCTCACATAATTGCCAATTATCACATTCAGTTGTTTTTTATCTATATAGTGCCCTCTAGTGCAAAAACAGTGCTAGTGCACACTTATTCACCTTTTATATCATTATATTTAGCCCTTATTTTCCACATCATATATTTACATTATCTGTTCCATATTGATACTTATTTGATTGCTTTACATGTCGATATTCATCACCTTGCACAGCTATGACTTCCACCTGGTCCGCCCTCTCCTATGCAGCATACAGTTCTCCTACTTGTTTTCCTGCCGCCATTGCACGTGTCCAGCGTCTCTATGAGATCGCCCGCACATGCGCGGTGCAATTTGAGTAGTTTACCGTCGCTATGGCGATACCGGATATCTGGCGTCCGCCATCTTGCGACTCGCATTATATGCCTTTACACCTGCATTTGCATTTCAACGGTGTTTACATGCCTATTGTCAATGTCCACTTGGTAGTTTGTGCAAATTGAGCAAAATTGTGTATGTGCAGGTCACTTATATCCAAAAAGTGCTATGTGCACATGCTAAAATCTATTTTGAGACTATACGTTAATTTTATTTTATTTTAAAACTACCGTTACCGTTATTAGTCTCCCCTATTTTACTTGTCATTATCCCTCGCCCATGAATCACCAAGCACAGTGTGTATGCCACTGCGGTCAGGTGTCAGCCTTACATGGTGATAGGAAACCCCCTCGCTCACCATGTATGCCGATCTTGGGGTCAATAGGATTTCTTATACTATTGGGGATACCCTAGATTATCCATTTAGTAGTTCCATGATTAATAAACCATAGTCATATCATATAGTCACATTATTTTATTTTTTTGTGCTTAAAGTGCTGAAGTTTCATACATTTAAAGTGCTATGCATTGCATCCATAAGATGCTTGTGTTATTGTATAGAATTAAAGTGCTTATCGTCATGTGCTTTGTGCATGGCATCTACAGGTCAACCAGATAGTCTGTTCTGCAAATTTGATAGCGGCCACTGTTTCTGCCTTGCTGTGCTTTCTACCGGAACATTGCTCTGGATCATTAGATGGGCTAAAATATGAATAATAATAATAAAACATATAAATATATTAAAATACATTAAAATTCATCTATATGAATACTAGTGTGCATCAAAATTACACCTAAAAGTGATTAATATCTGATTATCATAAAACTCGTATACAGTTTGTGCCTTTATTGTGACTAGTGCTCTCTATCTACAAGTACCATTTTTTACGTCCGAGTTACTTTTCCTATCAGGGTTCTCTTGTTTATTTCCGATTTCCTTACTACCTGCTTTACTTTGTTACAAAATCTCTATAATGTCAGACTCATTTTGTATTCAACATTCATCCCTGACGGCCTCAGAGTGTTTAGTTTATAAATCCACTCTAATTCTCTTATCTTCAATAATTTGGTCCTGTCTCCGCCTCTTCTGAGTGGGGGTATTGCATCGATTAATCTAAATTTCAGATCCCTCTCTTTGTGATTTTTTTCTACAAAATGTCTTGGAACTGGCAGGTCTTTCCTCTTTGCTCTGATGTCATGTCTATGCTGGTTAAAACGCGTTTTAAATTCTAAAGTGGTCTCACCTACATATTTGAGGCCGCATGGACATTCTAACAAGTAGATCACGTGGTCACTATTACAGGTCAGGAAGTGGTTGATTTTATATTCGACTCCATTATGTGTGAAACTTGGACCTTTCTGCATGTACTTACAATCAATGCATGAGATACACGGATAACACCCCTTTCTATCTCTCGATGTCAGAGTTGTTTGTCTACTCTTTTTCATAGAGCCAATGTCTGATCTAATAAAAGCATCCTTCAGATTTTTCCCTTTCCTATACGCTGTCATAGGTCTATTGTTGAACTCCTCAACCTCCGGTATACAGCTACTTAAGATGTGCCAATGCCTTTTTACAATCTTGTCTATCTCCGGCACTTCAGCACTTTAAGCACAAAAAAATAAAATAATGTGACTATATGATATGACTATGGTTTATTAATCATGGAACTACTAAATGGATAATCTAGGGTATCCCCAATAGTATAAGAAATCCTATTGACCCCAAGATCGGCATACATGGTGAGCGAGGGGGTTTCCTATCACCATGTAAGGCTGACACCTGACCGCAGTGGCATACACACTGTGCTTGGTGATTCATGGGCGAGGGATAATGACAAGTAAAATAGGGGAGACTAATAACGGTAACGGTAGTTTTAAAATAAAATTAACGTATAGTCTCAAAATAGATTTTAGCATGTGCACATAGCACTTTTTGGATATAAGTGACCTGCACATACACAATTTTGCTCAATTTGCACAAACTACCAAGTGTACATTGACAATAGGCATGTAAACACCGTTGAAATGCAAATGCAGGTGTAAAGGCATATAATGCGAGTCGCAAGATGGCGGACGCCAGATATCCGGTATCGCCATAGCGACGGTAAACTACTCAAATTGCACCGCGCATGTGCGGGCGATCTCATAGAGACGCTGGACACGTGCAATGGCGGCAGGAAAGCAAGTAGGAGAACTGTATGCTGCATAGGAGAGGGCGGACCAGGTGGAAGTCATAGCTGTGCAAGGTGATGAATATCGACATGTAAAGCAATCAAATAAGTATCAATATGGAACAGATAATGTAAATATATGATGTGGAAAATAAGGGCTAAATATAATGATATAAAAGGTGAATAAGTGTGCACTAGCACTGTTTTTGCACTAGAGGGCACTATATAGATAAAAAACAACTGAATGTGATAATTGGCAATTATGTGAGCACTAGATGGCGGCCCGATTCTAAAGAATCGGGTAGTCTAGAATCCATATATAGTTTATTTACTAATAGTTACGGGAGTGCGGTGAAATGAATTGTGTGTATACAGGCGGCTCTGTGGGTAGCAGTGAGTGCGGTGGCTCAGTGGTTAGCAGTGAGTGCGGTGGCTCAGTGGTTAGCAGTGAGTGCGGTGGCTCAGTGGTTAGCAGTGAGTGCGGTGGCTCAGTGATTAGCAGTGAGTGCGGTGGCTCAGTGGTTAGCAGTGAGTGCGGTCGCTCAGTGGTTAGCAGTGAGTGCGGTCGCTCAGTGGTTAGCAGTGAGTGCGGTGGCGCAGTGGTTAGCAGTGAGTGCGGTGGCGCAGTGGTTAGCAGTGAGTGCGGTGGCTCAGTGGTTAGCAGTGAGTGCGGTGGCTCCTTGGTTAGCAGTGAGTGCGGTGAGATTGGTCAGCGCAGCGGCGTGGGCAGAGTGGTCAGCGCAGCGGCGTGGGCAGAGGAGAGAGGCGGCTGGGCAGAGGACAGGGGGCAGAGGACGCAGAGGACAGGGGGCAGAGGACACAGAGGGGGCAGAGGACAGGGGGCAGAGGACACAGAGGGGGCAGGGGGCAAAGGATGCAGAGGACAGGGGGCAGAGGACAGGGGGCAGAGGACGCAGAGGACAGGGGGCAGAGGACAGGGGGCAGAGGACAGGGGGCAGAGGACAGGGGGCAGAGGACACAGAGGGGGCAGAGGACGCAGAGGACACAGAGGGGGCAGAGGACAGGGGGCAGAGGACACAGAGGGGGCAGAGGACAGGGGGCAGAGGACGCAGAGGACAGGGGGCAGAGGACAGGGGGCAGAGGACACAGAGGGGGCAGAGGACAGGGGGCAGAGGACGCAGAGGACAGGGGCAGAGGACGCAGAAGACGCAGAGGACAGGGGGAAGAGGACACAGAGGGGGCAGAGGACACAGAGGACACAGAGGGGGCAGAGGACGCAGAGGACAGGGGGCAGAGGACAGGGGGCAGAGGACAGGGGGCATAGGACAGGGGGCTGAGGACACAGAGGGGGCAGAGGACAGGGGGCAGAGGACACAGAGGGGGCAGAGGACGCAGAGGACAGGGGGCAGAGGACAGGGGACAGAGGGGGCAGAGGACAGGGGGCAGAGGACACAGAGGGGGCAGAGGACAGGGGGCAGAGGACAGGGGGCAGAGGACAGGGGCAGAGGACACAGAGGGGGCAGAGGACACAGAGGGGGCAGAGGACACAGAGGGGGCAGAGGACACAGAGGGGGCAGAGGACACAGAGGGGGCAGAGGACGCAGAGGACAGGGGGCAGAGGACACAGAGGTGGCAGAGGACAGGGGGCAGAGGACAGGGGGCAGAGGACAGGGGGCAGAGGAGAGGGGGCAGAGGACAGGGGGCAGAGGACAGGGGGCAGAGGACAGGGGGCAGAGGACACAGAGGGGGCAGAGGACAGGGGGCAGAGGACACAGAGGGGGCAGAGGACGCAGAGGACAGGGGGCAGAGGACAGGGGGCAGAGGACAGGGGGCAGAGGACACAGAGGGGGCAGAGGACGCAGAGGACAGGGGGCAGAGGACAGGGGGCAGAGGACACAGAGGGGGCAGAGGACAGGGGGCAGAGGACAGGGGGCAGAGGACAGGGGGCAGAGGACAGGGGGCAGAGGACACAGAGGGGGCAGAGGACAGGGGGCAGAGGACGCAGAGGACAGGGGGCAGAGGACAGGGGGCAGAGGACACAGAGGGGGCAGAGGACAGGGGGCAGAGGACACAGAGGGGGCAGAGGACGCAGAGGACAGGGGGCAGAGGACAGGGGGCAGAGGACACAGAGGGGGCAGAGGACGCAGAGGACAGGGGGCAGAGGACAGGGGGCAGAGGACACAGAGGACAGGGGGCAGAGGAGAGGGGGCAGAGGACAGGGGGCAGAGGACAGAGGGCAGAGGACACAGAGGGGGCAGAGGACAGGGGGCAGAGGACGCAGAGGACAGGGGGCAGAGGACAGGGGGCAGAGGACACAGAGGGGGCAGAGGACGCAGAGGACAGGGGGCAGAGGACAGGGGGCAGAGGACACAGAGGGGGCAGAGGACACAGAGGGGGCAGAGGACACAGAGGGGGCAGAGGACAGGGGGCAGAGGACACAGAGGGGGCAGAGGACAGGGGGCAGAGGACACAGAGGGGGCAGAGGACAGGGGGCAGAGGACAGGGGGCAGAGGACAGGGGGCAGAGGACACAGAGGGGGCAGAGGACAGGGGGCAGAGGACGCAGAGGACAGGGGGCAGAGGACGCAGAAGACGCAGAGGACAGGGGGAAGAGGACACAGAGGGGGCAGAGGACGCAGAGGACACAGAGGGGGCAGAGGACGCAGAGGACACAGAGGGGGCAGAGGACACAGAGGGGGCAGAGGACGCAGAGGACAGGGGGCAGAGGACAGGGGGCAGAGGACAGGGGGCAGAGGACACAGAGGGGGCAGAGGACACAGAGGGGGCAGAGGACAGGGGGCAGAGGACGCAGAGGACAGGGGGCAGAGGACAGGGGGCAGAGGACACAGAGGGGGCAGAGGACAGGGGGCAGGGGGCAGAGGACACAGAGGGGGCAGAGGACGCAGAGGACAGGGGGCAGAGGACAGGGGGCAGAGGACACAGCGGGGGCAGAGGACACAGAGGGGGCAGAGGACGCAGAGGACAGGGGGCAGAGGACACAGAGGGGGCAGAGGATGCAGAGGACAGGGGGCAGAGGACAGGGGGCAGAGGACACAGAGGGGGCAGGGGGCAAAGGACGCAGAGGACAGGGGGCAGAGAACACAGAGGGGGCAGAGGACACAGAGGGGGCAGAGGACACAGAGGGGGCAGAGGACACAGAGGGGGCAGAGGACACAGAGGGGGCAGAGGACACAGAGGGGGCAGAGGACACAGAGGGGGCAGAGGACGCAGAGGACCTGTTAATCCCTTGCAGCCCGGCTCTCACCTCTGCGTCCCCTCCCGGTGTCAGCAGTGCGGAGCTGTGGAGAAGGCGGGCGTGGAGACTGCGCTGTGCAGCATGATCCCGGGTGTCAGCCGCCTCCTGTCAGTGCAGCTACCCCCCGGCTGCCATGTGCTGCCGCTGCCACCTCCTCACTGGCCGGGCACCGGGGAATGTGTGTGCGGAGAGCGGGGAGGAGGCGCCCGCACACACTGGAGGCTCGGCTGTAACCCCTGCACTGCCGGGCGCCTCCTCCTGACAGTGTACTGATGTGTGGAGCAGGGGCTGAGGACATGATACATGAGGGGCGGCCTCTGGGCAGACAGCAATGGCAGAGGGTGGAGGGGAGAGGCTGTAGGGCACACGGAACTTCCGAGGTCGGAACGTTCCTGTGCCGCTGCCTGTAGCAGGGGGGCCCTGCACTGGATGACGTCACCAGCCCCTGGGCGAAGTCCGTCACGGAAGTGGCCTTCGCCTTTTCAGGAAGTGGCCTTCGGGTTTTATATAATAGATATGAAAATCAAGGGTATAAAAAACCTAGCCTTGACATTGTATAGCTGCTAGAGAAAGGGACAGGATCCCGAAACGTTGTCACCACCCACCTGATGGCCGAATAAAGGCGGTTGTTTCACAAAGAAGAGTGCTGCAGTCCTTTATTTTGTAAACTTACACAGCAAGGAGGAGAGGAGCTGTGACTGCTGAGCACCTAGGGGAGCCGTGCTGCACCAATATACTAATTATATATATATATATATATATATATATATATATATAACTCATTGCCAAATGTAACAAATAGTACGTCATATAAATGACCTATAAAACCTTAGGATTTGAGTGTGAAATTCCATGCATGGAGTCCCTGGCATGCCTTGTATCTCTCACATCCATTGTGGCTGCTGAGGGTATGGACAGCAGCTCAAAAACCCCAGGAAAAAAACTACTCATATGAATCAGATTTTAGAAACCATTTTACGGCTACTGTCAAAATGTCAAAAAAGTGGAGAAAGAAAACAAAGCGAATTACGCAACATGTGAACCAGCCCCTTAAAGACGTAAGACCAATTCTAGAACATTGATATTGCTGGTGGGAGGTTACTGACTCCTGCATTGAGATGGCTTATTTATGTAATCTACCCTTTTTTTTATTATATACTTACATTACTTACCACATGGTAATTAATAAGAATAAACAATCAATGAATAATGACTTTTTAACAATTAGTTTGATAACCATGACGACATCCATGTCTGTGCTGGCTTCAGTGGCGGAGTGGGACCTTATCCTGGAACCACTGAGAGTTGTTGCAATAACATCTGTCAAGGGAGAGGATAAATTAGGCAGCAAATGAGCTGTCAGGTCTTGAAGATGATGTGCTAGAAGCAAAACAAGCCGTGAGGATCTGAGCAATTTTGACAAGGGCCAAATAATGATCCCGTTATATACAAGCTGCTAAATAAATGCTGTAGACAGCGCTTTTAGTAACGAGCATGATCTCTCATCTTTGCACTCTATACTGTCGGGGGTTTACGAGAACCGATTAAGTATTTTTTTGTAAACACTTTTAACGAGATATATTCAGGAAACTTATTGGCTGATGGTTTTCCAAATGAAACAGATATTGTGATCTTTGTCAAACGTGCTCTTTAAGCAATAAGACATTGATGCAATTCCTTAATATGATATTAAGTATAAGTGAATGGTGTGGCATAACCTTTTAAGATAAAGACTTGACAAATCCTGGATAAAAGCTCATCTTACACTGTCACACTATGTTGCAGACTGATAAGGAGTTTTCTTGCTATTTATGTGAAAATAGGGATGTAAAATGTCACTTCACGGAAAGTATCAAATCGGATGATCATATTAGATACATGTCTTTTAGATGAGAAAATCACAGCGATTGCAAGTGAAAGAGTTAAGTGGCATCCTTTCCTTGAGCCTTCTACAGCCGAGAACACAAGAAAACACAACATGAGCCAAGAACTGAGCAGACCAAATTTATAGTGCAGCAGAACACTGTTAATATGCTAGTGATGTCTGGATCTTCCTGGCTGAGCTATCATCAAGGGACAAGCTGCTATTCTGGCACTATGAGCGCTCTTCAAACTCCAGCGTAGCCTTCATATCAAACTGCCAGGCTGGCACCCCCTGCTTACAGTTTCTCAGAAGGTATTCATCACTGTCCTTATCACTTCCCAACATCTGACACATTGAGAAGGGTATTATCCTTTTTAAAGGTACAGAGAAAAATATTTTCTTCCCTCTTAGGCGTACAAGCATTTGCTTTGTTGAGAAGAGGAGAGGAATCGGGACACAATGTAATTCTTAGCTTTTCTACATGGTACTCTATTGTTCAAGAGAAAAGCAAAGCACCATGGATCTCTGTCAAGAAGAAATATTATTGTACGCTGTATGGCGCCACCCCTGGCTTATCGCGGCAACATGACTGCGTGATATGAAAAAGCATCCAGGGATTGTATGGAGACGGAAAATTCAAGTAATTGATCAATGAAATACTGCTGTTATGTCTAGTTATCAGGACATGACACCATTTATTATCTCCGAATACATTTATACATCTAGACATTTCCATCTTCAGCTGTGTCTCTATGTATATTGTTTATTTCTACCCAGAAATATCTTTTAATTAAAAAAGGATGATCCCACAGGACATTTCCACTGTGATGAATGCAGAATGGGTGGTAATATCTGCAGCATAAATTAGCACGCTGCGGATTGTGAATCAGGTCAATCTACTCTACAAGTATTCTCCGCATTTCGGAAAATCTCATGCAGATAGGACATTCTGACCCTACTGAAATGTATACAAAGGGCTCATGTACACAGATAAAAGAAAATGCATTAAAAAATATTCGTTGGGAACCCGCACATGTACAGACATATATAATCACATTGTCATGTGATTGTGTCCATGTGTCAGTCATTTCTTTGTTATTTCATATAAATTTGATTGCATTTTTTTAATTTAATCTACCGGTAGTTTTTTTTTTATCTCGTCAAGCATCCAAAATGTACACAGACGTGCAATTTTCTGCAGTTTGCAAATTGATCTTAAAAATGTATTATTTAAATGATTGTTGTCAATTTTCTTTCATTATTGCAGGCAAAACCAAATGGCCAATAGCAACAAACTATCAATGATTTGCTTTTTAACAATTAGATGTTAAACTGTGGTGACTTTGATAATCACCATAGCAAAACCATTGCATTGTTGTTGTAATGACATCTGTCAAGGACAAGGATGAATTAGGGAGAAAATGAGTTGTCCGTTATTGAGATACTGTGCTAGAAGCAAAACAACCAGCCTACAGCAAAGATCTGTAACAAGGGTCAAATATTAGAGGGAGTGTGTCATCAGGTTTTTGCAATGTAAACTGAAGACAGCATGCTGCAAGGGTTAACACAGAGATTTCAGTGATTACTCTCTTATCACACTGTATACTGTTGTTTACCTGTAATGTTTGTTTCAGCTTCAGGAGATTATCATTGTTGGACTAGGTCAGCTAGAGTTCAGTAACTCTGACACACCCTCTGCTGTGATTAGCAGCTCAGTTTCTATATATTTTGTGTCACAGGGAGTCTGGTGTGGACAATGGCAGCTTTCTGGAGATCTGCTACATGCTTAATCTAAAAGCTATGATTGTGTAGGAACTGCTACACCCAGTAAACTAAGTTATACATCATTTGATTCAGGGTTTCTCTGACTACATCATCCTGCTCTCAGATGAGACAGCAAAAGCATGCTGACAGATTCCTTTTAATGGGCAAATTATTAAATCGGAATTTCTCGAAAAGAAGTTTCTAGGTTGGGCAAGGGGTGGCAGGTGTTAAGAGAAGTGGGTGGAGTGTAAGTGAGCACTGACAAGTGGGTGGAGAGACCAACACAATAAAAACCTGGGAACACACAGTTAGAGTCCCAACAGTGAGTCAGAATACAGAAAAAGAGAGAATTGAGGAGTTGGAGAGATAGAGTCTTCCCAGGAGATTTTGGGTTTCCAGGAGGCGCAGAATCCCGTAAGGCATAGCCACGAGGAGAGAAATCCCACCCCATAGCCTGTAAGTGACGGGAAGGAGAAAGAGACTAAAAGAGACCCCACAGCTAAGAAGGTGGGAGGACAAGGGCTCGGCAGCCGCACACATCTTAGCTGACCGGAGGAACCCTGAGCTGAAACAGTGACTGACAGAAGGAGCCTAGTGTGCCCAAATATCTGAACCTGGGACCCTAGAGGCTAGGCCACGACCAGAGAACTGGCTCTGAAGAGGTGACCGGGGATAATCCAGACCCTAATGACGAGACACACCATTGTGGGGCAGGTGCTTTATGACCTGCAAACTAACTTTCCACCACGGTCTAAGAACACAGTCGTCATACTAGGACTGGTGACCCTGACTGTGAGGGAAACATTCACCCGCGAGTCCGCGACGACCAGACTGAAACCGTGGTTGAGGTACTAAGCTGAGACTGAGAGGCCTGAAAGGACTTTGAGGGAACAACCCAGAAAGGCCACCTGAGCTGCATAATCTGAGTAACCCAGAGCAGTGCTGAAGTGTTAAAGTGTGACTAAAGAACTGTTAGGTTTACAGTATGAACTAATGCTGAAGACCTTAAGTAAAGTACCCAGTAAGCTCATCACTGCCTGAGACTGTTTACTTCCAGCGTCGCAGTAAAGTCCCGCCTGAGGAGCTACAGACTGTCATTCCTGCACACGGGCTGGAAAGCTGCAGCTTTGACGTAAGTGAACTGCACTGTACACAGTCACAAGGCCCATCCACTACAACCACTCCTGCCCTTGGCACCCTCAGCGCTACCCGAGGAGGGCTTATCATCCACGCTCCCCTAAGTCACAGTCCCCAACAGGAATATGACAGCGGTGGTTCTATTGACCACATACCCTGAGTGGCTTCACGACAAAATCCCCTGTAAATACCCTTTTTGGACTGATCCCAGGCCACGGGACCAGGTCCCAACTACCATGATACCCCGGGGAGACAGCACCAGCCGGTTCTCGAGTACCCCATAGCCTGGGAGCGCATCAGTTTTTATGGCGTTACGAACAGGATACCATGCCCGTTAAACCTGGGTACTGTGTGCCGAAAATACTTTATTGAACTTGTGTTTGGACTATGTAAAATGAATCCCCATAATGGCTGCCCAAAAAGACTGACGCAATGTGCACGGCGAGGGGCGTGAGAGTGCCCCTTGTTGAAGGGCCGAGCCAGCCAGGAGCAGGAAAAGAAGATCCCGCCCCTGCTATCCTTCGCTCCGGGGGAGCGCAATGCCAATCAACTTGAAGTAGCCCCACCTGGGGGCAGGTCGGCCGACAGTGTGGCAAGAATCAGTGACGCCCGACGAAAGGGAGAAAAGAATGAACAACTTGGTGAGCAGGCACCATTACTGCATGTAGACCTCTGGACGGAAACATAGGAGTACCTGGAGATAGATACTAGGAGGGGGATATTGAGGATGATCCGGACGGGCTCACGGCAGCGAGGAGCGGTGAATGAACCCGGGCGCAAAGTACAGCAAGAGTCCCAGAGAGAGAGCGGCACCCGGACGGGTTTTCGCAGCCCAGAATCCCGGCCTGTAGGAGAGTGCGCAAGGCCGATGCAAATGAACGATCTTTTGCGGGCCTTGGAGGAGAGTTGACTGGGCCTGCCAGAACCACTGATTCCAGAGCCCTCAATGCAGGAGGTGAGCGGGTAGATGATGAGATGCAGGTGAGAGAATCCCAGAGCGGACCTGACGGCCTTACACAAAACGACAGAGGTTAACGACTATCGAGGATGCCCTGCATGGGTGTATTATCCCACCAATGGTAGGAGATAGGGTCCCAAGCCAAACACAGAGCTGTGGGATGGCCTGTGGAATCTGCACAAGAGCGTGGAGGTGCTGACCAGTACCGTGAGGTCCCTGCAAGAGGTGTCCCTGGAAAATTCTGGACATGAGAATGCACCAATTCGGACCATTCTTTGCGCTCGTCAGGTCGAGATTCTACCGTGGAAGAAGGAAAAGATGAAAAAGGAAAACATGAAGAAGGACTCAGCTATACCTGGACAGCTTTTGAGTAAGTGGGAATGTGATGTTTTCCTTTGTGTCTCCATCTTTTTCCTGAATGTGTGTGTATACCCCTTTCCCATTGCTTAATAATGTTTTGAAAAGAACTTTGTGGTCATGGACTTTGATTGATCCAGACTTGAATTGTATATAGTTTGAGTACCTTGTGTGCTCCCTATTGGTTTTATAGCAAAGCTTTTAGAATGAACTAGATGGCGGCCCGATTCTAAAGAATCGGGAGTCTAGAATCCATATGCAGTTAACTTGTAGTAAATGCGGCAAAGTTGGCTTCAACAGTTGCAGCAAATGCATCCACAAAAAAACACTTGTAGCCATGGTTTTTGCAGCCAAAACAACTGAAACCAAGTTGCCGCATCTGCTGCAAGTGAACCACAAATTTCATATATATTAAATATGGCGGCATTGCGCGCGCCGCTATTCTGATTGGTCGGCGCCTTCAGCGCACCGACCAATCAGAATAGCGGCGGGCGCTATGCTGCCATATTTGAAATACACTGTAGTCAGTGTATTTGAAGTATGGCGCCATACAGCGCGCCACTATTCTGATTGGTCGGTGCGCTGAACGCGGCGACCAATCAGAATAGCGGCGCGCGCAACACGGCACCATATTTGAAATCCAGCGGGAACTCATGATTTCAAATATGGTGCCGTGCCCCGCCCCACTCTTCTCATTGGTCGCTCGCGCCTGGTGAGCGAGCGACCAATCAGAATGGCGGCGGCGGTACCGGGAAAATCCCGGCTGGCTCGCGGTTCCCCGGAGCTGAGCCGCGGATATGCCCGGCACGGAGATCGCCGGCGCGAGGTAGCCGGGAGGCGAGGTCGGCTCCCGGCTACCTCGCGGCCGCTCCGGAGATAAATGTCCGCCGGACCTCGGCCCTAAGCGCAGCGGACCTTCCTGAGGTCCGCTCCGCTTAGGGCCGCCATCTTGGTTCACCCTGAGCAGGAGTATTTGACGCTGGTGACGCTGGTGACCTCACTTATCTCCGGACATTAATCTCCGGACATTTATCTCCGGACAAAGCCACAGAAGTTGGCTTATGTCCGGAAATAGAATTCTAGGCAATTATATACCGTATATACTCGTGTATAAGCCGACCCGTGTATAAGCCGACCCCCCTACTTTTGCCCCCAAAACCTGGGAAAATCTATTGACTCGTGTATAAGCCGAGGGTGGACCCTAGCACAAGTATACAGCCCCAGCAGTGTGGTATACACCAGTCCCAGAGGTAGATACAGCAGCCCCAGTGGTAGTATACACGCAGCCCCAGTAGTATATACAGCCCCAGTGGTAGTATATACAGCCCCAGTGGTAGTATACAGGGCCCCAGAGGTATATAGCAGCCCCAGTGGTAGTATACAGTGCCCCAGAGGTATATAGCAGCCCCAGTGGTAGTATACAGGGCCCCAGAGGTATATAGCAGCCCCAGTGGTAGTATACAGTGCCCCAGAGGTATATAGCAGCCCCAGTGGTAGTATACAGGGCCCCAGAGGTATATAGCAGCCCCAGTGGTAGTATACAGTGCCCCAGAGGTATATAGCAGCCCCAGTGGTAGTATACAGTGCCCCAGAGGTATATAGCAGCCCCAGTGGTAGTATACAGGGCCCCAGAGGTATATAGCAGCCCCAGTGGTAGTATACAGTGCCCCAGAGGTATATAGCAGCCCCAGTGGTAGTATACAGGGCCCCAGAGGTATATAGCAGCCCCAGTGGTAGTATACAGTGCCCCAGAGGTATATAGCAGCCCCAGTGGTAGTATACAGTGCCCCAGAGGTATATAGCAGCCCCAGCGGTAGTATACAGGCAGCCCCAGTAATGCAGTCCCCCCCCAGCGTCTCTCCGGTCACCTGTAAAGCAAGCTATACTTATCAGTGTCCCGCTCGCACCCGCCGCTGCCGACATCCGCGATCCTCCATCTTCATGCGACTCCTCTTCCTGTTTCCTGTGCGCGTCGCCGGGAATGACGTCATTGCCGGCGACGCGCACAGAAACAGGAAGAGGAGTCGCATGAAGATGGAGGATCGTGGATGTCGGCAGCGGCGGGTGCGAGCGGGACACTGATAAGTATAGCTTGCTTTACAGGTGACCGGAGAGACCCTGGGGGGGCCCTGCATTACTGGGGATCGGGGGCTGCTGTATACCGATGTATACATCGGTATGTACCGATGTATACATCGGTATACAGCACTGACTCGCGTATAAGCCGAGGGGGGTACTTTTCAGCCCAATTTTTGGGCTGAAAAACTCGGCTTATACGCGAGTATATACGGTAATAGATAGGCACTTAAGAATAATGCAGAACTGTTGAGCATGTTTGAACTTTGAGTATTCTGAATTTTGCATCGAACTTTGACTTTTGAGAACTGGACTCATGAGAACTTTTTGCACTTTGGACTCTTTTTCTATCTTTATATAGGAATGTTTTTGTTATGCAGCGTTTAAGCAAGGACCTCCCGGAAGGGAAGACCCAAGTATTCATATATTATTGTTGAGTTATGCATAAAATAATTGAACTTGCTGGAGGTGTCAACGTGCGGACACGTTGGTTTAGCTCCAGGAGATTGTGGTGCCCCTGCGACCAGGTGGTCACAAAGGGAAGTGCAGCCAGGTAAGACAAGACGGTTGACAAAACATCCACACAGATGCACACACCGACCCTATGCCTAGGACTCTAGGTTTGGCAAGAGGTGGCAGATGTTAAGAGAAGTGGGTGGAGTGTATGTGAGCACTGACAAGTGGGTGGAGAGACCAACACAATAAAAACTTGGAAACACACAGTTAGAGACACAACAGTGAGTCAGAAGAGCGAAAAAGAGAGAAGTGAGCAGTTGGAGAGAGAGAGTCTTCCCAGGAGGTTTTGGGTTCCCCGGAGGCACAGAATCCCATGAGGCATAGCCACGAGGAGAGAAAGTCCACTCCATAGCCTGGTAGTGATGGGAAGGAGAAAGAGACTGAAAGAGACCCCACAGCTAAGAAGGTGGGAGGACAAGTGCCTGGCAGCTGCACACATCTTAGCTGGCCGGAGAAACCCTGAGCTGAAACAGTGACTGAGAGAAGGAGCCTGGTGTGCCCAAATAATTGAACCTGGGACACTGGAGGCTAGGCCACAACCAGAGAACCGGCTCTGAAGAGGTGACCCGGAATAATCCAGACCCTAATCACGAGACACACCTGTGTGGGGCAGGTGCTTTATGACCTGCAGCCTTTCTTTCCACCACGGTCTAAGAATACAGTCGTCATACAAGGACTGGTGACCCTGACTGTGAGGGAAACATTCACCCGTGAGTCTGCGACGACCAAACTGAACCCGTGGTTGAGGTACTACGCTGAGACTGAGAGGCCTTAAAGGACTTTGAGGGAACAACCCTGAAACGCCACCTGAACTGCACAGTCTGAGTAACCCGGAGCAGTGCTAAAGTGTTAAAGTGTGACTAAACAACTGTAAACTGTGTGAACTAATGCTGAAGACCTTAAGTAAAGTACCCAGTAAGCTCATCACTGCCTGAGACAGTAAAGTCCCGCCTGAGGAGCCACAGACTGTCATTACTGCACACTGGCTGGAGAGCTGCAGCCTTGAAGTAAATGAACTGCACTGTACACAATCCCTCACCAGGCCCATCCATTACAACCACTCCTGCCCTGGGGACCCTCAGCACTACCCGAGGAGGACTTACCATCCACGCTGCCCTAAGTCACCATCCCCAACAGGAATATGGCAGCAGTGGTTCTATTGACCACATACCCCGGGTGGTGTCACGACAAAATCCCTTGTAAATACCCCTTTTTGGACTGATCCCAGGCCACGGGACCGGGGCACGACTACCATGATACCCCAGAGAGACAGCACCGGCCTGGCTCCCGAGTACCCCATAGCATGGGGATGCATCAACCTCACTATGCAGTGGTCTGTGCGTACCAAACATTGTTCAAGCATGGACAAAGAAGTGAACGATTGACATCATCATAGGCTCCTGAGGGTCACAAAGATATGATAGGAAGGTGGCATAAGGCCAGGGTCAGACTACCATTTTTAGCAGATGTCACAGACTTTTTCAGCAGCACATATGCTCTTTCCAGCGCCGTTGGTGCTCAACGCTGCCCTTAGTTACCGATGCAAAAAAATATGAGTCTGCACACATTGGAAGCAGCAGTGTGAACTGCAACCAATCCCCACCAAAAACATGATAAACCAAAGCAAAAACCGTATATAAATCACACAAAAGGCGCTCTGCTGTAAAAATAAAAATAAATAGCAAGTGCTGTGACAAAAACAGGGCCTTTTGGTTTATACGTTTCTGCAAGAAAACGTACAATAAGCTGTCTCACCCACTCCACGGTAGGCCCTGATAGAGACAGTCCTAACTCTGTCCCTAGTGCTACGGTAAAAACCTGCCAGTGTGTACATACCTCAGCTGGACAGGGTGCGGGAGAGCACAGGACTATCTCACCTGTAGGGCTGTGTGGGTGGCAGCTCTGTGTGTACCGATGTTGATTGTGGTAACTGGCCACACATGAAGCTGAATAGCGGCCGTTTAAGCAGAGCAGACCGGGAAACGTTGCATGCAGGGTTTCCCTTTGCGCTGAGGAAAAGTGGCCGCTATTCAGCTTGATGTGTGGCCATTTACCATGATCAACATAGGGTAACTAGGGGCAGCAGATGTCCGTGACATCTGCTAAAAACGGTAGTCTGACCCTGGCCTAAGTCCTGTCCAAATGTCAAAATGTTCATTCAGGCCCTTCTACAAAAGTCCCTTCCATGGGCATGTGAACATCACCCTGGCATAATGGAAGCGGGTGGTCTGATAAATCACTTTTTCTTCTTAAACATTATGTTGACAGCAAGGTGCATGAGTTATTTAGGGAAGAGATGGCACTAGCATGTACTATGGAAGGAAAGTAAAACAGTCTAAGTAGTGCAAGTTCTGCGCACTGTTCTACTTGGAGAATACTCACTTCCTGACATGGTTATAGCTGTTACTATGACAGTAAAGGTACCGTTACACGATTACAATATCGTCAAGATATCACCAATGATCTCAAGGGCTTGCAGTCTTTAGGACATCGTTTAGAGATAGTTGGTGAGATGTCACACATCTAGATATTGTGGATGAAGCACCAACGATGTAGCGAGCAGCTATCATTCGCACAACCCAGCGAACGATACTTGTTCACTGTTGTGAATAGGGAAGTCGTTAATGACATGGTTATCGCGGTGTCACACACAACAATGCAGCAGGTTGGCTGATCGAGGAGCGTCTGCTTTGATAATATGTTCTCAAATCTGCGATCAACGATCCAACAATTTATTGTAGTCGTATCTCGGTGTCACACACAACGACGTCCTAACGATGTCATTTGAACGATTGCAAACCCGTGACGTTTGAATGATATCGTTCACGATTTCGTACTGTGTAACGGGGTCTTAAGTATCACCTTCCTAAATATATCTGCAGACAAAGTAAACATGTTAAAGGGGTTCTTCACTTCTAGGACAACTCGTCCTGATTCTCCGTGTTTGTCCCAGCTAAGATACAGAAATCTTATACTCACCTCCAATGCCATTGCAGTAGTGTCGAGATTTGAATTCCTGAGATTCATGTGAAGTTGTTACGTCCTGCAAGACCTGGAAATGTGAACCCTGACGTCGATAGAAAAGTTACAGCATGAGAGGTGAGCATAACCTTTTTTATAAGAATCTGTTTATGATATTGAGCTCACTGGATTCGTCATGAAAGCTAGTACTTTAATGATGTATGACATATGCTGTACATATGTCATGGCAATTCTGCGGGCACAGCAGCTGTATCTGCGCAATCGCCACTCTTTCTCTGGCTAATGTGACAGCTGAGGCCTAGCACACACTGATGGCAGCGGTGCACACACTGCTTCAGGCAGTGTAACCCCCTAAATGCTGTGATCAATAGCAATCACAGCATTTAGGAGGCATGGAGAGATATCATGCTTTTCTCCCAAGCAATCAGACCCCTGTGATATTATTACAGGGACCTGATTGACAACATGGCATCCCGGGTCATCACCATAATGACCCCTAGGTCATCTGGCTATGTTGATCAGCCTACACCATGCCAGATGCACGGTGTGCGATACGAAGTGTCAGAGCTGCCAGCAGCTGCTGACAGATAATTCATAATCCATATAATGAGCTGCTGAAATATAATCCAGTGCAATTCTGGTGCATAGCAATGGACTATGTCAGTGACCAGAAGTATACAAGGTGATGGTCCCATAACAGGAATAAATAAAAAAATAAAATAAATGTAAAAATATTAAAAACAAAAATTAAAAGCAAGACAAATATGAAAATAATAGAATACCAATAAATAAAGAAATAAACAAAAAAGTACACATATTTGATTATGACCCGCTCTATGAAACTATCAGTCTAGTTAAGCCCTTCAGTGAATACTGTAAAAAAATAAATAAATAAAAAACATGGCAAAAAACACTATGCATTTTCATCTTACAACCCAAAAAAGTTAAATAAAATGTGATTAAAATGTCGCATGTAAATAAAAATGATATTACTGGAAATGTCATCTTATCCCACAAAAATCAAGCTGTCACACAGCTCTATAAGCAAGAAACTATAAACAGTTACAGCTCTCAGAATTAGAGATGAGCTAGTCTTCCCCAAGCACCTTTGACAATTTCAACTTTGGCACAAACATTGAAGATTTGGTTAGCGATCAGAAACCCAAGATTTAAAAAAAAAATCAATAAACAATTGCTGAACTTGGCTTTGTTTCGGAAAAAAGTTTGAAATTTAAAATGGTCCTAAAACTTTCCTTGTTTGATTGGGGCCAAAATGCTCTACATGAGACCTACTGACCGGGTACAACACCTAACCTTAAGGACCGCTTTACACACACCAACGTCTGTGACCAACTTCTGAACAGATCTCTGGTTGCAGTGAAATCATGGACACATTGTTCCATTTGTACATAGCCACAAAATGGAACAATGTGTCCATGATTTCACTGCAACCAGAGATCTGTTCAGAAGTTGGTCACAGAAGTTGGTGTGCGTAAAGCGGCCCTTAGTTTAGGAGTGTTCCTGCCATCAGTTCTACCGGCTTGTATCAAGCTGTACAATTTTTGTGGAGCTTTAAATTATTTTTTTTAGGCTTCCTAAAGGGTGAGAATTTTGGGAACAGTACCAAATGTGGCAGCAGCTGTGAACTCCAGGAAGCTTACAATGTCCTTAAAACATCCATTTCAGAGAGCTTAATATTTTTGGGGGATTTTTAAAAAATGTTTTTTAATATTTGTTTTTATTTATTATTTTATTTTTTTAACTACTTATTTATTGGGAGGAAGAACAAATGTTTATTATTGCAAAGGGTCAGCATTGTGTGAGGCCATTTCTTCTACAGTTATGTGATACTAATTCATATAAAAATAGCATATGGCCATTGTATGCTTCACACACGTTCTTATAGGTCTGTTCATACTCATTAAACATCAAACTATAGATATTGCTTCTTGAATATTTTAAATTTCATTCCATTAATTTACAATACACATTTTCGGTATCTGCACAACTGTGTAAGGGCCCTTTCACATCAGCGTTTTTTGAAATTCGCTGCAGATGTGGTGAAAAAAACGCATCTGCCGCGATTACCGCATACCGGCTGCACTTGCGGCACGATTGCGGTAAACGCCATACAAGGTATAGGCGGACTTGCAGAAGGTGCGGCAAGTGCGGTTTTGGCACTTGCGGCAGGTGCGGCCGCGAAAAAAAACGCGGCTGACAGCATTTTTTTTCGTGGCCGCACCTGCCTCAAGTGCCAAAACCGCACTTGCCGCACCTGCCGCAAGTCCGCCTATACCTTGTATGGCGTTTACGGCAACCGCGCCGCAACCGTGCCGCAAGTGCAGCCGGTATGCGGTAATCGCGGCAGATGCGGTTTTTTCACCGCATTTGCCGCGAATTTCAAAAAACGCTGATGTGAAAGGGCCCTTATATGTATAATTTATGTTTAAGTTGTCCTTGCATTGCTGCAGTGCTTAATAGCCTTATTCAGCATTCCAGATGAATTGGTGAATTGGTGACCTGAATAAAGTTATTGGTTTTCATCATTATGTCTCCTACAAATATGTCAGGCTGCAATAATCACTGCCCCTTATCGAAACTCAGGTGTTAACTTGTGGCATGGGGAATTGGATTTGTTGTGAGTGACGTCACTTCTGCAGCCCACCGCATGGAAGGGCTAATGAGAGGAGCAAGGCAACAAGATTGTGCAAACAGTAATATCTTAAAGTGATTAATTATGTCTGACTTCTGTGATCCCGTCACACTTAGCGACACACCAACGATTCCGACAACGATACGACATGTTGGGATCGCTGGTACGTCACTTTGGGGTCGCTGGTGAGATGTCAAACAGAGATCCCACCAGAGACTTCAGCAACGATCCGGAATGATACAGAGGTCGTTGGGAATTGGCACTCTCGGGTGTAGTATTGAGATCGTTGGTCGTTGTCCCTTTCAAACACAGCGACGCAGCGTTCCCAGCGGGAGTGCAACGACCAAAAAATGACCCAGAGCACTCACAGCAGGGGCCTGATCGCTGCTGAGTGTCACACGTAGTGAGATCGTTAGCGAGATCACTGTTACATCACAAAACCTGTGACATCACAACAAAGTCGCGAACGATCTCGTTATGTGTGGCGGGGGCTTTAGTCCTGCCACTTGAACAGGTGGACCCTTAGGCAAAGCAAACAGAGCTCAGAGTTTCAGTACTACATTACTGCAGCTCAAACAAGCTGCACTCTGTCACAGTGTCATTCATTTCCTACCAATGGCCGGCATTACACAGCTTGGCGATGGAATCCCTGCAAGACATGCCTCTTCCGGAGAAAGAGGTCATCTTCATTAACACCACAGGGGCAGAGGGTGGATCAGCAAAACCAGAGCCAGAGTGGCATGCAGAGGAGATGGACACATATGTGACCTGGAGCTTCATTACGCTTCCCATATTGGGCCTCATCTGCAGCGATATGTGTATACAGTGCTGGGCTCCAATACCAGAGGACGACCTGAGCAGCTCAAAGTCAGAAGGTGATCCTTTCTGTTACAAGATGTTTTTATTGGTTTTTCAAAAATAGAAAACAGGGAATCTACACACTTCTCATGGTGGGTTTACACGCTCCAATGTCGGTCCAATATTGGATCCGACGGCGCGGGAGCGCGCTTTTTTCTGGCCTGATTTCAAAGATCACATCGGAGGTTTACACAGTGCAATATCGATATAGATACAGATAATCACGATCAAACGTCATGTAATTGCAAAAAAACAGTGATTTTTAATGATAGATAAAACAGAGATTTCAACCACAGCGCGATATCGGCATACAACGCCACTACGATGTGTACGCCCCCTTGTACGGCCGACCCAGGAACGACCATTTAACATGGGAGTGAATAGGGGACGTTGTACTGCACATCGTAGTTGGGCGTTTACACAGCACGATCCGGCTCCAACCTCCATCCAATATCGGCCCGTTGAATAGCACGGTCATTCGATCCCCGATATCGGTTTGACATCGTTCGTGCATCGTATTGGTCATTTACACCATACAACGCACGAATGATATCGGGGCCAACGCACGAACCACGTGACTTTTGGTCGGAGTTGGACGCCGATATCAGGACCTGTAAACCCACCATCAGACTTTACATGTATTGCAATAACAATTGTGTTAAATTGACAATATTATAAAATTATTTGTTTACAATTGTACAATTGTGTAGATTGATTTACAAATATGGTAGGCAATTTGATGTTTACTTAGCAGTTGAGAAACAGAGTTAGTTGTATGGTAATTTTAAGGGTGACCCTTTCTGTATGCCATCCGGGACTCGGAGCGCCAGATATCATACTGCAGTGGACCTTGCAGCATGCCTGGCTGTTTTACACATGCAGGCAATGCTGCAGCTACTGGATTACAAATGTTGGAACTATTTCTGCAAACAGCTGAATAAATGGATATGAAAAACTGTTTGGTTGCAAGTAAAAACATTTTTTGTTTAATACACTTAAAAGCAAGCAGACAGTTTCCAAACCAGTAAAATTACATAAAAAATTTTTTTTTACTTGCAACCAAACAGTTTTTCATATCCATTTATTCAGGTGCATTATACATTGTTTTTTCTTTTGTCTTAGCCTGTATTGCGTAGCACCACTTACCTATGAAGTCCAGTATGCCCCTCACTAATTTTATTAACAGTATTTCTGCAAACACGTGCTTTGATACTGCCCTACAGAGACTGGTGAACAAGCCGCAGGCCTCTGGCCTGACGGTCTGATGTATTGAAATGTAAGACACCACACACGCTTTGGTATAGCAGGGCTGGCCAAGTGCAGTCTTTAAAACATTCTCTCTGTTATTATTCTGGCATTTGGCAAATATAAATAATTATGGTAATCGTAATTGACCTAAAACAGGAAAGGTTTATTCTTATTTTATGCCAGATAGTCAGAAAAACATGTATATGTGTCTTTAATATAGTGTATGTAAACTTTTGGTTTCAACTACATATAAAAAATTTATAAGTTTGGTATTTCTGTGATAATACTGACCTCACAAATAAAACAGCCTAATCACCTATACCGCAAGGTGAATAAATTAAAAATAGTAATAAAGTCAGTTCTTCATCTGCTGCTGATTTATTGTTTCTGCCTCCCAAAGGTCACAGTACAGCTCAGCTCACGTTTATCCTGCACTCTATGCTGAAAGCTTACATTGGTTATTATGTGTAAATCTTTGAAAAATGTGATCCAGACAAAATTCCCAATGAAAAATTTACTGTAATGAGGCAGAGGAAGTAACTTTGAACTCCCATCTGGCCTGTGATTTGACAGTGTCCATCTTTTTGCGCATCTTTTTATGCATACAAAAGTATGTCTAACCAGAGTCTGCTGCCTCATTAGTCAGGAATTTTACCTGAATAACGTATTTCAGAGATGTAGCTACAAACCCAAATGTAAGTGCTCAGCACAGAGCACAGGATAAATGTGAACTGAAAATATTCTATACCCAAATCAAAACCAATAGTATTCAACTCAAGTAGCAAAAAGACAAATCCACACACAGGTCTGTTATTCTGTTAATGGAAATATAGGAGGCTTCCATATTTCTGGTAGAAGGGGTTGTCCAATCTTAAGATACATGTCTACAGTCACTATATGTGACGACAGACTTGTCAATCCTCACATCATGTGCACTGTGAGAATTGTCTAGTGCTGGCACTGGGAACAGGCGGTCTAGTGATGGCATACATGTGATATGTCACACGCTCGCCAAATCACCACAGCACTGTGAGGATTCACAAGTCTGCAGTCACATAGAATGACAGTGACTGCAGACTTGTGGCTTAAAACTGGACAATCCCTTTAACATGTTTACCTCCGGCTGCTTCTAGGCGATATTCACACTACTGTATTGTCTGAGTACTGCCTGTGCACTCAGATCAGCTCAGATGAGCGTTTCTATATGTCAGATAAATCACACATTATGCTCATGTAGCAATATTTTTAAACTGGATATACGTTTTTAGATAGGAAGTAAAGCAAAGTAAGGCTAGGGTCACATGAACGTTTTCAGCGCGTCCCTGGGGGTCGCCCTGAAAACATACATTTTGTCAGCAATAACGTGGTGTTAACGCCATGTTAGCACTGCGTTACTGTTGCCAATACTTATGGAGGCCCCGCGCCTAACGCTTCCTGGAGCATCTTTTCTTGCGTTAGGAAATACCGCGAGATTTCAAACACCGGCACTGAGATGCCGACATTTGATTCCCGTTAGGGGCGGGATCTCCATAGGTAAGTATTGGCAGAGGTAATGCGGTGCTAACATGGCATTAGGTTTTGTCAGCAGTAACGCGGTGCTATGTTTTCAGCGTGACTCCCTGGGACGCGCTGAAAACGTGAGTGTGACCCTAGCCTTACAGGACAATCTGATGTGCAGCAAAGTTCAGTCTCTGGCAATAACTCACATAGAGCAGTCACTGTCTTACTTAACTATATAGAATCCTGTGAGGACTTGTCAGGGGTGATCAGTATTCTTTTACCCTGACCCTATGATCACCTCATACTTAGTACTAGGAGCAATATGTGACGTCACTTCAGCACTCACTGATCTCATGGAGACCAGTCAAGAAAAACACTGCGGGCAGCCGGCTAAAGCGCTCAAACACAGTGAAATCCATGATGCATTGCCCCCTGTAAATTTGAATATGCAAATGGAGTCCATGGAGCCTCAATTAAGAGTCTCAAACACGGGACTAGCCAGATAGCCCTCCAGGCAAGGACCTAGCCCTGGGGTGGAATCCTTGCAGAGACCACAATAACCACCATATTAAGTGGCCCTTTTAGTCAATATCCCACTCAGTTATGAGTTAAGGATATGACAAGGGAATTAACAGAGCCAGGTATCCATCCACAGACAGCTGTTTCGAGGTATTACCCCTCATCAGTGTGGAGTAGGATTCTGGCTAGGTGGGAGCAATGCCTGGTAGACCAACATCACAAAGCACTCACTGATCTCAGGGAGACCAGTCAAGGAAAACACTGCGGGCAGCCGGCTAAAGCGCTCAAACACAGTGAAATCCATGATGCATTGCCCCCTGGAAATTTGAATATGCAAATGGAGTCCGTGGAACCTCGATTAAGAGTCTCAAACACGGGACTAGCCAGATATCCCTCCAGGGAAGGACCTAGCTCTGGGGTGGAATCCTTGCAGAGACCAAGGATTTTTCAGTTTTAACATAACTATGAAGTACATTATCATTTGCTACATATGTACAAGATCAGAACCACCATCAGTAGATTAATCCAGTGACAGAACCACCATCAGTTAGATGAATGCAGGGCCAAAGCCACCAGCAGATGAATGAAGGGCCAGAAACACCATCTACAAATAAATGCAGGGCCAGAACTACCATCAGTGAAGGAGTGCAGCTACTGAATCAGTGGAGGGATGCAGCGATAAAACACCCATCAGTAGATGAATGTAGCGACAGAACAACTGTCAGGACATCAATGAAGCAACAGAACCACCATCAGTAGATGAATGCAGCAGCAGAATTACCATCAGGATATAAATGAAATAACAGAACCACCATCAGTAGATGAATCCAGCAACAGAACAACAGTTAGGACATGAATGCAGGATTACTACAGTGATCACTTTCAGGATCAGATAAGCCCCATGATACACTTACAGTATGTCATATGAACCTATACCTCCCAGCATGTCTTTAAAGATGGTAAGGAGGGCTGGGAGTTGTTGTTACCAGTCACCAGGCTGCGGAGCATACAGGAATCACAGCACTGATGAGATGCAGGTAGGATCACAAACGTTTACATAATTTTACCTTATACTGTAGATGACATCTTCTCTGATTGGAGTTGTTCCTATTTCTTTTCTTTCTTTGTAGCACATGCACCATGATGAGATTTAACATCCACAGTTCGTCTCTATAGACTTCCCTCTTCTCCATCTTCAGCAGCACTTTCCGACACGATACCCTTAAAAACAAAAGTATCACTATACTGCCCCAGAAATATACACATCACCCCACACACATATTGCCCCATTGTATAATACACACACAGCACCACAGTATAACACACACAGGACCACTGTTTAACACACACACAGCGCCACTGTATAACACACACAGGATTACTGTTTAACACACACACAGCACCACTGTGTAACACACACATACACAGCGTCACTGTATAACAAACATGCACGTACGGTCCCAGGTTTTTATGGGCCCCAGGCAAAAGCATCTCAGTGGGCCCCATACTGGCATATGGACTTGTGGCGGGAGTACCGTATTTTCCAGCGTATAAGACGACTGGGCGTATAAGACGACCCCCAACTTTTCCAGTTAAAATATAGAGTTTGCAATACACTCGCCGTATAAGACTACCCCTCTTCTACGGTATGATCCTCACTGTGACACACAGCCCTTCATACAGTATAATGGACCTACGTATAGAATAATGACCCCTACATCTATTCACACTGTATTATGAACCCCACACAGCCCTCAAATAGCCGTGCATAAAATATAGAGGCTCCCTCATACCCTTTCAAGTATTATCATGCTCCCACAGAGCCCTCCAAGTATTATAATATACCATATAGTATAATTATGTTCATATATTATAATGCATCATCATAGTGCTCCAGATAGTATATTGCACCCCATAGTCCTCCATATACTATAAACACAGAGGGTAATGTACCAGTACTGGGATGGCTGGGAAGGGTAGGTGACACGGAGAGGGGGACAGGCCAGCTCCAGATTGGGGGTTTAAGAGACAAAGAGATGGGGATGTGACAGCGTCAAGGGGAGGGTGACCTGGAGAGAGGGTCATGCCAGTGGTGGTGGGGAGTACAGCCCCCATGAACCCCCAATATTCCTCTGCAGCCCCCATCATTCCCCAGTAGCCATACACAGTCAGACACACACAGACACACACACAGTGTCAGACAAACACACACATACACATGGTGTCAGACAAACACACAGTCAGATACAGACACACACAAACACACAGTCAGATACAGACACACACACAGTCAGATACAGACACACACACAGTCAGATACAGACACACACAGTCAGATACAGACACACACACACAGGCAGATACAGACCACACACACACACACAGTCAGATACAGACACACACACAGTCAGATACAGACACACACACACACACAGTCAGATACAGACACACACACACAGTCAGATACAGACACACACACAGTCAGATATAGACACACACAGTCAGATACAGACACACACACACAGTCACACATACACACTGCCTCTGCACTTTGGAGGCTGCAGATTGCATTACAATCACTAGTTGGCCATAGATAAACATATATTGTTTAAAGTTGCTTACTGCCACTGCCCCCGCCGCTGTATGTAGCCGGGTGCCGTAGATGTACGATAATAAGCCATCAGCCAATCAGGTGGCTGCTGGCGTCTGATTGGCCTCGGCATTACCGTACATCTATGCTGAGCGGCGCAGATGACCTCCGTATAGGAGATGTATGGTAATGCCGCGGCCAATCAGACGCCAGCAGCCGCCTGATTGGCTGATGGCTTATTATCGTACATCTACGGCACCCGGTGGCTACGTACACACCGGGTGACATCAAGCAGCGGCGGCGGTGTCAGTGGGAAGCTCCGGAGGACATGGATGAACAGTGGCGGCAGAGGTGAGTATCAATTGTTTGGGTTTTTTTTTGCCTGCCATGGCTCTTTTTGTGGTGGTGGTGGGGGGGGGCCTTATATTAAGCACAGCGAGCCACCTGTAGTTGCCGGCCCACTCTTTTCCAGTAGGTACCCGGCGTACAAGACGACCCCCGACTTTGAAGAAGATTTTTAGGGGTTAAAAAGTCGTCCTATACGGCGGAAAATACGGTATATATAATATATAGTGATGAGCGAGTATTAAAATGCTCGGGTGCTTGAAGCTCGGGCCGAGCATCCCAAGATACTCGTGTACTCGGCCCGAGCACCGAGCCCAATGTTATCCTATGGGAGACCCAAGTATTTTTCTGACAAGACCCCCAGCAGCATGGAAAAAGCCTAAAAATGTCCCAAAAGTATCAGAACAGTGCTGAAATGACATGGGAACAGCATGGGGAAGATCCATGGAAGCATTTCAGACCCCAAGGTTACTGATGTCAACAATGTTGTCAGACCATTAGGCCACTTTTTCGGACTGTCAAGAAAACGTTACAAAATGAAACCAAAACGGATTTTCATGGAAAAAATATTAAGGGCTCATACCCACTTGTGAGACAGAGTTGGTGTATGTTAGTTTTTTTGATTATATCAAAGATTTTATTTTAAAAAATTGTCTGGCACTCCCATGTTCCTGGGAAGAGACGTAAATGAAGGCCTCTTTAAATAATGTGCCCATTATAAGGAAGTGTGTGTTTTGTAGCATTGCCTTAGGGCAGGGAAGCCAAAAATTGGGAGGCACTTCAATGCCCCTAGATAGAGGCGTGCATGAGGGCCTTTTTTAAAAATGTGGCCATTGGAAGCAAGTGGTTCTTTTTTACTATTGCCCTAGGCAGGGAAGCCATAAATTGGAGACACCAATATGCTGCTGCATAGAGGCGTGCATGAGGGCTTTTTCAAAAAATATGCCCATTGTAAGCCAGTGTGTCTTTTTTACTACTGCCCTAGGCAGGGAAGCCAAAGGTTTGGAGGCACCAAGATGCCACTGCATAGAGGCATACATGAGGGCCTTTTTAAAAAATGTGGCCATTGTAAGCCAGTGTATCTGCTGTAGTATTGCCCTAGGCAGGTAAACCAGAAATTGGAGACACCAAGATGCCACTGCATAGAGGCGTGCATAAGGGCCTTTTTAAAAAATGTGGCCATTGTAAGCCAGTGTATCTGCTGTAGTATTGCCCTAGGCAGGGAAGCCAAAGGTTTGGAGGCACCAAGATGCCACTGCATAGAGGCGTACATGAGGGCCTTTTTCAAAAATGTGGCCATTGTAAGCCAGTGGGTCTTTTTTACTATTGCTCTAGGCAGGGAAGCCAAAAATTGTGAGGCCCTTCAATGCCCCTTGAAATGGAGGAGAGCCCCTAAATATTGTTCCCATTAAAAAGGAGCGGGTCTACTGTACTTGTAATGCCCATTCTGTTTTCATGGACCTAAACATTTACCCCTGGGGGGTGTACATGAAAGTACTGCCTAACATTTGAACGGTGAGGGTCATCATCATCATAAATATGATGTAAAAAAATTATGTTTTCGTGGCATCATGAACTACGGTCGCACTGATCATATGATGGTGGCGGATGAGGAGAAGGAGGAGCAGAACAGCAAGTAACCTAAGTAATGAAGTGTGTACCCATGTGTGGGTGTGCGGAGGTGCATGGCAATTTAAAATAAAAATAAAGGGGGTGGAAAGACAAGAAAGAAGAAAGTAGTTAGGTCCTTTATCAGGATTGTGGACATCTTGTAGGCATATCAAGGCCAAAGAGTTTGAAAATGTGGAAGGGAGTAGACTATCCCCCCCCCCACCTCCTTAAATTCTTTCTATCAGAGCAGTCTTTGTTCCTTACTGTGTGAGAATATTTTTTGTAGTCCGTTATCTTTCCCCATATGGGAGGGGTGAGGAGCCTTTCTGGAGAAAATGCTGGTAGCAGGAATTTTGAATTAAAGGTAATGTTACATATGTCTGCTCTGATGTACAGCGCCCATATGTTCTGTAGAGTGTTACCATTTATTGTCCAGTAATAGAAATATATTCAAAATAACTAGCAGAAAATTACAATTATAATGTTGAATAAGAATTTTCTGATCTTTGATATTAATAGATTTTTTAGTTGTTTTTCAGGTATAGGAGATATGATTTCTTACATTGGAGGCAAGTAGAATCCTCACATGAGGTAATCAGAATATTTGGTTCTGACTTGCACTTTCTGAGCGAATGGAGCGATTTCCGGTTGAAGAATTCCTTAATAATACGGTAAGCCTACTAAATGCATATTACGGTGAGGTAAACACCATGTTATCAGTCTAGGATGGTATAATCATACTGACAATCACCACAGGTGTCCTGTCCTCTCGGAGGTATAAGGCAAGCTACAGCAAAAGGTAGGAAAGGTAGTGGCGGGTGGTTGCCCCATCCCAGCCGGGTTGCGTCTGGCGGCCTGAGCCCTCTCTATAGTCGACTGCCCTATAGGGACTGACCGAACCACTAACAGTGTTAAACTAGGAGTCGTGAGAGGGGACAGGGCAGGCCATGATGTCTTTTATCAGCAAAGGTTAGACTGGTCTCTGCTTGGCCTCACTTTACACCTCAAAATAGGTCACGGGTGAGATCAGGTGAGTACCTCCTAGTTCGCTCCTGGTACAGGTAAGCTGTGTATACTATCCTGCATTATTCTTGCGCACAACACGACTCAGAAAGGTATGAGTTTCAGACGGCAGTCGCTCCATGGGTTTTGGAAATTGCAAGTAGTGAGCGGACAAGGAAACCAAGAAAACTGTATAAAAATTATCCCAATATGTGTAAATCTCTTTCTCCTATCCAAGGTATTATAGAATGTCAAACATACCCTGGTTAAAATGTTTTTAGAATAAGTAAGTACAGAATTACTTAACCAACATGTACGATATATGTATGATATTTACTGGTTGTGTGGAGATGGTAAGCTCCGATCCAGGTTGCCCAATGCCTGGACCGGTCAGTGCACCCTGGTTAAACTAGCTTTGCAGTTCAAAATCTTACCATGGGACCCAGAGCCTTCCAGTGAGACCATCAAGAGAAGGAGAAACATTGATCAACTCCATATGGACTATGAGGAAGACCCTCAGGTATACATTGATGCTATTGGTGTGCCAAGGGGGGTGCCTGACCAGTTTAAGGCCCAAAATCAGATATATGCTGGATTTGCTTCCTTAATTCCACAGGTACAGATCAATAAGAACGTTGATTGGATTAATTACATATATTATAGTGAGCAAAGGTTTGTCAACTATAGCCGAGATGCTTTCCAGGGTATAGTTGAGGAACTAGGTCCCAATACTAGAATGACGCTACAAAACAGATTGACCCTTGATATGCTCCTAGCTGAAAAGGGCGGGGTCTGTGGAATGGTGGGGAAGGAGGAATGCTGTATATATATCCCGCAAAATTCAGGGGAAAACGGGAAAACCATGATAGCCCTTAAGAAAATTACTCAGTTGGCAGCCGAATTAAAAGCTAATGCTGGGGTAGATACATCCTTCTTTTCTAGCTGGTTGGGTGGGATCAAAGGGTTCTTTCAACAGGTTTGCCTGATATTAATTGCCATGATCCTAGTTGGGTTAATATTCCTTTGTTGCGCTATTCCTTTATATAAAAAGGTTATCACCAAGGCAGATATCATCGGTACTTATCTCTATCAGGAGGTTGACCCTTTAGCCAATGGGAGTGTTATTTTGGAGGATATGCCCAAGGGTGTGTCCCTCAAACAGCCAAAGAATTCCCCCTACTTAAGTATAAAGTTAAGGGAACTGGTTTAGGGACAACGGGAGGGCTCCATGTGAAGATAGAGTAAAGTAGTGTCCTGGGAGCCTGGGGCCCTTCATAAGGGAGGAGTTACTGAGGCGCCCGGATGAACAAGCCCACAATCCTTCTCGTTTCCCATCACATGGACAACCTCAAGAGTTCCCCTAGGGATAGACTAGGGATAGACTTAGGGAAAACTTAGTTGTTAGGGGGAATTGTGGAGGATGAATTATATCTTATCTATTAATCTTAGTTTTTATACTCATATAGCATTAAATGAAACAATAAGTTTTTCCTGTATTCAGGTACGTATCTAATATTCTCTCTCCGTCCTTGAGTCACTCTCCCCTCTCCATTCCAATCAGCCCCCCTCCTCCATTTCTCTCTTTCTCTCTCTACCTTTTCCTCTCTCTCTCTCTCTCCTTCATCCTTCTCTTCTCTCTATCTTTCTCTCTTCCTCACTTTTCTCTCTCTCTCTCTCTCTTCTTTCTTCCCCTCTTTTCTCTTCATCTCTCTCTTTCCTTCATGTCACTCTCTCCCTCTTTTCCCCTTTTCTCTATCTATCTATCTATCTATCTATCTATCTATCTATCTATCTATCTATCTATCTACGGTTAATAAATGGGTCACAGCACTTCTTTCCTAGGATTAGATGTTTTATTCCAGCCTGGCACGGATGGCAACGTTTCGGGCCTGTCAGCCCTTCTTCCAGCAACCACAATACAATTAGAGCAGTCTTTTATGCACCTTTGGCTAATTACATCACTTCCTTTCATCTAATTTACATAATCCATTTACATAATCATGCCCATCCCCTAACTCTTAATTAAACAAGTGATTAATGTGATTAATGTGACAGTGTTACATTTCAACAGTAATCAGAAGTTCACACTTTTTGTTCTTATACATTAGTCACTCCTATGCTGACATAACACAGCTCTATACAGTGTTCAACCATTTAGTTTACACTTTCCCTAGCTGCATGTCATTATTTTACAGTGTAATACTCATTGGGAGCGGCTTACCGGGTTCCTGTATCTCGGCATGTGTATTTCGGCGTCCCGGAAGTGCCTGCTGTGTGTGTGTCACTCGGCCCCCACCTTTGCCAGCGTGGGAGCCGCGCTATGCGTGCGCGGTGACGTCAGAGCGTCCGCGCATGCGCATATCGCTACCTCCGTCATTCTCCATCTTTGTTGGGGCGTTTTTTTCTATCTCGGCAACACAATACTATATGTATTGCTCTTTGCCTTACATACTCAATGCTCAGTGCATCCATGTGATTATTGATACAAAGACTCCTTTATATTAAAGTGCATATGTCTAAAATAAAGTATATTAAAGTGCATATATCTAAAATAAAATATATTAAAGTGCATATGTCTAAAATAAAGTATATTAAAGTGCTTATGTCTTGTATAATGGGTATTATTACTCATTATACTGTGCAAAATCTGCTTATAGTGACCTTCTTTCAATAGGGACACTCTCAGGTTTTTTCTGACCCCTTCTTTATCCCACCAGAAAATCTGTCATTTTCCTTTGGCTTTAACCAAGCCTCTATCATTAACCCTTCATGTGTGGGACAATCTAGGGGTGTGCCTGTTTTCCCTTTTCTTTTTATTCCGGTCATAAGGTGACAATGTGCTTATTATACTTAATATGAATATTTAATTCTTTCCTCGTGATAAGTGTCTCTTAAAATGATTCTATAAAATGATACTCTCTTTAAAATAAACCCCACAAAGATGGTTGTATGATTAGTGCGCCATGTTGTTTGTATTCACCATACAGTGCTCCCTATATTGCCGCTCCCATTCCTTCAATACTGTATGGACTCTATCAGCATTTTTGTGACCTCCTTCTGATTCCCGTATCTTCATACTTTTCTATAAAACAATTTGGAAAAATTTAGAAAATTAGTGCCAATAAATCTGTGTCCTCTTAAAAGTCATATTAAAATCTAAGCGTGGTTAAAAAGTGTATACAATCTATTATGAGAAAGACTCCGATCCTACCACTTAAAGGGCACATCCTAACTTGTAGTCTACATTTAGGCCACCAGGTTTCAAAGTGCCTAATTTTTTTATCCACTTCAGTTCCTGTATTTTCAGTTGTTTCTCTCGATCACCTCCTCTTCTCATCATTGGTATTCCATCTATTGCTCTGACTTTTAAATCCCACTCCTCATGCCCTGCCTCTGTGAAGTGTTTTGACACTGGCAAATTCATTATCTTTTTTCTGATGCTATACCTGTGCTGGCTCATCCTGATCCTCAACTCTAGGGTGGTCTCACCCACATAGTATTCTTTGCACGGGCACTCCAATAGGTACACTACATGATCAGAGGCACATGTAAAAAACTGTTGTATCTTGTATGTTTTCCCTTTGACCTCGTATGAGTTTCCCTTTTTCATCAATTGGCAGTTAATACATCCTATACACGGGTAATTCCCTGTCCTCGTTATACCTGTCAACGTGGTCTGTCGCTTAAAAGAACCAATATCTGACTGTACCAGGCGATCCTTTAGGCTCCGACCCCTTCTAAAAGAGAAGAGTGGAGGTTCCTTAAATTCCCTTATCTCCGGTAAGCCATTGCTAAGAATTTGCCAATTCCTTTTTATTGCCTGAGTTATTTCCCTAGACTCCTCACCAAAAGTCGTCACTACTGGTAACCTCCAACTTTTCCTCTGGGTGGTTCTCTCTTTATTCCGTTGGTCCCTGCTCCTTTTTAGGACTTCCTCCGGGTAGCCCCTGTCTCTAAACTTATCCATCAACTTACAGACTGCTTCCTCTCTTTTTTCCTTATTACTTACAATACGCCTTACTCGTTCGACCTGTCCTTTAGGTATGGCCCTTTTCATCTCAATGGGATGGCTACTGTCAAAATGCAACAACCTGTTTCTGTCTGTTGGTTTCACGTGTAAAGTGGTACTCAATATTCTTCCTTCCAGCTCAACGTTCACATCGAGAAACTGTATCTCCGTTTTTGAATAAACCATGGTGAACTTGATGCTGGTGTCTACCGTATTGAGGTACTTATGAAAATCCTCAAGCTCTTCTACATCACCTCTCCATATAAGGAACACATCATCTATGTATCTCCACCACTCCCGGACTTTCCGGAAGTGGTGGGACACATAGACATGCTCCTCCTCAAGCACCGCCATGGTGACCCCGGCGTATGCACATGCCATATGAGCCCCCATGGCGGTGCCTTTCAACTGTTTGTAGTAAGTGTCCCCAAACAAGAAATAATTGGACCGCAAGCATATTTCCAACAGATCAATTATCAGTTTTTTGCTATCCTGACCATATTGTGTATTCTCCAGCATCGTTTCTACTGCTCTTATCCCCCTTTCGTGCTCGATTGATGTATATAATGAGACTACATCGAAGGATACCAGTATATCTCCCGTGCCCACTTCCAAATTCCTCAATTTTTCCAGAAAATGTCCCGTATCACGGATATAGGACCTTGCTGACTTAGCTAGTGGGTTCAGCATTTTGTCTAACAGGATTCCTATATTACTAAAAACTGAGTCTACCCCCGACACTATCGGTCTCCCTGGTGGGTTTTCGATCGATTTGTGGATTTTTGGGACAATGTAAAGTACAGGTGTCCTCGGGCTTTCCACTATTAAAAAGTCCAGTAGTTCCTGGTCTATCAACCCTCCTAATTTTGCTTCTCCTAAGACTGTTTTTATATTTTTCTGTATCTCGAACTTTGGATCTCTAGGTAATTTTTGGTATACCTCCTCATCCCTCAGTTGTCTCATGACCTCTGCTACATATCTTCCCTTGTCCATGACGACGACTGCTCCCCCTTTATCTGCTGGCTTCACCACCAGGTCGCCGTCATGGACAAGTTTCTGCAGTGCCTCATGTTCATCTTTCTTTACATTAGGGCGTCTGAAGGTTCTTTGACTACTTCGTTGTATGGCATCTATATCCCTTTTAACTGCCGCCATGAATGCCTCTATTGCCGGTACCACTTCAGCTGGGGAAAAATCACTCTTCTTAAACAGTGAAAATTCTTTTAATGTTAGCTCACTTTCCCTCGGCTTAGATCTTATCTCTTTCCCATGAAACCAATGTTTCAATTTAACCATTCGGAACATCCTAGCCATATCAACATCTAACTGGAACCAGTCTACATGCGTATTGATATTAAAACTCAGTCCTTTGTTAAGTACATCAGTTTGAGCTACACTCAGAGTCTTTTCAGATATATTTACCACCAGTTCGGGTTTCGCTTTCTGTTGCTTCTCAGTCCTGACCTCTGTTTCTCTCTCTTTCTTCTGGCTCCTTCTGTGGCGGACTCCTCCTCTTCTTCTTCTTGTGACCTGTCTGTCTCTGGATGGGATGGAATCAGATTCATTAACATGCTTAATACGGTAATAATACAGTCTTTTCCGTTTAAAACCACCTTTCTTCGGCCATTTGTCCTTCTGCCAATTGTAAACTAATCCCGTTTGATAGTCCTCATTGTCCCTTGCCCATTTTTGGCGCTTAGTCTCTTCTAGTTCTTTCTTAACCTTCTCGGTTCTCAAACGTATCAGTTCTTTAAACTTTTGGAAATCATCATCTTTTATCAACAACTTAATTTGCGTCTCCATGTCCTTGTTTTCCTGTCCTATTTTGTGTATCTCCTCCTGCAAATACTCCATGTTGAGGAGCATCACATCCATCGCGTACTTATTTGACATCATGGCGAACTTGCTACAGTATACCGCATCATTCACAAACAGGGTTGGCCGTATGTTTGACCTCAATCCCCTCGGGATCCTCTTGGCCTTATAGTATTGGCCTAGCATCGTGAGATGCAACTCCATGGATACCATACGTTTACACCCATTTTCATATTTCCTTTTGAGATTGTTAACTGAAGGAACACTCAAAAAATCCACTTCCCCTTCCAATCCTTTTAGGATCCGCTCCTCATCTTCAACCGTATACACTAATGTGCCTGGTTCCATATTAAATGGTGAATACACTGCTTAGCTCCAATGAAGGATATATATAAAAAGTCAAAGGTAGGAGCAGCGTGTGGTGCTGGTATTATGCAGAGTGCAAGGCGTCCCTTGAGGCTCCTTCCAGCCTATTAGTACATACGGTTAATAAATGGGTCACAGCACTTCTTTCCTAGGATTAGATGTTTTATTCCAGCCTGGCACGGATGGCAACGTTTCGGGCCTGTCAGCCCTTCTTCCAGCAACCACCAGATGATGTGTTCCTTATATGGAGAGGTGATGTAGAAGAGCTTGAGGATTTTCATAAGTACCTCAATACGGTAGACACCAGCATCAAGTTCACCATGGTTTATTCAAAAACGGAGATACAGTTTCTCGATGTGAACGTTGAGCTGGAAGGAAGAATATTGAGTACCACTTTACACGTGAAACCAACAGACAGAAACAGGTTGTTGCATTTTGACAGTAGCCATCCCATTGAGATGAAAAGGGCCATACCTAAAGGACAGGTCGAACGAGTAAGGCGTATTGTAAGTAATAAGGAAAAAAGAGAGGAAGCAGTCTGTAAGTTGATGGATAAGTTTAGAGACAGGGGCTACCCGGAGGAAGTCCTAAAAAGGAGCAGGGACCAACGGAATAAAGAGAGAACCACCCAGAGGAAAAGTTGGAGGTTACCAGTAGTGACGACTTTTGGTGAGGAGTCTAGGGAAATAACTCAGGCAATAAAAAGGAATTGGCAAATTCTTAGCAATGGCTTACCGGAGATAAGGGAATTTAAGGAACCTCCACTCTTCTCTTTTAGAAGGGGTCGGAGCCTAAAGGATCGCCTGGTACAGTCAGATATTGGTTCTTTTAAGCGACAGACCACGTTGACAGGTATAACGAGGACAGGGAATTACCCGTGTATAGGATGTATTAACTGCCAATTGATGAAAAAGGGAAACTCATACGAGGTCAAAGGGAAAACATACAAGATACAACAGTTTTTTTACATGTGCCTCTGATCATGTAGTGTACCTATTGGAGTGCCCGGGCTGGAAGGAGCCTCAAGGGACGCCTTGCACTCTGCATAATACCAGCACCACACGCTGCTCCTACCTTTGACTTTTTATATATATCCTTCATTGGAGCTAAGCAGTGTATTCACCATTTAATATGGAACCAGGCACATTAGTGTATACGGTTGAAGATGAGGAGCGGATCCTAAAAGGATTGGAAGGGGAAGTGGATTTTTTGAGTGTTCCTTCAGTTAACAATCTCAAAAGGAAATATGAAAATGGGTGTAAACGTATGGTATCCATGGAGTTGCATCTCACGATGCTAGGCCAATACTATAAGGCCAAGAGGATCCCGAGGGGATTGAGGTCAAACATACGGCCAACCCTGTTTGTGAATGATGCGGTATACTGTAGCAAGTTCGCCATGATGTCAAATAAGTACGCGATGGATGTGATGCTCCTCAACATGGAGTATTTGCAGGAGGAGATACACAAAATAGGACAGGAAAACAAGGACATGGAGACGCAAATTAAGTTGTTGATAAAAGATGATGATTTCCAAAAGTTTAAAGAACTGATACGTTTGAGAACCGAGAAGGTTAAGAAAGAACTAGAAGAGACTAAGCGCCAAAAATGGGCAAGGGACAATGAGGACTATCAAACGGGATTAGTTTACAATTGGCAGAAGGACAAATGGCCGAAGAAAGGTGGTTTTAAACGGAAAAGACTGTATTATTACCGTATTAAGCATGTTAATGAATCTGATTCCATCCCATCCAGAGACAGACAGGTCACAAGAAGAAGAAGAGGAGGAGTCCGCCACAGAAGGAGCCAGAAGAAAGAGAGAGAAACAGAGGTCAGGACTGAGAAGCAACAGAAAGCGAAACCCGAACTGGTGGTAAATATATCTGAAAAGACTCTGAGTGTAGCTCAAACTGATGTACTTAACAAAGGACTGAGTTTTAATATCAATACGCATGTAGACTGGTTCCAGTTAGATGTTGATATGGCTAGGATGTTCCGAATGGTTAAATTGAAACATTGGTTTCATGGGAAAGAGATAAGATCTAAGCCGAGGGAAAGTGAGCTAACATTAAAAGAATTTTCACTGTTTAAGAAGAGTGATTTTTCCCCAGCTGAAGTGGTACCGGCAATAGAGGCATTCATGGCGGCAGTTAAAAGGGATATAGATGCCATACAACGAAGTAGTCAAAGAACCTTCAGACGCCCTAATGTAAAGAAAGATGAACATGAGGCACTGCAGAAACTTGTCCATGACGGCGACCTGGTGGTGAAGCCAGCAGATAAAGGGGGAGCAGTCGTCGTCATGGACAAGGGAAGATATGTAGCAGAGGTCATGAGACAACTGAGGGATGAGGAGGTATACCAAAAATTACCTAGAGATCCAAAGTTCGAGATACAGAAAAATATAAAAACAGTCTTAGGAGAAGCAAAATTAGGAGGGTTGATAGACCAGGAACTACTGGACTTTTTAATAGTGGAAAGCCCGAGGACACCTGTACTTTACATTGTCCCAAAAATCCACAAATCGATCGAAAACCCACCAGGGAGACCGATAGTGTCGGGGGTAGACTCAGTTTTTAGTAATATAGGAATCCTGTTAGACAAAATGCTGAACCCACTAGCTAAGTCAGCAAGGTCCTATATCCGTGATACGGGACATTTTCTGGAAAAATTGAGGAATTTGGAAGTGGGCACGGGAGATATACTGGTATCCTTCGATGTAGTCTCATTATATACATCAATCGAGCACGAAAGGGGGATAAGAGCAGTAGAAACGATGCTGGAGAATACACAATATGGTCAGGATAGCAAAAAACTGATAATTGATCTGTTGGAAATATGCTTGCGGTCCAATTATTTCTTGTTTGGGGACACTTACTACAAACAGTTGAAAGGCACCGCCATGGGGGCTCATATGGCATGTGCATACGCCGGGGTCACCATGGCGGTGCTTGAGGAGGAGCATGTCTATGTGTCCCACCACTTCCGGAAAGTCCGGGAGTGGTGGAGATACATAGATGATGTGTTCCTTATATGGAGAGGTGATGTAGAAGAGCTTGAGGATTTTCATAAGTACCTCAATACGGTAGACACCAGCATCAAGTTCACCATGGTTTATTCAAAAACGGAGATACAGTTTCTCGATGTGAACGTTGAGCTGGAAGGAAGAATATTGAGTACCACTTTACACGTGAAACCAACAGACAGAAACAGGTTGTTGCATTTTGACAGTAGCCATCCCATTGAGATGAAAAGGGCCATACCTAAAGGACAGGTCGAACGAGTAAGGCGTATTGTAAGTAATAAGGAAAAAAGAGAGGAAGCAGTCTGTAAGTTGATGGATAAGTTTAGAGACAGGGGCTACCCGGAGGAAGTCCTAAAAAGGAGCAGGGACCAACGGAATAAAGAGAGAACCACCCAGAGGAAAAGTTGGAGGTTACCAGTAGTGACGACTTTTGGTGAGGAGTCTAGGGAAATAACTCAGGCAATAAAAAGGAATTGGCAAATTCTTAGCAATGGCTTACCGGAGATAAGGGAATTTAAGGAACCTCCACTCTTCTCTTTTAGAAGGGGTCGGAGCCTAAAGGATCGCCTGGTACAGTCAGATATTGGTTCTTTTAAGCGACAGACCACGTTGACAGGTATAACGAGGACAGGGAATTACCCGTGTATAGGATGTATTAACTGCCAATTGATGAAAAAGGGAAACTCATACGAGGTCAAAGGGAAAACATACAAGATACAACAGTTTTTTACATGTGCCTCTGATCATGTAGTGTACCTATTGGAGTGCCCGTGCAAAGAATACTATGTGGGTGAGACCACCCTAGAGTTGAGGATCAGGATGAGCCAGCACAGGTATAGCATCAGAAAAAAGATAATGAATTTGCCAGTGTCAAAACACTTCACAGAGGCAGGGCATGAGGAGTGGGATTTAAAAGTCAGAGCAATAGATGGAATACCAATGATGAGAAGAGGAGGTGATCGAGAGAAACAACTGAAAATACAGGAACTGAAGTGGATAAAAAAATTAGGCACTTTGAAACCTGGTGGCCTAAATGTAGACTACAAGTTAGGATGTGCCCTTTAAGTGGTAGGATCGGAGTCTTTCTCATAATAGATTGTATACACTTTTTAACCACGCTTAGATTTTAATATGACTTTTAAGAGGACACAGATTTATTGGCACTAATTTTCTAAATTTTTCCAAATTGTTTTATAGAAAAGTATGAAGATACGGGAATCAGAAGGAGGTCACAAAAATGCTGATAGAGTCCATACAGTATTGAAGGAATGGGAGCAGCAATATAGGGAGCACTGTATGGTAAATACAAACAACATGGCGCACTAATCATACAACCATCTTTGTGGGGTTTATTTTAAAGAGAGTATCATTTTATAGAATCATTTTAAGAGACACTTATCACGAGGAAAGAATTAAATATTCATATTAAGTATAATAAGCACATTGTCACCTTATGACCGGAATAAAAAGAAAAGGGAAAACAGGCACACCCCTAGATTGTCCCACACATGAAGGGTTAATGATAGAGGCTTGGTTAAAGCCAAAGGAAAATGACAGATTTTCTGGTGGGATAAAGAAGGGGTCAGAAAAAACCTGAGAGTGTCCCTATTGAAAGAAGGTCACTATAAGCAGATTTTGCACAGTATAATGAGTAATAATACCCATTATACAAGACATAAGCACTTTAATATACTTTATTTTAGACATATGCACTTTAATATATTTTATTTTAGATATATGCACTTTAATATACTTTATTTTAGACATATGCACTTTAATATAAAGGAGTCTTTGTATCAATAATCACATGGATGCACTGAGCATTGAGTATGTAAGGCAAAGAGCAATACATATAGTATTGTGTTGCCGAGATAGAAAAAAACGCCCCAACAAAGATGGAGAATGACGGAGGTAGCGATATGCGCATGCGCGGACGCTCTGACGTCACCGCGCACGCATAGCGCGGCTCCCACGCTGGCAAAGGTGGGGGCCGAGTGACACACACACAGCAGGCACTTCCGGGACGCCGAAATACACATGCCGAGATACAGGAACCCGGTAAGCCGCTCCCAATGAGTATTACACTGTAAAATAATGACATGCAGCTAGGGAAAGTGTAAACTAAATGGTTGAACACTGTATAGAGCTGTGTTATGTCAGCATAGGAGTGACTAATGTATAAGAACAAAAAGTGTGAACTTCTGATTACTGTTGAAATGTAACACTGTCACATTAATCACATTAATCACTTGTTTAATTAAGAGTTAGGTGATGGGCATGATTATGTAAATGGATTATGTAAATTAGATGAAAGGAAGTGATGTAATTAGCCAAAGGTGCATAAAAGACTGCTCTAATTGTATTGTGGTTGCTGGAAGAAGGGCTGACAGGCCCGAAACGTTGCCATCCGTGCCAGGCTGGAATAAAACATCTAATCCTAGGAAAGAAGTGCTGTGACCCATTTATTAACCGTATGTACTAATAGGCTGGAAGGAGCCTCAAGGGACGCCTTGCACTCTGCATAATACCAGCACCACACGCTGCTCCTACCTTTGACTTTTTATCTATCTATCTATCTATCTATCTCTTTCTCTTCTTTTTCTCTTCTCTCTTTGTCTCTCCCCCCTCCATCTATTTCTTTCTCTCTTTCTTTCCCACTATGAATCTGTGAACAAGGAGCTGTTTTGTAAACAAAGTGTCTCCTTAGATGTGTATGCTGGAAAGAAGATATGGCTGTGCAGAGTTGCCTTGAAAATGGACAAGCTGATTGGTCCTCGCTGTGCCTGCACCAGGCCGTGCTATGGGAAACCCAAGATAACCTGTATCCCAGCAGCTAAGGGTTGATACCATGACGTGATGAAGAATGGACTCCCAGAATACAAAGAACTATTATTATTAACAAACATAGATATTAGCTTAATCCCACCTAACTCCCACCCTGCCATGGACATTTACATGCTTATCTTTTAGACTATAAAATGCCCTGTACCCGGATATCAGTTCAGTTGTTGCTGTGTACGTTGTCATTATAATTAAACCTGGACACGTTATAAGCTTGAACCGGACTATCTCGGTCTGATTTACTCTTATCTGGTACCGCGTGTTCATAGTCTAATCTGGGATGACTGGCGAAGGAGTGGAACAGTAAATCGTCCCTGACACACTGACTGTCTAATGGCGCAGAGTGACGAGCACAGCGCGGTCAGGTCTTATAAAGACCTGATGACGCTGTGCGGCCAGCCAATCACTGTAATGCCACAACCAATATGGCTGTGGCATTACAGTGTCTGTCAGCCAATCCCTGCATGCGGGCTGGCTCTGAAAAGAGCGCCAACATGCAGGGAGATGGACCCCGAGCACAGCAAGAGTAACGCGAGATTACTCAGTACTCGCCGAGTAGCCCGAGTACCGTGATATTCGTGCGAGTACCGAGTAGTGACAAGCATACTCGCTCATCACTAATAATATAGAGGCTGCGTATATATAAGAGGCTGGGGGCTGAATATATGTGCACTATAAAAGCTACATGTTTTTTATGAATAGATATATAATATATAGGCTGCGGGCTGTGTCTCCCCCCGTGCGCTGTACCTTTCCCCCTCTGTGCTCTGCCCTGTGCCTCTCCCCCCTGTACGCTGTGTGTTTCTCCCTGTGTGCTGTGCTTCTATCCCCTGGGGGCTGTCACCCTGCTGTGGCTCTCTCCCTTGTGTCTCTCTCCCCTTGACCCTAGGCCTCCTTCCACTGGGTGCTTTGCCTCTCCCCCCTGGAGGGAGGCCTTGTGTCTCTTCTACACACCTCCCTGACCTGTCTCCTGCCCCCCTCTCCTCACAGGGGACCCTGTGTCTCCTCCCCCTCTCCTCACAGTGGCCCTGTGTCCTCCCCCTCTCCCTCACAGGGGGCCCTGTGTCTCCACTCCCCTCTCCCTCACAGGGGACCCTGTGTCTCCACTCCCCTTTCCCTCACAGGGGACCCTGTGTCTCCACTCCCCTCTTCCCTCACAGGGGCCCCTGTGCCTCCACTCCCCCCTCTCCCTCACAGGGGGGCCGTGTCTCCTTTCCTCCCTCTCCCTCACAGGGGAGCCCAGTGTCTCCACTCCCCATCTCCCTAACAGGGGCCCCTGTGTCTCCACTCCCCCTCTCCCTCACAGGGGACCCTGTGTCTCCACTTCCCCTCTCACTCACAGGGGCCCCTATGTCTTCACTCCCCTTCTCCCTCACCGTTGGGCTCTGTGTCTCCACTCCCCCTCTCCCTCACAGTAGGCCCTGTGTCTCTACTCCCCCTCTCCCTCACAGGGGGCCCTGTGTCTCCACCTCTCCCTCACAGGGGGGTCCAGTGTCTCCTCTCCCCCTCTCCCTCACAGGGGCCCCTGTGTCTCCACATCTCCCTATGATATAGGTCTCCTCACCCCACTTTTCCTGGGGGTCCCTCAGTGCTTTCTCTCACCACAAATCTATTCCCCATGAGTGCTGTCTGTTGCCTCCCTCAGTGGTGTTGTGTGCAGCCTTCTCCCTCCTGTCCGACTGCTTCTAACATTTAGCCGGCAGCATATCAGGAGAAAATGAAAGTGAAACTGATCTACTGCCGGCTAACAACTAGAAGGAGGGAATAATAATAATAATAAAGCTTTATTTATATAGCGCCAACATATTCCGCAGCGCTTTACAATGTAGGGCTAGAGTACAGAAAATATACAGTAAGTAATTACAGTAGAGAACAAATACAGTACAATAATTGGATACAAAACAATAGGCATAGAATCAATGTAACAAAGAAAATACAATAAATAAAGCAAGAAATGAAGGTGACCCTGCTCAAAAGAGCTTACAATCTACAATGGGATAGGGGTTGCTCAAGGTACAGGGGCTTATTGCACTGATGGTCCGGGCATCTTGAGGAAATGGGGAATAGAACTAAGCTTACATGGATGGTCATTATACAGTCTGTGTAGACCTTTTTGGTTTGGTGGAGTTTGTAGAAGAGTAATGTCCCACTGCACACAACATTGAACACATATACACACACTCATACTGACACACCCACACTCAAACTCACTCCTCAGGACATGTCATCTTCAGCTCCTATTTGGAGCTCTGCTCACCACTCCCACTGGCCGCATTGTTCTGGCCTCCTCCACCTCTGGCTCTGAGTCACCAGCAGCAGTGTGTGAGGAGATCGCGTCATGACCTCATCACATGCTGCTGCATGAAGGGCTGCGGGCCCCTGGGAAGATGTGACCGCGCACTGAAGGTGCACTTTGTATTAAAAAATCACTGCTGGTCCTCCGGCGGCCTTGAGCTGCCATCTGGGCACCGGCCTGGGGGGCAAATGCCTCCCTGCCCCCTGGGCCAGTCCGCCCCTGTGTCTAAACCACAGCTAATGACCACATGTTTGGTATTGTTGTAGTGAGGAAGCCCACATAATTTACGGGGGTTGTGTCTCCATAAGCATGAGCTAGGTACTACAAGGGATTATTTGCAATTATTACTTCTGCAACATTTAGTGCATTTGACTCCATGGGTGTTTCTCAGATATAAAATGATCACTATACCCTACCCCTTCCAGAGGAGTGTAATTCCCAAAATGTGGCCACTTGTGCGGGTTTCTGCTGTTCTGGCTCTTAGGGGTTCTGCAAATGGAGCCTGTAAACAATTTTAGGAAAATTTGTGCTCCAAAAATCAAATAGCGCTCCTTCCCTCCCGAGTCCTGCGTTGCAGCCAAACAGTACTGTACAGTCACATGTGGAAGATATTGTAGACCACATTTTAGGGCCCTTTTACCTATTCCTTTTGTTAAAATTGGTAATCTGGGGTTAAAACAACATTTTTGTAGAAAAAAATGTAATTTCTTTTCTTCACCGTCAAATATAACATTTTGTGACGCACCTGTGGTGTCAATATGCTCACTGCACCCCTAGATGAATTTATTGAGGGGTGCATTAAAAAGAGATCACTTGTGGAGGGTTTTTGCTCTGGCATCTCCAAACTATTCAAGCTAAATCTAAAATCCAATAGGGTGCTTCTTCCCTTCTGAGCTTTGCACTGTGCCCTAAAAGTAGTTTACAATCACATATGAGGTATTGGTGTGCTCAAGAGAAATTGCACAACAAATAGCGTGGTGCATTTTGTCCTGTTACCCTTGTGAAAATACATAACATTTCTGAGGAAAATTTGATTTGTTTTTCTTTTCGCGGCTGAACAATCTAAAATCCTGTGAAATTCATGGGGTTTAAGGTGCTCACCCCACATCTAGGTAAGATCCCTGAGGGGTCTAGTGTCAAAAATATGGTGATTTGTGAGGGGTTTCTACTGTTTAAGCACAGCAGGGCTTCTTCAAACGCAACATGGCATCCGATAACGATTCCAGAAAATGTTTTGAAATGTCAAATGGAGTTCCTTCCTTCTCGAGCCCTGCCGTGCGACCAAACAGTAGTTTTCCAACTCATATGGGGTATTGGCGTACTCAAGAGAAAATGCACAACACATTTTTGGATCCCCTTCCTCTATTTGCTCTTGCGAAAATAAAAAAAATTGAGCTCAAAGAACATTTTGTCTTTTCAAACTCAAAATTATCTAAAAATAAATAGCGGATGCCATGTTATATTTGAAGAGCCCCTGATGTGCCTAAATATTGGAATTCCTCCACAAGTGACCAAATTTTTTAAACTAGATGCCACAAGGAAGTTAGGCAGGTTTCACATTTGCGTCTTTGAACACAGCATACCAAATGGAGCCAAACGCATGCGCACTGCGTTCCTATGTTTAACATGGGAACGCATGGTACCTGCATTTGGCTGCGTTCAGTTGCGGTTGCATTCCAATATGCATAATTTGTGTGCCCACCAAACGCAACATTTTGCAGCGGCTGCCTCTTAATCCCTTTCCAGTGGATCATATCTGTCAGGGCTGCTCACACACCATGCATCTGGCATGGTGTACACGGCTCTCCATAGTCAGGTGACCCAGCGGTCATCATGACGACAATCTAATTTTTGTTTTAAGGGGTGGAACGCAATCACTTTTTCACACAGCACCCTATAGTTTTGGATTTCTTTTTCCAATCAAAACAAAGTCCTTCATTTATAAACTGCATTTTGTTTTCATTTGTGTTATCTTTGTTTAATATTTAAATATGTTTGGTGATCTAAAATATTTATGTTTCACAAACAAAAATTTAAAACATTTAACATTGCCAAAGGCAAAATATGTTCATACTCCCTTGAAAATGCAAATTTCAGGAAATTTAACTTCAGGTGTAACCACTGTTTACATTTTTATTTAATAATAATGTAGAACCACTTATTATAATAAACTTTCAAATATACTTCATAAGTGAAATCTGGAAGAAAACCTTTCATAAATCTTCCAGAAGATATCCCGCCTAGGCTGTGTCTGAAACAGACATCTGCTCATTCTCAGTGAGACCCATCTTCAAGCTTTGCACACTGAATACAATCATATAACCATATAAGAGTGGGGGTGGAGCCTACACAGCAGCATTCTCAGCTGATTAGTGAATCAGGTTACTTAAGGCAGAGGAGTCTCCAGGCTGTCAGCACACAGCTGCTGTGATGTTATCTCCTGCATTCATATTGGCTGCTCTGTGTTATCAGTGAGGAGCTGTATGGAGGTCATCAGTTGTTAGCATAAGCAGAGTGATATGAATGCAGGAAGATAAAATCATAGGACCTGTGCACAGCTGACAGTCTGGAGAATCTTTTGTCAGAGGTAACCTGCCAAAAACAAGCTGTGTAGGCCCCACCCCCCATTCTTATATGTAGGTTTGGAAACAGCATAAGGAGGACATCTTCTACAAGGTTTTTTTTAAGGTTTTCTTCCAGATTTCTCTTATAAAGTACACATTGGGACATTTATATGGCTGCACCTAAATAAAATGGGAATGGTTGGTAATATCAACTACCTGTTTGTGGCACAGTAGTATATGGGAGGGGAAACCTTTTCCAGATGGGTGGTGACCATGGTGGCCATTTTGAAGTCAGCCATTTTGGATCAACTTTATTGTTTTAAATGGGATGAGGGTCATGTGACACATGAAACGTATTGAGAATTTCATAAGAAAAACTATGGTGTGCTTGGTTTTAACGTAAGTTTTTTCTTTTATGAGTTATTTACAAGTTTATGACCACTTATAAAATGTGTTCAAACTCCTGCCCATTGTGTTGGAATTGTCAATGTAACCCTCTTCTCCCACTCTTGACACACTGATAGCAACACCGCAGAAGAAATGCTAGCACAGGCCTCCAGTATCCATGGTTTCAGATGCTGCACATCTTGTAACTTCACAGCATAGACAATTGCCTTCAGATGAGTGATGAGGCAAACTTTTTTATGAATGGTGAAGTTAAAGGGATACTGTCAGGTCATTTTTCAGTATGATACTAATATTACCCTTGAATAGTGCCTGGGCAGACCTTTCAAAAACATGTAAAATAATTATTGTAGCGTTTCTAGATTCCATGTTATTAGCATTGTCAGACCCTGCAGTGAGCTCCTGGATCAGTCCTCTCTATTATAACCAAACAGGAATAGTCCTGTGCTGTATAAATTGTCATGTAATTATACACTCCTTCTCAGCAGTTCTCTCCTCCCTCTCTCCTCCCTCCCTTTGCTCTCAGTGCACTGTCAGGTTTCAGTAGCTTCTGTTCTGTTCAGGAGAGAGTGAGCTATTAAAGGTCTGCCTTACTCAGACTCCATTTATTTTCTTAGTTATCCCTGCTGTGACAGTTTCTGTGTTGTATTTCATGTCTTGTGATGCTGCAAACACAAAGAGCAGAGAGGAGAATGAAGCCCCCCTCCCAGTGATCTCCTGTGCAGTGATGTGGTGTGAGTATGTTACATGCATATTCATCTATGGGGATGGGACAGCAGAGAACTAAGTAGATCACTCACTGTGAGTGACAGATGGAATGAATCTCTCTATTTGAAGTTTACAGAAGAAAGGAGGGAAATATAAATAAAAGAAATACATCAATAGAGAGAGTTTAGAGTTTAGAGTGAGGAATTAGAAAATGATAGCAGTTACATGTGGATTTTTGACCTGACAGCTTTCCTTTAACAAACTAAACCACTGTTCCAGTACCCGTTGTTTCAGATGCTGCACATCTCATATCTTCACAACATAGACAATTGCCTTCAGATGAGTGATGCAGCAAACTTTTTTGTGAATGGTGAAGTTAACAAACAAAACCACCATTATTGGTCTGACACTAACTCACAGTTGATAGATCCCTCCAAGACTGTTGGAACACAAAAATTGATGGTATGGTGTGGTATATGGGGTACAAAGATAGTGGGGCCATTCTTCATCAATGTAAACCTCAATGCCACTGGATATTTGAATCATGTAACAATTTCAGATATCCTGTGGCATTGAGGTTTCCATTGATGAAGAATGGCCCCACTATCTTTGTACCCCATTACCACACAATGCCATCAATTTTTGTGTTCCAAGCAGTCTTGGAGGGATCTATCCACTGTGGGTTACTGTCAGACCAATAGCAATGGCTTTTTTTGTTAACTTCATCATTCACAAAAAAGTTTGCCTCATCACTCATCTGAAGACAATTGTCTATGCTGTCAAGATACAAGATATGCAGCATCTGAAACAATAGATACTGGAAGCCTGTGCTAGCATTTCTTCTGTGGTGTTGCTATCAGTGTGTCAAGAGTGAGAGAAGAGGGTTGCATTAACAATCCAACACAATGGGCAGCACTTTAAACACATTTTGTAAGTGGTAATAAACCAAGCACACCATTGTTTTCCATATGAAATTCTTAATAAGTTTGATGTGTCACATGATCCTCTTCCCATTGAAAAAAATAAAGTTGGATCCGACTTCAAAATGCCCTCCATGATCACCACCCATCTGGAAAAGGTTTTCCTCTTCCATATACTAATGAGCAACAAACAGGAATTTGATATCACTAACCATTCCCATTTTATTTAGGTGCATCCATATAAATGACCCACCCTATATATTTGAAAGTTTATTAAAATGACTTGCTTTACATAAACATAACATAAACATTTAAACAGCGGTATGCAATCTTCCATGGATCGATCCTAGCATGCCCTCACATTTTCTACAGTCCATTTATACTCTTTACTGCTAAGGAAGGTCTTTGGGTAGGGTCACATTGCAAACATGAATTGCATTCACCGCATCCGGATCCGGATGCGGTGAATGCAATTCCGGTCACACACATTTTTTGTCAAAAATGTGTGCTGAATACCGCACTGCGGTCACCGGATGGCTCAGGATGTGTAATCCTGAGCCATCCGGTAACTGCATAGTTTGCGGATCCCGGCTATTGCCGGGATCAGCAAACTGTCCTCTGCCTATTCAAGAGTTAAATTTAGTAAGTAAAGTACTGTTTGAGGTCTGTAGGGGGGGCTAAGACCCCCCTACAGACCAGCCGCCCACTCCGGTGGGCTTCTACTACAATTTCCTATGGCTCGGGGCTCGGATGAGCCCCGTGCATGTCTCCAAACCTCCCGCCCCCCCGTATCACTATACAGGGGTGCCTGCACCCCTCTTGTATAGCGATTCCTGCATGTGGCCCTACAGTTAGAATACAGAACACATGTAAGCTCATACTTACATGTCATCGTCGGCAGTGTAGTGTGTAATCCCTGGGCGGGGCTGTTTGCTGCAGCCTCCGCCCCCTCATTCCTTATGGCCGCCCCCTCTGTGCCTCATCCAGTGATGTGAGGGCGGCCACGTCATGAAAGGGGCGGGGCTAAATATGTGCCGCGGTTAGCCCCGCCCCTTTCATGACGTGGCCGCCCTCACATCACTGGATGAGGCACAGAGGGGGCGGCCATAAGGAATGAGGGGGCGGAGGCTGCAGCAAACAGCCCCGCCCAGGGATTACACACTACACTGCCGACGATGACATGTAAGTATGAGCTTACATGTGTTCTGTATTCTAACTGTAGGGCCACATGCAGGAATCGCTATACAAGAGGGGTGCAGGCACCCCTGTATAGTGATACGGGGGGCGGGAGGTTTGGAGACATGCACGGGGCTCATCCGAGCCCCGAGCCATAGGAAATTGTAGTAGAAGCCCACCGGAGTGGGCGGCTGGTCTGTAGGGGGGTCTTAGCCCCCCCTACAGACCTCAAACAGTACTTTACTTACTAAATTTAACTCTTGAATAAGCAGAGGACAGTTTGCTGATCCCGGCAATAGCGGATCCGCAAACTATGCAGTTTACCGGATGGCTCAGGATTACACATCCTGAGCCATCCGGTGACCGCAGTGCGGTCCCAGAAACGCTGCGAAAACTGCTGCCTGCATGATTTAAAACGCAGGCAGCAGTGCCGGATCCGGCCACCGGATGGCTTGTGAAGCCATCCGGTGTTTTGCATAGGCTCCTATGAGGAGCGTTTCCTGGTCCGGTTTGGAGCTTTTTGAAAGCTCCAAACCGGATCAGGATTTATCACACAAAACGCAGATGTGACCCTAGCCTTTCTGTATCAACCAGCCAACAAAAACCAAATTACTAGGAGTTGGGACTAGCCCTTTTTTTGAGGAGGGGGAGTAATGAATAAAGTGATACGCTGTCTGTGTATTTAGCACATTCTGAGAAGAAATGACGAGAAAGTACAGTATCCATTCAATCACTATTATTGCATTCCCAATTTCTTATGTTGTTCCTTTTTTCTATTTTTATTCTTTAAAGATTGCACTAAGTACCAAAGTACGATACCTGTTGTTTACTTGAATTAGGATCTCATTGCTCATGCTGAACACGGCATCACCCCTGTGCCTTTTTTTTATATTTCCTCGGCTTCTTTATCAGTACACTGGCAAAGCTTTCCTTACAAATAGGAGAGTGTAAAGAAGCAAATAAAAGGGGCACTAAATTAGCTGCAATTTGTCAGATGCTTGTTTCCAGGGAGAACCTCATCAGTTGAATAAAACTAACAAACCTCATGTAAAGCGTTCCCCTCTCGGTGGACTTATACAGGAATTGCACATAAGGGGTTGTTTAGCAATCTGCAAGTATTTATTGCATTTGTCACTCACAAGCTCCATTTATGAGTGACTATAATGAAGTCCTATGAGCTTTGATATCAGCCTAGTATGAATTAGCTTGAACAAATTACATGTGGAGGCCTCTATTCTATGGGCGCAGCATTTGATGTCAGAAATACATTAAAATAAGGACGCTTCTGCCATCTGAACACTGTGGTATACATTATTTTTTCCTTAGTCTATTTTTCTTTGAAAGTTGATGTTGGAGATTTATTATTGGATTTGGAAGCACAGAAGCAACATTTGCAATAATCACTATTGTGTCCTGTGTATTTCATTCCACTCTTTTATCATTGATGCTATTGCTGTTTCACAAAATATGTATAGAAATTCCCTACCAATAGTAACCAGATGAATATAAATTTGTATACATCATGTAGTACAATATCTGCCTGAACTACTTACATCCTGCGATGTCCTAGTCATTGTGACATTACCAATTATATGGATGAGCCTTACAGTATGAAAGCGTCATAGAATTGTAGGCCTAAAGAATTCGGCAACTTTCCCCATTATGACCTACATTATATACATGATATATAAAAAAGAACACAAGTAACCGGTGGGTCTGTTTTTCAATTATTCTAAGGCATAGCTAAACTTAAATTCAGACTGGTAACATAAAAGCTGTTTACAATAAGTGTTTTCCAGCTCATTACATTTGAAGAAAGAAAGGCTCCATTTCGTCAATGCGGGAAAATATATTTGCTTGTGCATCATAGACTTACTGTCCAGTAACCCAAGTAGAAAATATTGCAAATGTAACACAATGTGGTTTATATAGAAGGAGGTAAATAGAAGAATTAAAATAGTGTAAACAATAAGATCAATATGTTATCAGTGAAGGATGAACACAATGTAAGGATGTATCCAAAAATCTATGGCACTCCAATCATCTTGTGCAGGAGTTGGATCCCAATCTTTATAACCAATCTACAATTTAAATCTGTATTGTAATGCTTGTTCGGTTTTGGTTCACTTCCACCGGTAGTGTGCCTGTAGACTGGTTTTAACCATTTCCTTATTTGTGATGTTCAATTACATTATATGGAAGGTCCCTTTGTTTAATGCTGGGACCTCATTTCTTCTGGCAGATTATGGCAGTGTTACACAGCCTCTAAAGGCCACTTTACACACACCAACTTATCTGTCCAACTTCTGAACAACTTACTGGTTGCAGTGAAATCATGGATACATTGCTACATTTTGTGGCTGTGTACAAATGGAACTATGTGTCCATGATTTCACTGCAACCAGTAAGTTGGTCAGAAGTTGGACAGATAAGTTGGTGTGTGTAAAGTGGCCATTACAGCAGTGCATGGACATGAGCTCCACCTGTAGGTGTAAATTATTTTAAAGACACTGTCAATCTCTGACAGCAGTATTTAAAACATGCAAATTGTGTGGCACGCTCAGTGGTGTTCCGCTAATGGCGGCAGACCACATGACTGCTATTGTGCCTGTGAATCAGGATGCCCCACCACCCTTGCAGTCCCGCAGATGCCTATACAGTTGAATGTAATGATGAAAGAGGGAGCGCTTTGCTGTTCACTTGCTCCTCCATTATACTCCTGTTGTGTATGTGCTCTGGCATCTCAGCACTGCGGCAATGATGATGTCAATACTGTGCACCCACTGTGCTGAGATGAGCACAGAACTCTATTATGAAGACCAGAGCAGTGGAGGATTGAGGAGAGGTAAGTATTTTTTTTTTAAATCAGTGTCTACACTGGTGGCCAGAGGACAACAGTAATACTCATCATTATTGGCACCCATGAAGTTTAAGTACATAACGTGCAATAACTCCTGAAAAAATGATTCAAGTGAAATAGATTTTTTTTTTGTATAGAGACTCAAGTTACATACAAAAGAGCTAATGATAAGCAACAATTTAAAAAAAAAATAAGAGAGAATAATAGAAAAACCTAAAGCTTGCTGTGACACTGCTATTGGCACCCTTTACATTAAATTAGTATTGAAACACATTTTGACTCACCTGTGGTAAATCACAAATGACAATCACCTGTGATAAATTGTTGGTGCCCATGTGATATGAATTAGCCAATGAATGATTATTTCAATGTTTAAAAAAGCTACATATTAAGCCCTGTTCCTTTGTCAAAATGGTGAAGACAAAGGAGCTTCTCTGAAGACATCAGAACTTCTATTATTAGCAAATAAAAGACATCTAAAGAGCATAGGGTCATCTCCAAAGACCTTGGTATTCCAGTTTCCACAGTGTGCAATGTTATTAAGAATTTTGCCAAGCATGGAACCTTGAAAATTTTCCATGGACATGTGGAAAAGAGAAAAATTGACAAGAGATGCCTTCAAAGGTTGGGGCAAATGGTGGAAACAACACCACATCAAACATCCAAAGACCTGAAGGCCAACCTGGAACAGTCTGGGTTCATGGCTTTAACATGAACCATATGACACACACTAAACCAAGCAGAGCTTTATGTTTGAATGTCAAAAAGAAGCCATTGCTGAAATAAAATACATAAAAAGGATTGACTGATCTTTGCCAAAAATTACTTGACCAACCACAATCTTTCTGGGAAAATATTCTGTGGACAGATGAAGCAAAAATAGACCTTTTTGACAATGCAAAGCAACAGTAAGTTTATACACAGCACAATAAAGCTTATAAGGAAAAGAACACCATAACAACTGTTAGGCATGGTGGAGGATCCATAATGCTGTGGGGTTGCTTTGCTGTGTCTTGTACTGGATGCCTTGATCATATCACTGGTATCATTAAATCAAATAATTATCAAGAGGTTTCAGAGTGAAATGTCCTATCCAGTGTAATAAAACTTAGCTTGAGTTGACGATCATGGGTCCTCCAGAAAGACAATGACCAAGAGCACACATCCAAAAAATACACAGAAATAGTTGAAAAAGAAAAAATGTTTTCAAATGTCCTGACCTCAATCTCATTGAAAATCTCTGGAGTGAGCTAATATTTGCCATGTTAAAAAAAAACTTGAATAAACTGCAGATGAAGAGTGGGAGAAAATACCAGCTGAAAAGTGAAAGAAGCTTATAGATAGAGATGAGCCACCACCCTAGTATTCTAGTTCGATTCGATTCGTCGAATGGGAGGTGTGTTCATCGAATATTCGTTGTACGTTCGTCGAACAGCCTCGAACCCACTAAAACACTAGTGTGGTGGTCAATTTCAGTTTCGCAATGTATATACATACATTCCGCAATGTATATACATACATTGCGGAACTGAAATGAAGTAAAATCAAGGGTTAAAAATAAAAAAAATCGATACTCACCTCTCCAGCGACGCTTCCAGCACTGCGTACCTGTCGGAGATGGGATCCCGGCAGCGTTTCACAGTGAAATGACGAGTTCTCGCGATAACTCGTCATGTGACCGGAAACCGCTGCCGGGATTATGACGTCACCGCAGGTCCTACAGATCCTCACTATTATTCACTACTAGTGAGGGCCCGTAGGACCTGCGGTGACGTTATAATCTAGGCAGCGGTTTCCGGTCACATGACGAGTTATCACGATAACTCGTCATTTCACCAGGTAACACTGCCGGGATCACATCTCCGACAGGTAGACAGTGCTGGAAGCGTCGCTGGATGGATTAGAGAGGTGAGTATTGTTTTTTTTATGTTTGATGTTACTTAATTTCAGTTCCGCAATGTATATATATACATTGCGGAACTGAAATCGAACTGAAATCGAACATGACCTCGAACTGCCGAATTTAAAGCAAACTTTTCTAATTCGACGAACGACTCGAACATCGCCAAAAACAGCTCTGATTTGAGATTGGCGAATAATTTGATTCGAACACTGCTCATCTCTACTTATAGATGGCTACAACAAGACTTTGAAGGCTGTCATGAATGCCAAAGGATGTGAAACCAAGCATCAATTATTGGGGCCTTTATTGTTGCACATGCTGCGTATTCAGTTTTTTTTTTAAATTGCAACATTTAAAATGACAAACAATGTTCTATTGCTGTTTTACTTTGGACTACTAATTAAAAAATACTGAGGATATAATGTGGCAATAATGGTGAGCAGCACTGTATGTGGTTCATTATATGATATAGAAGACTATGGGGTGTACATTGTAATATATGGAGGACTATGAGCGGTGCATCATACGATTTGGAGGACTATGTGGGATACAATAAAATATATGGAGGACTATAGGATGCATTATAATATATAGAGGACTTTGACAATATTAATTCAAAGTGATAGTCCAGCACATACCAAAGTAGCATAAAATCTTCTTTGGGGGAAAAGAAAAAAGAAACAAGCTCAGCACATTGTAGATAGGAAATGAGTAGCTTCAAGTGTGGCGCCCCGCAAAGCAGGCGTCACAGAGGGGTACTGCACTCATAAAAGCGGTGCAGATATCCCAGCTGCAAGTAGATTTCAGGCTGATGGGTGGAACCTACACACAAGCACCCACACACTAGATCACATGGTGGGAGGTACCCCGAGAGCGAACAAAACCACTTCCAGGGGAAGAAAGGAGGTCTTTCAGCAGAATGGCGAACTAGAGAGTAGTTGGAGCCAGCGAGGGATGGAGTTCACACCAAACTACTGGGAAGCAGGGAAGAATAGAAGAGAAAGGCACACGCTGAGGGTTCCATCCAGCTACCTGTTTTCTGCTTGCAGCCACCCGTTAGCTACTTGTCTTTTAACATCTGACTGCACTGAACTGTAACCATTGCTGCTAAAGTTCCAGTAAAGTACCCGGAGTGAAGTGACTTCGACTCTGCTGCATCTTCTTTCCTATGAACTTATTCCTTTTACAGGATTGCTGCCCCGGAGGTCCCAGTCCTGCCTGCAGAGGACTACAACATCTCAGCCGCAATACCACCGACCTCCAGAGGACTGTGGCGGCGCTGGTGCTACTTCACCAGAAACTGCAGGTGGCGTCACGACAACTAACTTTGTAAATAATCCCTTGTACATAATCCCCCCTTTTAAAGAGAATAGTCCCCTGGGACACGGGATCAGGCGCGGCCGCCATTCCCCGTGACACAGTTAACCCTTTTGCCACCTGATACTCGAGTACCCCACACCCTGGGACGACACACAAGCCCAACAATATTCCGATGGGTGCTTCATCTCCACTGCTGCAAACAGCCCATACATAGGAAATCTTCACAGGAAATGATGGCACATCTCATCGGGAATAGTAAAAATCATTTTCTTTGTTTATTCAATTAAAGTCACCATAGGTAATACAACATATGCCAAGATGTTACATATAATGGCATAACCCCAGGAAAAACATAGAGGTTTATGCATTTTGGGGACGTATCCCTTACTCAAAACCAGTGTGCTGTGGGGGTTTTCATACATTTTCTAGGGGCAGTTTAGTTGGCATTATACTTTACGGGTGCAATGAAAGTGCATATTTACTATTTCTAGGCTCTATTGGGTGGAAACAACAATATTTTTGTTGTAGGGTATAACATTTTTGTTTTTGTTTGACAAAAGAATATCCGTACTAATACCATGCACCATAGTTTCAGCTCTTTGTAGGTGCCAGTGTGCCACTGAGGATAGCCTCTATTTAAAAGTCTATTAAGGACTTTTTTTTATTAATTTGAGAACCGTAAAGGTAGTGAGCAATTCCATAGGATCTGCAAAGCTTACATTCCTTTGTTGTTTATTTCATTTTTCTTTTGTCTAGATATTTTTAGAATTAGGTTTGTTGCATCTGAAGTTTCTCCATGCATAAAGTTGATTAGTTCTAATCATTGAGATCACTCTCTATTTTTTGCGCTCTGCAATTTACTGGACATTTATTATGTCTCAATAAATTTTCAGGTTTTTATACATTTGTTCCCTTCGGGTGCTGGACTTTTTTTTTCCTATTTCCAATGCCTTGATGATATATTTTCATAGCCAAAGGAGTTGAATACTTGACCAGTATCTTTGGTGGTCTCAATCCTGAGCTATATGTGAATATCGTTCAAGACAAGCTACTTTGTACACTCAAATATTATAGGTCTGAAAATGACAACATTGTTTTCCAGCAGGGTAACAACCTGGATTATACAGTCATATGAAAAAGTTTGGGCACCCCTCTTAATCTTACTAATTTTTTTTTGTTTAAAATTGTTTTTTTGTAACAACTATTTCTTTTTAATCAGATCATTTTTATTAATTTTACAAGAAATACAAAACCAATCATTATACATGAAGTATATATGCATTTGTGTACAGGAGAATAAAGCAATAATATAACATGTATACTAAACCTTCCTCCCCTGCCCTCCCCCCCCTCTCCCCCCCCCCAGGTCTGGTAGTAAGAACAAGTAAATCACTTACAAAAGGTTTGCACAGGTAAATAAATGGTCACGAGCCTTCCCAAACCTGAGCGCACACTAGGTTTTATCATTCAACTCAACCGTCGGTAGGTCATACAATGCGAGCCAACCTCCCCATAACTTTTAAAAAAAAACGGCCTACCTCTTTTTAAATAGATATACTTTTCTCTAAGCAAAATGTAGTTTATTCTGTTAATATACTCTTGTCTAGTAGGTGCCTTATCTGAAATCCACGCAGTGGCAATTAATTTCCTGGCAGCGTATAACATTCTAGCAACCGTGATCTGAAGACATTCATCACCCGTACATCTTCTACACAACCCAGGATACACACCACAGGATCTCTAGGGATCTCTTGCCCTGTAGTCATATGGATAAGATTGAGGACTATAATCCAGAATGCCTGCAGACAGGGGCATGTCCACAACATATGCAAGATATCTGCCTCTCCCATCGAGCACTTGGGACAACACGAGTCCTGCCGCAATCCCACATCGCATAACCACTTAGGAGTTCTGTACACCCTATATAGTACGTAAATCTGTGATAATCTACTGGGTTCACTGAGAGACAGCCTAGGAACTATTTGAAGAATATGATCCCACTGCTCTTCTGAGATCGGCCCCAATTGCTGCTCCCACTTCAACTGTGCTGACATTGGATGTTTCGACAATACCGCACCAGACAAGCCATTGTATATAAATGAGATCAAACCTCTAGTCGATGGAACACCGAGGATATTAACTTTACAATCATGTTGGATAACAATGGGGGAATTTCTATTTTGGATATTATAGGCATGCCGTAGCTGCAGATACTGATAAAACATGCAATATTTCAAAGGGAATTCTTGCGGCAGTTCTTCAAAGGACTTAAAAGTTTCTTTCCCCAATAACTGCGAGAGCCACCATATACCAATCCTCCTTCACTGCGCGAACCCTTTTAATGACAGCATTGCCGGCAGATTGCTGTTATCCCATATAGGAGAGTATTTTGTGAAAGCTGTTATGTTCTTGATCTGTTTGACCTTGTTCCAGACCCTCAACATAAGGGCTACAGTTGGGAACTGGGAAGCTAAAGGGCTAAGCTTTCCGACCTCCAAACTAGTCAACAGCGAGCCCCGACCCAGTAAATATCTAAGGACGGTTCTCCCTCCTCCCCCCACTCTGCCCTCGTCACTTTCCATCCCTCCCACCAAGTGTTGACATTGGGATGCCAAAAAGTAGAGCCATGGATTGGGGAGCGCCAGACCCCCTTCATCTTTAGGCTTCTGTAGGTGTTCCAATTTAATCCTGGCGCCACCCTTCAACCATATCAATTCCCTAAATATGGCATTGATTTTGTGGAATCTACCCAAAGGTAACCAGACGGGGGAGTTGTGGAGGACGTACAAGAGCTGCGGCATAATCACCATTTTTAATAGATTCACTCTTCCCACCACCGACAAATGCAACTTGGCCCAGGCTCTAATTTTCTGTTTGATTTTGGCCACCAGCGGGGACAGGTTCAGGCTCTCATAATCCTCCAAGACAGTGGATATCATTAATCCCAAATATTTAAATTTTTCCACTACTGGAATTTGTACAGAAATGTCCACCCCTGGATCAACTGCGAGCACAGCGGACTTATCCCAGTTTATGACCAGCCCCGATACCTTCCCAAAGTCGTCAAGAAGTGCCATAGTGTTTTTCAAAGAGTCATCAGGGTCGGCCAAAAACAGAGGCAAATCGTCCGCGTACAACGCCACTTTCTCCTTAGATGGTCCATATCTAAAGCCCACAATACCCGCATTTCGTCGTATAGCCGATGCCAAAGATTCAATTGCCAAGGCAAACAGGAGCGGGGACAAAGGGCAGCCCTGCCTCATGCCTCTATACAGGTGAAAGGGATCAGACATTGAGCCATTTGCTCGTATTCTAGCTTGTGGGCCCGTATATAGAAGTTTGATCCAGCCTATAAAGCCCGGACCAAAGCTCATGCACTCAAGCACAGCCCACAGATAATTCCATTCGACACTGTCGAAGGCCTTGGCGGCATCCAGAGACAGGACCACCCTTCGCCCCGCATTATCCGCCCGCACCTGCATATTTAAATATAGACGCCTGATATTGAGGGCCGTTGATTTCCTGGGCATGAAGCCTGTCTGATCCGAATGTATTAAGCATTCAGCTACCTTCGATAATCTATTGGCCAGAACCTTGGCCAGTAATTTAGTATCCACCGTGAGAAGGAAGATAGGCCTATACGACGCTGGTAACATTGAGTCTTTATCTTTTTTTAATATTAGTACAATAGTTGCTTCTCTCATGGATGGTGGGAGGATACCAGAAGCTAGACTCTCATTATACATGTCCAGCAATGTCGGAAGCAACAGCTTCTTATATTTCTTATATATTTCAACCGGTATCCCATCAACACCCGGTGCTTTGCCATTAGGCATGGAGCCAAGGGCTTCGTCCAATTCCTCAAGGCTTATGGGTCTATCGAGACTAAGGCCAATGGGATTAGGTAGTTTAGGGAGATTAGCAGATTCCAAAAAACTAGATATATCCTCCACTGTGGCCGTAGTGTGAGACATATACAGGTCTTTATAAAATATCTTCAGGACGTTTAATATTTCAGGTGTATCGCCCACTACCCTACCCTCAGAGTTCTAGAGCTGAGCTATAAAAGAAGACCCCCTTTGAGCCAAAGCAATAACAGAAAGCAGATGACCCACACTTTCCGCTTCTTGATAAGACTGCACGGATTTATATAGTCTCTTTTGGGCAGCCTCCTGCATGGTTATTTTTACCATAGCCTGTTGGGCTCGTTTCAGACGCTTCCTGGTGGGAATAGTGAAGTCCATTGCGACAGCCTTTTCCGCCTCCCCAAGCTCCCCCAATGCACGCTCTGTGTGCGCCCTAGTCCTCGTCTTAGCCTTTGATATTTCCATATACACATGCCCCTCAGGTACGCCTTTAATGTGTCCCACACCACCAAACCAGAAGCAGAACCCCGATTAAACTCAAGGTATTCTTTTAGCTCTGGGACAAAACGATCATCTTTATCTATGAGTTGCAACCAGAATGGGTTTAACCTCCACTGGGGTCTTTCTCCCATCTGAGCAGATTTCCCCCTGATTTCAATAGACATAGGCGAGTGATCCGAGACAGTACATGGCAAATAGTCAACTTTCAGTATTTTCTCTTGCATGGACCAGTCACTCAGGGCCATATCTATACGTGACAAAGACGATTAACTAGACGAAAAACATGAATATTGATAAGTATTCGGGTTGCGGCTACGCCAAATATCTACCCAGGCTATTTCCTTAATCAGAGTACCAAATGGTGTACAATTACTTCCCAGTTTAAGTGGCTCACGACTTCCCTTGTCCCAATGTGAATCCTGTATGTTATTAAAATCTCCCACCAACAAATATGGAATATTTGGATAGTCCTTCAAGAGGTGAAGAATCTGATGTACGGGTCCACTGCTATACGGCGGGGGAATATAGATGGAGACTATCACCATCTGCACGTTATGAATATTGCAGTAAAGGAAGACAAACCGTCCCTCAGGATCTGTAATTACTTTATGGCATGTGAACTGAATCCCAGAATATACCAGTATGCTGACTCCTCTAGCATATTCAGAATATGTAGTATGGAATCCCTCCTGTACCCATCTTTTTTCCAATAAATTGGTAGTATCAGCAGTGAGGTGAGTCTCTTGTAAACAGATTATTGCCGGTTTCTGAGCCATGAGGAAGGTAAAAATTGCCTGCCTTTTTACTCGAGTCTTTAGGACCCTAATGTTCCAACTAATTACCTTGATAGACCCCATTTCTTTGGTATATAGCGATCAGAGCTCGAGACCAACCCTACTTATTATATCTATTACCTTTGATCACAGACAGAGTGATGCCCCTACCAGACCTGGAACCCCTCCCCCCCCACCCACCTCAACATAGCCCAAAAAGCAAACTGAACCCTCAACTGTAAGGACGATGGCATTGTCCTGTTCTCAAGTTATAAAACGAGCGCTTCAATGCCCTCATGCTCCCCTTTCTATTCAGGATAGCACCCCGCAGCATGGCATAGACACTCAGAGCAATCCCCCTCAATACTCACGCAAAACCCAAATAAGGCATTATGAACTTTTTACACATAACAATCAGTAGAAAAATATCAAACATAGCAAAAGATCTGTTGGAATCTCAACATCCCAGAAATCTTGTTATCAAAACAAGAACTGGGAAAACCTTCTAGAGACCGGATACCGCGACCAGGTCTCCTTCATCCATGCTCCTGCTCCTCCTGCTCCCTCCTCAGATGACTTTCATTCATGTCGACCCAGTTCATCGCGTCCTTTGAGTCCAGAAAAAAGTGAGTTTTGCCTCTAGCCTCTATCCTCAGCTTCGCCGGGAAAATCATAGAATATTTGACTTCAAGCGACCTCAGCCTCTTCTTAACGTCGCTGAATTTGGCCCTCTGTCTTTGGACTACCAGGGAATAATCTGGGTAGAACGAGACTCTGGAGCCATCCACAGAGAGATCTGGATGATCCTTGGAAAAACGAAGTATATTGTCTCTGTCTGTGTAATGCAGCATCTTCACTAACACCGTGCGTGGCTGGTTCCCCGGGGGAGGGGGGCGAGCAGGGACTCTATGAGCACGCTCTATGGCATATAGGTGCGTTAGGTTGTCCGCCCCTATCTTATCCTTGATCCATGCTTCAAAAAATTCAGTAGGGTTTCTCCCCTCATATCTTTCGGGGATCCCCACTATGCGCATGTTATTGCGGCGTGATCTATTTTCCAGGTCATCCGTTTTGGCCCATAAGGCAGAGCTGTCTCTTTTAGATTCTGCTTGAAATTTCACTGTGGTGGTCAGGGTGCTTTCAGCAGCATTAACTCTTTTCTCCAAGTCACCAGTGCGATCTTTAACCCTGTGTAGGTCATGCTTCACTGTTAGTAATGATTCCTGCATATGACCAAGCTGGGTTAATACAGTAGATATAGCTGAGCCGCACTGCATGACTGCCAATAATACGTCTTTTATAGTGGGGTCTGCTGGCATTTGCATCTGCAATTGTTGCATTTATTTACAGTTCTGTTCCACTAGCTCACCCCAGCTTGTCCCAGCCTCCTGCTGCCTCATGGTTTCAGTTTCTTCCTCCCCCTCCTCTCCAGCCTCCACAGCACCTTGTGTACCTTCATTTCCATCCACCTTGTCGGTCTCCTGAGCTGCTTCCCTCTCCACCTCTTCCACTCTAGCGTACTGTCGCTGCCGGGCCGCCACTGCCCTGTTTCTGGCCGCACTCTCCTCCGCAGCCTCTGCTGTGGAGCGCGCCTCAGCTCCGGCGCCATCTTGGATAGGCCTCCCAGCTTCTCCTGTGACCCGGCGGCGGCCGCCTTTTACCATGGCCGCTGGTCGGAATGAGCGTGCCTGAACGCTCAAGCTGACTCCCGCCACCTCCTTCGCACTCAGACGGTTTTTCAGCTGTGCTGCGGGGACTCAGCGGCTTCTAAACCGGACTCTGTGCGGGAGCTCAGCGGTCTTGCTGCCTCTCTCACATGCCGCTAGGCCACGCCCCCTGTAACAACTATTTCAGTGTGATATATGTAATAACTGATGGACACAGTAATATTTCAAGATTGAAATGAGGTTTATTGTACTAACCGAAAATGTGAAATAGTAATTATTTCAAAATTTGACAGGTTCAAAAGTATGGGCACCCTTCTGATTTTCATTATTAGAATACTCGTAACTTCTTTTTACTGACTTACTGAAGCACTAAATTGGTTTGGTAACCTCATTGAGCTTTGTACTTCATAGCCCGGTGTATCCAATCATGAGAAAAGCTATTTCAGGTGTCCACTTGCAAGTTGTTCTCCTAGTTGCATCTTCTCTGAGGAGTGGCATCATGGGCTCCTCAAAACAGCTCTCAAATGATCTGAAAAAAAAAGATTGTTCAACATAGTTGTTCAGGGGAAGGATACAAAAAGATGTCTCAGAGATTTAACCTGTCAGTTTCCACTGTGAGGAACATACAGTTGTGGCCAAAAGTATTGACACCCCTGCAATTCTGTCAGATAATACTCAGTTTCTTCCTGAAAATGATTGTAATCACAAATTCTGTGGTATTATTATCTTCATTTAATTTGTCTTCAATGAAAAAACACAAAAAGAATTGTCCTAAAGCCAAATTGGATATAATTCCACACCAAACATAAAAAAGAGCGTGGACAAAAGTATTGGCACTGTTAGAAAAATCAGTTGATGCTTCTCTAATTTGTGTAATTAACAGCACCTGTAACTTACCTGTGGCACCTAACAGATGTTGGCAATAACTAAATCATACTTGCAGCCAGTTGACATGGATTAAAGTTGACTCCACCTCTGTCCTGTGTCCTTGTATGTACCACATTGAGCATGGAGAAAAGAATGAAGAGCAAAGAACTGTCTGAGGACTTGAGAAACCAAATTGTGAGGAAGCATGAGCAATCTCAAGGCTATAAGTCTATCTCCAAAGACCTGAATGTTCCTATGTCTACCGTGCGCAGTGTCATCAAGAAGTTTAAAGCCCATGGCACTGTGGCTAACCTCCATAGATGTGGACGGAAAAGAAAAATTGACGAGAGATTTCAACGCAAAATTGTGCGGATGGTGGATGTAGAACCTCGACTAACATCCAAACATGTTCAAGCTGCCCTGCAGTCCGAGGGTACAACAGTGTCAAACCGTACTATCTGTCGGCGTCTGAATGAAAAGGGACTGTGTTTTAGGATACCCAGGAAGACCCCACTTCTTACCCCGAGACATAAAAAAGTCAGGCAGGAGTTTGCCAAAACATACCTGAGAAAGCCTACAATGTTTTGGAAGAATGTTCTCTGGTCAGATGAGACAAAAGTAGAGCTTTTTGGGCAAAGGCATCAACATAGAATTTACAGGAGAAAAAAAGAGGCATTTAAAGAAAAGAACATGGTCCCTACAGTCAAACATTGCGGAGGTTCCCTGAAGTTTTGGGGTTGCTTTGCTGCCTCTGGCACTGGACTGCTTGACCGTGTGCATGGCATTATGAAGACTGAAAACTACCAACAAATTTTGCAGCATAATGTAGGGCCTAGTGGGACAAAGCTGGGTCTCCCTCAGAGGTCATGGGTCTTCCAGCAGGACAATGGCCCAAAATACACTTCAAAAAGCACTAGAAAATGGTTTGAGAGAAAGCACTGGAGACTTCTAAGGTGGCCAGCAATGAGTCCAGACCTGAATCCCATAGAACACCTGTGGAGAGATCTAAAAATGGCAGTTTGGAGAAGGCACCCTTCAAATATCAGGGACCTGAAGCAGTTTGCCAAAGAAGAATGGTCTAAAATTCCAGCAGAGCATTGCAAGAAACTCATTGATGGTTACCGGAAGCGGTTGATCACAGTTATTTTGGCTAAAGGTTGTGCAACCAAGTATTAGGCTGAGGGTGACAATGCTTTTATCTGGCCCATTTTTGGAGGTTTTTGTGTGAAATGATCAATGTTTTGCATTTTGCTTCATTCTCTTTTGTGTTTTTTCATTGAAGACAAATTTAATGAAGATAATAATACCAAAGAATTTGTGATTGCAATCATTTTCAGGAAGAAACTGAGTATTATCTGACAGAATTGCAGGGGTGTCAATACTTTTGGCCAAAACTGTAGTAAGGAAATGGAATACCACAGGGACAGTTCTTGTAAAGGCCAGAAGTGGCAGGCCAACAAAAATATCAGAAAGGCAGAGAAGAAGAATGGTGAGAACAGTCAAGAACAATCCACAGACCACCTCCAAAGACCTGCAGCATCATCTTGCTGCAGACGGTGTCACTGTTCATCGGTCAACAATACAGCGTACACTGCACAAGGAGAAGCTGTATGGGAGAGTGATGCAAAAGAAGGCGTTTCTGCATGCACGCCACAAACAGAGTTGCCTGACGTATGCAAAAGCACATTTGGACAAGCCAGTTTCATTTTGGAAGAAGGTCCTGTGCACTGATGAAACAGAGATTGAGTTGTTTGGTCATACAATAAGGCGTTATGCATGGCGCCAAAAAACACAGCATTCCAAGAAAAACACTTGCTACCCAGTGTCAAATTTGGGGGAGGGTCCATCATGCTTTGGGGCTGTGTGGCCAATGACGGCATCGGGAATCTTGTTAAAGTTGAGGGTCGCATGGATTCCACTCAGTATCAGCAGATTCTTGAGAATAATGTTCAAGAATCAGTGTCAAAGTTGAAGTTACGCCGGGATGGATCTTTCAGCAAGACAATGATCCAAAACACCGCTCCAAATCTACTCAGGCATTCATGCAGAGGAACAATTACAATGTTCTGGAATGGTCATCCCAGTCTCCAGACCTGAATATCATTGAACATCTGTGGGAAGTTTTGAAGCGGGCTGTCCATGCTCAGCGACCATCAAACTTAACTAAACTGGAATTGTTTTGTAAAGAGGAATGGACAAAAATACCTTCATCCAGGATCCAGGAACTCATTAACAGCTACAGGAAGCGACTAGAGGCTGTTATTTTTCCAAAAGGTGGATCTACTAAATATTAATGTCACTTTTCTGTTGAGGTGCCCATACTTTTGCACCTGTCAAATTTTGACATAATGTATATTTCACATTTTCGGTTAGTACAATAAACCTCATTTCAATCCTGAAATATTACTGTGCCCATCAGTTATTACACATATCACACTGAAATAGCTGTTGCAAAAAAACTATTTTAAACAAAAAAAAATTGGTAAGATTAAGAGGGGTGCCCAAACTTTTCCACATGACTGTATGTCAAAATTGGTGAAGAAATGGTTTAATGTCATTAGAGTAGAGGTGGTGGATTAGCTCCCACAGCACACAGATCTCAACCAAATTAAACACTTGTGGGTAGAGTTGAATAAGATGCTGTATACATACCCAATTATGTTACAATATTGGGAACATGTAGAAGAGACCTGGCATCAGATTTTGGTTGAGATATGCTTGAATCTGATCGAGAGCATGTCATGAAGATTCAGGCTGTGTTGCAAGCCAAACGTGGGTTTACAAAATACTAACAAAATGATAAAAATTTAAATTTAGTCTTAAGTCCCGTCTTCAGCTAGGAACCAAACCTCTTCTCCTGGGAGAAGGTCACCACCCAACACTGGGTACATTGCACCTCAAAGTGTTTACACTTAGACTCCTGCAACCACTCTCAGGTGATGGTATATGAAAGCCTAATTTCTTCCAGAAATGACAAGAGCTAGGGTGGTTCATGCCTATAAATATACTTGCTGCGAGAGAGGCTAAAAGGCCCCACATGGCATTCTCCCAGTTGAAGGCCTTTGATGGGGGTGAAAGGGAAGGCAGGGAAATAGGGGCTTCTGCCACTACTACTTCTTCATCATCCTCCTTGTTGTCCACCGGATGCAGGTTTAATAAGGTCAGGCATTACTACAGGATCCTGCCTCCCACATCTGGAGGTCTCAGCTGGTATATGGAATGGCTCGCCTCCTTTTAACTCTGAGCTCTTTTCGTGTGGGACCTATTCTGGCTTATGGAACCAGCACTGGATCCTGACCTTGATGCAAATCAGGCCCAATGCGAGGTGCACAGTTGTACTCCAGTTCACATGTGTTGGCATCTCCTTTCTGACTGCTCTTGTTGTGATGAAACACCCTTGGCCCTGGGGTGGTGAGGAAAACAAGCTCCTCCTGAGCTGGTATATCTTAGAGTGGATCCATCAGGTCTCCAAAGTGCAGGCTGCAGGCAACTCTTTTGTTTTTGATTGGGGGACGCAATGTCTCTATTTCTGCAGGAAGCCAACGATCTCTACAGGTTAACGCAGCTGCCCTGTGCCTATGGTCAGCGTTCACGCCACAGCAAGTTTTCCTTGCATTCACCCACCGTGATCTCTTCCGATTCCGCAGCACTAAATTGGCATGCTGTGGAAAACATCCCCAAATGTCAGTTAATGTTGTGGAGGAAAGATGCACAGTGGGCGTGGGATTGACAGAAATCCCATCCACTGCGCAGGTACTGTACAATGCAGCATTATGGACACAGCGCAATCACACTGAGTCCATAATGCTGTAAACATGTGTGCACGCAGACTTATAGTGTTGCATCCTGCTAGTGAATTTTTTTATCTGACCTTGTGAAAGTTGGGTATTTTTTTTTCTGTAATGCACCATAAGGAGCCTTTAAGAAGTTAATAACAAATAATAAACATACTGTAATATGTAAAAAATAAAATAAACTTACTACTCATCTCTCTTGCCCCTATGTTACTTGCCTTCCCCTATTTCTCTCCATACCCCAGAATATAATAAGGACCAATACATTTGTGGCGCCCCACTGGTCAGGCATCACAATTGGGGTACTGCACCCATAAATGAATTGTACGGTTACCCCTGTCCCTGCACTCCCATACACCCACCTAGAAAAATGATTGAAGACTAGTCCCTAGGGGGGGAGTTAGGGGAGGTGGGAGGTAGCAAAATGGGGTATTCTAGTTTGCCTCGAGGGACGAAGGAGCATGGGAGCCCTGAGAGAGAAGGGAGCTCCAAGAGAGGGGGCCTGGAGAGAGAGAACAGGCAGTCCAGACTGAAGGAGGGGACCCCTCCAGATTGGAGCACCCATACTTCGGGAGGGAACCCTGGTCCCACTTACCGGAGTGCCGGTTCCGAAGATGCAGCACAGGGAGTTCAGCCCCTGAGTCGTCAACACCTTCAGACTCTGCAGCCCACTGTGACTACCCGGCTGGCTTCCTTTACCTAACAACTGTTGTCCACTGTGTACTGTATCACCACCAGCATTGTTCCAGTAAAGTACCCGGGTAGAGTGACAAAGTCTCTGTGTGCTTGTTTCACTGCTGCATTGCAACTTGTTTATTTCCATCATCAGCACTTCGATCACTGCGGGTGCATCCCTGCCCCGGAGGGCCAGCTCCACCTGCAGGGAGCTGTACCATCTCGGCTGCTGTACCATCGCCCTCCGAAGGTCTGAAGCGGTGCTGGTGCATAATCACCAGAATCTGTGGGTGGCGTCACGTAAACTTTGATCTTTATTCCCTTTTTGTTGACCACCAGGGCCACGGGTCTGGGCCGGCCACCAGTAACATCCCAACCGCAGCAGAGGGCCCAGATACCTGAGTCCCCATATAACCCTGGGCTAGTCAAATTCATGGAGAATAATTTTGCTGTGTCCAATTTCCCTGGCAAATCCGCATTTTCAAATTTTGCCAGATCAAAGTTGCAATCTTCTATTATACAATGTCTTACATTTATTTTTACTTACTTCTCTAATCTGTACTTAAACTCATTCTGTATTCTCATCAAATCCTACAAACAGCTTCTATATTTCTGAAGAACCTGGCATGTCAATGCCTTATAAACTCCCTCTAATGTATAATTTTCCCTGCGGTGTCACTACAGTGGAATTGAACACTCAATGCTTCAGACTTCCTTGCAAAGTACAGATGATAACTAAGTTATGTAAAAGGAGGGCAGTTTAGCTTATGTGTACCTTTTTTTTCTGTATAATCATTATATCTATCTATCTGTCTATCTTCTATCTATCTATCTATCTATCTATCTATCTATCTATCTATCTATCTATATTCAATAAACGACTGCAGCACTCCTTAGCTTTTGTTACCTATTGCCTTTTATTGGGCCTTCAGGTGTACATGGCAACGTTTCGGGACAATTCTCCCTTCTTCCAGGCTGGAAGAAGGGAGAATTGTCCCGAAACTTTGCCATGTACACCTGAAGGCCCAATAAAAGGCAATAGGTAACAAAAGCTAAGGAGTGCTGCAGTCGTTTATTGAATATTGGAGGCAGTGAGTGGATCAAGCTGGACTGAATTGCACCCTGAAGGAGCTGTGCTGCTTTCTTTACATAATAATATCTATCTATCTATCTATCTATCTATCTATCTATCTATCTATCTATCTATCTATCTATTTTATCTATCTATATACAGGGTCGTATTTGGAGTTTCTGCTGCCCTAGGCACTTTCAGCCGTTCGCGCACCCCTTGCCCCCCCTTCCCACTGATCAGTCAAACTTGGGGTGCTTCACAATAAGCAAGATCGGTAGGGAGATCGCTGATGTATCACAGTTTTTGTGACGCAACAGCGACCTCGTTAGCGATCTCTCTGTGAGAAGTAGCAGCGACCAGGCCCCTGCTGTGAGATTGCCGATCATGTCGGAATGGCCTGGACCATTTTTTGATCGTTGGGCTCCCGTTGGGCATCATGCATCACTGTGATTGAC
>JARQOC010000006.1:165151348-165277990 GCA_033576535.1 Allobates femoralis
GCATTAATTGGTTAATAACAAGAAGTATGGAGTGTGTACTGAGCCATAAACCCTCCCCTTACCATGAAGTATGGAGTGTACTAACTGAGCCATAAATCCTCCCCATACCAGTAGGATTACTATATGGATTTTAGTATTAGGGTACGGACACACTGGCGTGAAACTCTGATGAGTGCAATGTGCGATTTTCTCGCATTGCAATCAATCTCTGAGAGCATACTGACGTGTGTTGGACGCTTTTTTCTCATCCAGATTCAGGATGAGAAAAAAGTTGCAACATGCTGTGACAGTATGTGATTCACACCTAGACTCGCCAATGCAAGTCTATGGGTTCGACAAAATCACGGACCGCACACGGACCATCCGAGAGGCATCAGTTTTTTTTCACTGTTACATTCTCATTCTGTAGCTGAGACACTGTAACATGTTCCTGTAAATGATTATACAGTAATAACTGCTGAGGAAAGAACATATTGCACACAGATGTGATCTGAGAAAAATGTCGGACACTGGCACAGCAGTTGCCAAACAGACCAAAAAACAGATGTCACTCATCCGACTCTCCTGGATGAGAAACAGACCAATTTTAAGGCGGCGGGAGACAGTGTACCACCAACTCCCCAGCACCGTGCTATGCACAGACAATATACATACACTGTCTATGCACAGCACGGAGCCGAGGACATCCCAGAAGAGGCACAATAACCACAGACAGGAGGCGGGAGAACATTGAGCCCACCCAGAAGAACTACAACTCCCAGCACCCAACGCACTACCCAGAAACAATACAGTAATGCCAGAACAGGTAGTAGAGCTACAATTCCCAGCATGCCACACCCTGCCAACACAGGAAGGTGGAGGCTGCCGCATGGAGGCAGAGACACCTGGTACAGCTGCCATTATCACCACACACAGCCCCACTCCTCCTGCGCACCCGTCTTCCTCTCCTCTGTCCCTCCTGCACCCCCGTCCTCCTCTCCTCTGCCCCCCTGCACCCTGTCCTCCTCTCCTCTGTCCCCCTGCACCCCGTCCTCCTCTCCTCTGCCTTCCTGCACCCCCGTCCTCCTCTCCTCTGTCCCTCCTGCTGCTCCTCTGTCCTCCTGCACCACTGTCCTCCTCTCCACTGTCCTGCTGCACCCCGTCCTCCTCTCCTCTGCCTTCCTGCACCCCCGTCCTCCTCTCCTCTGTCCCTCCTGCTGCTCCTCTGTCCTCTTGCACCACTGTCCTCCTCTCCACTGTCCTACTGCACCCCGTCCTCCTCTCCTCTGCCTTCCTGCACCCCCGTCCTCCTCTCCTCTGTCCCTCCTGCTGCTCCTCTGTTCTCCTGCACCACTGTCCTCCTCTCCACTGTCCTGCTGCACACCCGTCCTCCTCTCCTCTGTCCCTCCAGCTGCTCGTCTTCTGCTCTGTCTCCCTGTTCCTTTCCTTCTGCCCCCCTGTCCTCTTCTCTGTCCCCCTGTTCCTGTCCTTCTACCCACCTGTCCTCTTCTCCTCTGTCCCCCTGTTCCTGTCCTTCTGCCCCCCTGTCCTCTTCTCCTCTGCTCCCCTGTCCCCTATCCCCTGCACAGTTTCCCTCACCTCTCCGGGTCCATGGGGGGCCAGCTGGGTGGAGGAGCTGCCAGCACTGCAGCCGCCTCCACCACACGAGCACTTGGAGCCATCACGGGACAGGAAGCAGCAGAGCTCCCAGCGGCTTCCTGTCAGCGTGATCACTCTCAGCGCTGGGGGGCCAGGAGGGGGCACAGTACATGCGGGCGCCGCGGCCGGGCGGCAATGCACTACCAGTGGCAACACCCTCCTTCCCCCACAAAGACTCCAGTTTTCATATGGAGTCTGGGGGAGGGAGGTAAAGAAAAAAAACAAAAAAACGCTTGCGCTCCCCTGCCGTTTAAATACAGCCCTGCTGCCGCCCCCACACACGTGCCGCCTGGCGCGGACCGCCGCCCTTCCCCCACGCTACGCCACTGGTCCCGATCCTTCCCTGCAGCCCGATCAGCCCCGCTGGCTCCCCAGCACCCTAACACTCCATTACTCTGGATGCTCTGGGCATCTGCTCCACCCGTGGGGAGCGACACCATACCAGCTGCCATTCCATCATCCCCAGAGGTCCCGGCCTGCAGCAGCGGCCACTACAGCTGCATACCACGGGTGGCGTCATGACAAACTACTCCCTAATTTTTTTTAACCCCCTTTTTATTGACTGCCCATCCGGGTGGCCACAGACCGGGTCACGCCACTGTGAATGACATCGAGGTGCCCGGCTCAGAGTACCCCACAGCCCCCACGGGGCAAGTCAACTACTACTGCCAACATGCGCATACAGAAATTAAGTTTTAGAGAAATTATTAAAAAAAAATATTCTTACAGTTTTCCCCAGAGGCTGTGAGTCTTTCTATGGTGTCAGAGGGGCCATAGATGTCTCCTGCTCCAGCTCCTACAATCTGCAGCTCCAGGGCACAGGGGACACTATCATCTGCTGGCAGCCAATCACAGATGTGCTTATAAAGTGAAATCTGTGATTGGCTGATAGAAGATGAGGCACAGATGTCCCTGTGTGCAGTGATATGGCTGGAGCAGGGGACACACTGCACAGCCCCCTCCCTCTTATGGAGGGTATGACAGGGTTAATGTCCTGCTCCCTCTATCTCCATGGATCAGCAGCAGCACAGAGAGCAGTGGGGGCCACACTGAGTGCCTCTCCCTCCCCCCTCAGTGACTATACAGACAACCAGCAGGCAGCAGCAGCATTATCAGCATACTTATCTACAGCACATTGTCCCTGCATCTCCTCCTGTCAGCACTGACTTTGTCTTGGCATCCACTTTCCCTAGCTCCGGGGCCCCTTGCCACTCTGGTCTCTGATGCACTGCACCAGCCATATGATCTCCCCTGCACTGCATCTCCATAGTCTCCCATCAGTGTAGAAAAAAAACCAACATAAATACTCACCTCTCTCTCCTCAGTCCTCAATGAGCTGCTCCAGTCTCCTCTCAGCGTGTGTCTGCCGGCCGCTCTGCACAGCTCAGTGATGTTGTTACCGCCCCCTGCCAAGCTGTGCTGTAGAGCGGCCGGGACTTAACAGAAAGTGGCCGGCAGCGGCGGCCGGGACTTAAGAGAAAGTGGCCGGAAGCGGCGGCCGGGACTTCAGAAGCGAGAGCGGCATCCACGGGGATCCGCGCTGCCACCGGGCACCCCCGGGATGCCGCCCCTATGTTTGCTAGCAGGTCGGCTCATGGATGGTGCGGCCCTGGCCCTGACAGTCGGCGAGATTCGGGGCTCTATGCATAAGAACCGGGGCTGCAGCCCCGATTCTTAATGCATAGCGACGTCCCTGCTGGTAACTGTCACTTTCTCTACATTATGTAGATAGGGCCAAAATTGTTTGGTGAATTGGAACACACGGGGTTAAAATTTCGCCTCACAGCATAGCCTATGACGCTCTCGGGGTCCAGACGTGTGACTGTACAAAATTTTGTGGCTGTAGTTGCGACAGTGTAGATGCCAATCCCTAACATACACACACACATACACACATTCAGCTTTATATATTAGGTATGAGCATGAGGTTTCATGTGACTATTGATTTCTAGTTTGTTGATATATTTTGTGCTTAGTTTCTTTCATGTTTTGTATTCCACTTTCACTAGAAGTTTTGATTAGCAGAAAATACATTTTTCCTATTTTCTGATGACTAAAACTGGTCTGTGTATCCTACAATTTGAAACTACAGTAAATTTAATGGTACAAACGACACATATGAATTACTATAATCTAGCGTTGAAACACGTTGTGGAAATAACTATTCAACTCATCTTGATCGTAAAGCCAGCTTCATACCACGATTCTGAGCTGTCTGGTTGTGTCCGGTCTTTTGCAGGATGCACTAGTCACAACCTGACAGCAGCGGATGAGCAAAAACGGAGGACAAATCTGCCCTCCGTTTTAGCTTTTTGCCGGATTCATTTCTGCCGCTGTCCAATGCTGAAATTTCAGCACCGCGAGTGCAGGGCAGCTGGCCGCATTGCTGAAACTTCAGCCGTGGAGCTTTGTCCATGGTGCTGAATGAGCGCAGCTACTTTTCAGAGCCGCTGCTCTTCAGTACCATGTATCCGTGAACCGGTCCGATTTTTTGACGGATCTGGTGCCCATAGACTCTCATGTTATGGGCGCTGGATCGCCCTGGATCCGGGAGGATCCGGTTTAGTCCGATTTTTGCATTGGACACAAATAATGATGCAGACTCCGATTTTGTATCCGATGCAAAAAACGGACAAAACCGGATACTCCCAGAAAAGCACAAAACTGGAGGCCATGTAAGGCCAATCAGGCACCATGGGGATACATGGTGACAAAACCTGATCAGGTTCGGTCCAGTGCACACCGGACCAATCCTGACAGGTAAAAACCATGGTGTGAAGCTGGCTTAAGAATTCTTCATTACAGCAGTGCAGTCTAAAGGCTGGGTTACACAAAATGATATCGCTAACGATATTGTTGCAACGTAACTGGTATTGTGACGTTACAGTGACCTTGAAGCGATGTCACTATGTGTGACATGTACCAATGACCGTTGGTAATTGTCCAGGACCATTTTTCAATCGTTGGTCTCCCGCATCGGACATCGGTGTGTGTGACAGCGGGAGATCAACAACCTCCGCGCCGCACAGTACATGCTGGGAGCTGGTAAACAGGGTAAACATTGGGTAACTAAGTGCAGCGCTCTGCTTAGTTACCCGATGTTTACCCTGGTTACCAGCGTTCTTGCTGGTCCTGATTGCTGGTGAGTCTAAAGGCCACGTCACACGCGTCAATCTTGTGAGCGATATCGCTTAAGCGATCTGCTTTTTTGATCGCTTAAGCGATATCGTTTGTCCGTCGCTGCGTGTAATCAAGCGATTTTACAATGTAAAATCGCTTGATTGTTTGATTGCAGATTTGTGAGCTGGAGCTCAAATCAAGCGATAATCGCTTGATCAATCTGCATCATCGTGGTGTGTGACACCACGATGAACGATCTCCCAGCGGCAGAGCCTATGCTGGGAGATGGTATCTATGGTAAACGTCGGGTTACTAAGCGCCGCGCGGCGCCTAGTAACCCAACGTTTACCATAGTTACTAGCGATCTCGCTGCTCCACATCGCTGGTGAGTCTGTCTGTGTGACAGCTCACCAGCGATGTGAGCGATATTGTTAGCGATCGCGCGTGCACGTGATCGCTAACAATATCGCTCATAAGATTGATGCGTGTGACGTGGCCTTTACTGTTTGAGAGCTCACTAGTGATCAGATAACGATGTCCCAGTGACCCCCATCATTGGTGGGGTCGCTGGGACATCGTTATGTGTAACCCGGGCTTAACTTTGTGTATTATCCAAATTGGTTACCTATACTTGAGAAGACCATCCCCCAGCCACAAGACAGCAGCAGCTGATATTTTCAGGCATTCATAAGGGTTGTGCCTATGCATAACCTGCTCAGGTGAGCACATTACTTTTTATTTTTCTAATACACAAAAAATATAACCCGATGGTCTTGTGCCATTTTCTTTCCCCTACAGTTTCTGTGTCATAACCTACACAGTCATATTATATTTTTGTTACAACTGTGAGGTGAGATTTAGGTTAATTAACATTTGGTAGAGTAACAAGTTCTTATCACATTTGTAAGCTTTTTGCCTTTTGGCAGTAGTAAAGTCTCTTTACCTACCACTGCTTGTCCTTGCAGTGCTACCTCTTCATGTTATGTATATACAGCATGTGAAATAAGTATTGAACACGTCACCAAATGTCTAAGTGAATATATTTCTAAAGATGCTAGTGACATGAATTTCTTACCAGATTTTGGTAACAACCCATCCAAATCACACAGGCAAAGAAATCAAACCGCAGATGTCCATTGACATTGATATGTGTAATAATGAGAAATTTCACAGGGAAAAAGAATTGAGCATATTTACTGAAATGCATTTAATACTTCATGCAAAAGCCTTTGTTGGTGATGATGGCTTCAAGATGCCTTCTATATGCAGAAACTAGTTGCATACATTGCTCAGGTGTGATTTAGGGCCATTCTTCAGGCCACTTCACACACACAGATATCTGAGTCCAATATCTGAACAGATCTCTGGTTGCAGTGAAATCATGGACACATAGTTCCATTTTGTGGCTGTGTACAACATGGAGCAATGTATCCATGATTTCACTGCAACCAGAGATCTGTTCAGATATTGGACTCAGATATCTGTTTGTGTGAAGTGGCCTTTCCACACAAACTCTTCAGGTCTCATAATGTTTATATTAGATTCAGGTGATGTAATTGGCTGGGTCATGCTAGCAGCTTTATTTTCATTAGTGAATGATAGGTGGCCACACTGGAATGGCAGACCATGAAGGCGAGTGAATTCTAACTCCAAAAGGTTGTCACTAATGATGAGCAAATCTACTCGTCACTAATCGGTACATGCACAGATATCACAGTATTCTGCCTACTAGGTCCTCACTGAGCATTTGTGTGCTTGTATTGCAAGACTCAATTGTCCCGCACAGCACGTTTGGCACCTGATTTTCTGCCACTAAATATGCTGGACTTGCTTGCACAGAATCACAGTATTGCCATAGCCGTCTTAGTTGTGGCATTACTGACCGCGATTGGCTGGCTACCCAGCATAATAGGGGCTATATTGCGTACATTTCATCTGGAAACAGCATAGTGTGAGCATAGGGACAGAGCAAGCAGCATCTAGGGAGAATGTTTCTGGCTCATAAATATAACACAACAGCTCTTTTAAGTGTGACAGTCGCAAGGGCCAGGATACTTAGCTAGCTGGGCAAGGGGTATAATGTTCACGGTGGTGATGCCCAGCAGCTGTAACCCTAACCGCACATAAAAAAGGGCGGTATTTACAGGGAATAAAAGTTTATAAAGTTTGTGATGCCAGCTGAGGTGTCCAACCAGAGATGGTCGGTGCTGCATATAAGTACTCCCAGGGGATAGGCATCGTAGCAACTATGTGTTGTACCCTCCTCAGCCAGGGCAGGCCCCTGGGGTGTACATGAAGCCCAGTAGCCTCCAGGTTTACTGCCAGTCACAAAGACCTGGCAGCTTGGGGTCCTGGTATCCCTCCTGCAGCTGAGCTGCTGCTCATTTGGGAAGCCGTCCTCAGACTAACTCACTAACTCCACTTGCCTAACTACTCCCTATCCTATTTCCTCCCTCCAACCAGAGTCTATCAAAGTCCCAAACAGGCTTCTTGTGCTCGCCCTCTAGTTAGAGTTCAGATGTGTTGGATGTATGGAGGTCCAGCAGAGGAAACACCCAGTTCTCCCCAGACATGCACAACATTACCTTAGATAAACTGCAATACCACTATAACAGCCAGACCGCAGGGGCACCAAGTTTCTACTAGCTGAGTCTATTGTAAGAAGAGAGAAAGTAGAGTAGCAATCTAGTACCTGCAGAGTAAACCAACCTTTTTTTAGAGCCAAATTTTTTGGACACATTGCATCTACTATATAATTGTCTAAGGCTTTTTTGAGTCTGTCTGTAACCAAAATCGCGCGCCTACGGCGGTGGCCAATGAGCTCCGAGTATGCAAATAGTGCGTGCTGAACATTCGAATTTTGCGCCAACTTGCAGCCAGGCGGAAGCGGCGCGCGAGCCAGGTATGCACAGTCCAGCAAACGGTGGACTCAGTGCGCACGAGCCAGCCAGCCGGGAGACGAGCAAGCCGCTAACCGGAGCTCATCCGCGGCTACCTCATTTCCCGGTTGGCGAGCCGCTGACCTTTGTGCCGGGAGATGACCGGCGTCAGGTTATGGTGTGAATTGAAGATAATGCCTCTAGTCAGATCACAAGCAGTATAAAATCTTCCACATGGTCCAGTCTCGGTAACCAAAAAGCTGAGCCGGGCAATCCTCAACCTGGTCCTCCTTCCTCCCCACATCATAAGTCCCAGGAGACATGTGACTCCAAATTTGGGCACTCTGGTATGGATTGATGCACAAATATTTGCACACCAATGGCCAGAAGAAAGTCACGTTGGGAAATGTCAATTACTGTCTCAAAAGGTGGAGGATGATGATGACGAGGAGGCACAGTTGCCATCAGATCAGTCATAAATCTCAAGTCTGAAAGAGTATCCAATTGAGGAATTGGAAAGCAAGGTCATCGATGATGAGGTCACTGATCAAACCCTGCTAATTATAATCACTAATGAGTAAGTATTAAAACATTTTTATGCACTTTCACAGGATGCTTTTAGGAGACAAAAGGAATGTGAGATTAGTGATAGGATGCTGCAGGGACATGTTTTGGTAGCTTAGGAGGCATTTTGGAGGTGACAGGATCACTTTAATTCAAATTTCTTCATTTTGTTGGTGAGGCTTCTGGCATTAGTGTACATGCACTTTAGGCATCGCTCTTTATCTCTATTTCTTCTTACTAAATTGACTGTTCTAACCCCACCCCCATGCCACCCCCAATTTCATTATTTGCACCGAGGCTACTATTTACACTATCTTCCCCTCCTGTACAATGAATACCCTCCCCCCCAATCCCTAGTTTAAACACTCCTCCAACCTTCTAGCCATTTTCTCCCCCAGCACAGCTGCACCCTCCCTTAGCATAAAACCTGTAGCCAACAGAGAAGTCAGCCCAGTTCTCCAGGAACCCAAAACTTTCCTTCCTACACCAATTCCTGAGGCACTTATTTATCTCCCTAATCTCCTTTTGCCTCTCTGGTGTGGCACATGGTACAGGTAGTATTTCAGAGAATACTACCTTGGAAGTCCTTGCTTTAAGCTTGCAGCCTAATTCCCTGAAATCATCTTTCAGGACCTTCCACCTACCTGTAACTTTGTCATTTGTGCCAATGTGCACCATGACCACTTGGTCCTCACCAGCCCCTCCCAGTAATCTGTCAACCTGATCAGTGATGTGCCGGACTCAAGCACCAGGTAGGTAGCACACTGTTCGACAATCCCTGTCTTTGTGACAGATTGCCCTATCTGTTCCCTTAATAATTGAGTACCCCACTACCAGCACCTGTCTGGCCTGCCCTGCTCTCCTGTTTTCCCCCTTACTTAAGCAGACACTCCTCTGGCTTTCAGAGGTCAAGCCTTGCTGCAGCAGTGCTATCCCTGTACTGACACCCCCCTCATCTGCCAACTTACCAAATTTATTGGGGTGTGCCAGATCAGGGCTAGCCTCCCTGGCACTCTTCCCTCTACCCTGCCTTCTAACTGTCACCCAGCTAGCTGCCTCACAGTCCTGCAGCTCCATGCTACCACCACATCTATCCCATTGAGCAGCTGTTCAGTGAGCAGCAGACTCCTTTCCATATTGTCTATGGATCTCAGTGTCACCAGCTGTTGATTTAGATCTAGCATCTGGGCTTCCAAATGCACAGTGTGCTCACATGTCACACAGCAGTATGCAACCTCGACCGGCTGTTCAAGTATTGCATACATGTGGCAAGATGTACACTGGATGGCATTGCCAATTATGGTGCTCATTTCCTAACGGGGATTGCACCAAACAGATGATAAGTAAAAAGAAATGTAAAGAATTAATTAAAAACAACCAGCAATTCAGTAAGTCCCTTCCAAACTTCCTGAATCCAAAGTCACTGAACCACAAGTCACATACTTACTTCCGTTCGCACTTACTCTCCGGTCACACTCAGCTCGTCACACTCGCTAAGGAAGAAGATTCAAAGAGCTTTTTTGTTTTCTTTACCCTTGAGCAGGAATCCAACCTACAGCTCAGTGAACTTCCAAAGGACTCAAAAACACTGTATTTTCCAGCATCTGCCATACTAACCTGAACAGAGGCAAGAAGAATGCCAACCTCACTACCAGCAGCATTTTCATGCCTTTGGCCGCAGGGACAGCCTCTCATGGACAGGGAGACCGGTGCTCATCCCACGGCTCCATGTGCCTCGTCTGCTCTGGCCCTGCCTCTGCTAACAGGGAGATCGGTGCCCACTACGCAGCTGCAATAATGCAATAATTCTGCTCACCGTGTCCGTGGTTCCATTTGGCTGCCTGCTTCATTCTCTTCCAGGATCCTGTGTTCTCTTAGCATGTCTCCTGGGAATGCTCTTAGGATGCGCGCCCCACATCCTGCACACACTTAAAGGAGCAGAACATCTGTTCCCTATTAGGGCTCTCAGTCTGGGTGCTGAGCTTCTCTGAGCATAAAAGTCATCCTTCCCCTAAGAAAGGTGCCTGTGCAATATGTTCACTCACTAGGAATGTTGCCTCTGTCCAGGTCTCACTCCTGCAGTGCTCTGAACTAGGAACACTGTTGCCTTGCATTCTGCATAATACTAACACCTCTGTCTCCACAGAATCTTCTGCTGGCAGATCATTTTCCTGGACCTATCTGAATGCTCTGGATTCCACCCTGGCCTGTCCTAGCCTCTCTTGAAGTGCACGAATCTGTCCAGATTCTTATACCAGCTGGATCAGCCTTTCTGGGATTGTATGGAGCTCCCAGGATTCATCCCACCGACAGAGCCAGTGTTCCACAGTCTCCCCATCTCTACTATTATGGGTCTGTATGGGTTATCCCTCTGGTCCGGGATTCGCAGCATTTAGACCTCTTGGTGCTGTACTGCGGCACTTCTTCGTTTCAGCATCACTGATGCCAATACAGTTGAAAGGAAAGTTTGATGCCAGGTGGTGGGGGAAACCCATTTTCAGCACTGGTAATAAGACCTCCCCTAACTCATGGGCCCCATAGATGCCTTGTGGCCTGCTGCCATTGGTGGTATACAACTGCGTACCATCCTCTTTATGCACATATCTCCTTAATGAAGTGCAAGATTCTGTATTGGCAAGGTATCTGGGCTCTTCTGCCACTTGGAAAGTTATTTCTAGGTACTTTTGTTTGCAGAATGTTAATAAGGATTTTGATCAAAATGTTTGTAAGTGCAGCGTTTTGCCCAAGCTAAAGCTTCTTGTAAAGTCTCCGCTGGTTTCCTCTTGCTTAATGAGGAGCCTTCTCAGTCTTGAACGCACTTGTCCATGGACTTTGTAAATAACCTGCCTAATTCTGGTGGTAAAACTGTAGTATGAGTGGTGATGGACATGACGCGCACCCAGGGTTCAGGTACTCAGCTCTAAGGCGGTTTCGGTCTGGGATGTCACGGGTGGCTTGCCCGAGGCCGTGGCCCTGGTGGTCAATGAAAAGAGGGGGGTATTTACATGGATTATATACAGTTCTTGTCGTGACACCACCTGCAGTGTCTGGTGATGCTCACCAGCGCGGCCACAGTCCTCCGGTGGTCGATTGGATGGATTAGTCTCCCGCAGGCGGGACTGGACCTCCTGCGCATTGTTTTGTAAGGAAACAGTTTATATGGGAAAGGATGCAGTAGAGACGGAACTTCACTTCACCAAGTACTTTGCTGAAAACTTCTCCAAAGTCATACAGTTCAGCAAGATGTTACAATGGCAAATGCTGCGGATGCTGCAAGCAGAATTTCTGGCCGTTAGATGGATCCCTCCTTGTGTACCTTTTTTATTTCTTTCTTTCCTTGCCTCCCAGTGGCAGTGAAGTCTGACTCCTAAAGATAATCTGACCTCCTGTTGCTTTTCCTAGTCTCCTCTCACTTGTACCCGTTGGGTGAACCTTTTACTGTCCTTCTCCGGATCCAACTGCAGAACTGATTCCCCTCTTGTGGGCTCTTTGGGAGTCGGGGCCATATCTGTAATATCCCTGTTCATCGTATTCTCTGTGAACTGTGTAGGGACTCACAGGTGCCGGCTCCGGTACCCGGTTGCTTCCTTTGGGGCAAACCTTCAGGTTACTCACTTCCCCACTAGAGTGAACGCCCTTGCTTGGTTACTTGCTGTCTTTCTTGCTTTCTGGAATCTGTTCTTTAGCTTCTCTGGGCCCCTCAGCTGAGGTGGCCCTTCTTGCTCCCTAAGGCTGGCTGCCTGGCTTCTTCTCCAACTCCTCCAACCAACTAACTCCTACTACTCAACTGCTCACTAGTTCCCCCTAGAGGCCACTATATATCCTCCCGGAGTCCCTCCCACCTACTAATCTAGTGTGGGGGTGTTAGCTCTAGGGTTCCACCTACTGACCATAGTTCTGCTTGCAGTAGAGTGACTACACTGCTTTTCTGGGTGCAGTACCCCTTTTGTGGCACCTACATGGTGGTGCGCCATAGACAGTTTCAGCAAGATGGTTCATTTGGCTGCAGTCCAGAAGAAAACTCCTGGTAAGAGAGTTCTGTCAGCAGCATCAGAGCATGGAGAACCCGGTGAGTCGAGTGTCATGCCTCAGCATTTGAAATGGTGAGCCTGTGTTGTGAGATTTCTTTTGAGACATAGTGGGCTCTGTTTTTTTTTCCAGGTTCTTATTATCTTTTGTCCTTGTTTCATTCCACTTCAAACAACTGGCGTTTTTATTTGCTAAATTAGTCTGCCTTATCACCTTTTGGGTACAGCTATTTAAACTTTCCCCTGACTGATCTTTCCTAATGGTAATATTCTTTGTGGATTCTAGTTCAACAAATAGCCATATTGCCTTTCTGTTAGTCAGATAGATATCAGCTACTTTATTCATCTCTGCTGTTTCTTCTATCTTTTCTACTTTTTTCATCTTTCATTAGCTACGAGGTAGTAAGAATTTCTTTTTAAACAGTAGTGCTTCACTCAATTTGTTTTAAGTATTTTATATTTTTTTCACACAGGGATCCTTTATATCTCTGCATGATTTCCCGATTCAGGGTTATAATGCTTTTCCCCTTTGCCCTGGTTCTAAGGAGGTGTGATAAACAAAAGATGGCCAATTAGGAAGCCTAGTCCAAGTTGTCATTTCCAAATCCTATGGTTAGGGTTATTCCAGCCAGTGCTGATGCCACTAGAGACTGTGCAGCTATGAGCCTTAGCCTGCACAGGAACCGATTGGGTCAGGTGTGTTTGTTTTGGATAGGCCCTAGTTTCCAGTGTGAATTACTCTGAGTGCGTAATAGGTAAATCCTGTTTAGGGCCTAAAATGTGGAATATAGAGACCTCCTTGTCTCTCCTAAGCAATGAAGCTAGTACAATCCTTGTCATGGATGAATGTAACCATAAAGCTATGCCTTGTGTAAGTTTATGTTGCATAAATCTGATAACAGGTCCACTTCATTGAAAGGATAGATTTTAGTATATACACAGTGTGTATATATATATATATATATATATTGTGAGTTAGCACCCGGGGAACCCGCTTGCAAACGACAACAAACACGTGTTTATAAGTTTAACCAATGTCTACCCGTTTATTTTCACATATTAACAACATAACCCGGGTAGCATGTTTGACACATATCACATTGATTAAAACCACCATACATAAACACATCATACATTTACATATAACATTACATAACACTTATATTGCACATAACATCTTATAGTAACCCGGGACCTGTAACCATCTCTGTCCCCATTGGAGCTCTACTAACAGCTCCCGTGGTGGCTACGGCCTCCGGCCTACTCACACTATACATACGTTACAGTACGACGATGACCCCTCCGGGTTCATAACAGGGATTGAGCAACCTGAGTACCGGGTATGTCATGTATCCCCAAGGGGCTCTTTCCTGGACGCATCTCCGCCTACGTTCCGGTCAGAGTCCACCTGGTTCAACCATGGTGTCCCCACTCTAGGAGCCCTTTTTAACCCCTGCTTCTGACCTTCGTTACATACGCCTCAACGGGCCCTGTGGGTCCCAATGGCGGTACCTGCCGCCTGGCTTTAGTCCCCCAGCATGATGATATACATTCACCCGTAGTCAGGATTCCTGCCTGACCGGGACCTTACATACCGTATGTGATCCATCATTCAAACGTCCACGGATCACACACCTGCTCACAGCCCATCATAACACATCCATGGACTGTGGCCCCTCCATGACCATAACAGGGACCTGGTCAACCGTAGAATCCGGGCTAACCATGCGTCACCATGGCCTACTCACCACGGTACGGGCTATCAGTCGCCACCAAACCTCCATCTCATGGCAGGTCTCCAGGTCCACGACTGTACCCTGCGTCTGAGTAGCACCCTAATGGATCAGCCATGGTTCCCTTCTAGGAGCCTTCGTGACCCCTGTCTCTGGCCACAGGCACACCCACACCATTAGAGGTCGTGGTTGAGGGACGGGTACCCTCTGCAAGCAGCAGAGCAAGCCTCCCTCTCGTCCCACAGGGACGGAACGCCTCCAACATCATCCATACTAGCTGGGTCACTCTCTCCCCACATCATTATACATGGGTCTTACATATAGGCCATCATCTCTCATTCAGGGCCATTACCTAAGCCCTCATACACATAGTTAAACACATTCTGATTCATCAGGTCCTTTAACCGAGCACTCTGACTCGGACCCAAAGGCGGTCTATGCCCGCCTGGCACACTACATACGATTGCCTCCAAAGGCTACATACATTCGCCTCCCGAAGGGCTACTCTCATTCCGGTTCATCAGGACCTTTAACGGACTCCACTGAGTCGGTCCCAAGGGCGGTCTATACTCGCCTAGCATGATTTACACACAAGGTGCACAGTTCACACAATCATTCAGGAACTGCTTTTCTTACTGGGCACGGATCCGGGTCTCGCTACCTGTGTCACAGGTTCCACCAGGCATCCCCACAGGCTCCTTCCCGGACGTGAGGTGAACCACGTCCGGTCTAGCGTCCACGGGTCAACCACGGCTTCCCCCTCCAGATGCGGACACGACCACGGACCTCGGCACCGGCATGGAGCTAGCATGCTCCCGTGTCCACACACAGAGCCTTGGACTGCTCTGCACTCAGGCTGCTCTCAGCCCACATGCTCTCAGGCTGGCAATCTCTGGATCAATCTCAGCAGGATCTCAGCTTCCAGAATCAATCCCAATCTGAATGAAACTCAAACTCAGCTGGCTGCCTCTTATCGTGCCAGCCACTTCCACATGGACACACCCCCTTAGCTGCCGGTAATCAGCCTTTCACACAGCTCAGGTTAACTCCCTGTGTTCCGGGTTGTCAGCACTCAGCCCTTACATTCCTTAGGGCTTCCTAGATCTCATCCCACTCTCACTGCCGCTCATTAGGCTCATGAAACCCTGTGTCTCACAGTTGGTTCACACAGCATTATCAGTCAAACCGGCCAGTGGGCACAGGATCATACCTCGATCCTGCATGTGACGCGCCCCGGCCATGAGGATCATGCCGGCGGTGCCTCACAATATATATATATATATTTATATATATACATACAGTTGTGGCCAAAAGTATTGACACCCCTGCAATTCTGTCAGATAATACACAGTTTCTTCCTGAAAATGATTGCAATCACAAATTCTTTGGTATTATTATCTTCATTTAATTTGTCTTCAATGAAAAAACACAAGAGAGAATGAAGCAAAAAGCAAAACATTAATCATTTCACACAAGACTCCAAAAATGGGCCAGGCAAAAGTATTGTCACCCTCAGCCTAATACTTGGTTGCACAACCTTTAGCCAAAATAACTGCGATCAATCGCTTCCGGTAACCATCAATGAGTTTCTTACAATGCTCTGCTGGAATTTTAGACCATTCTTCTTTAGCAAACTGCTCCAGGTCCCTGATATTTGAAGGGTGCCTTCTCCAAATTGCCATTTTTAGATCTCTCCACAGGTGTTCTATGGGATTCAGGTCTGGACTCATTGCTGGCCACCTTAGAAGTATCTAGTACTTTCTCTCAAACCATTTTCTAGTGCTTTTTGAAGTGTGTTTTGGGTCGTTGTCCTGCTGGAAGACCCATGACCTCTGAGGGAGACCCAGCTTTCTCACACTGGGCTCTACATTATGCTGCACAATTTGTTGGTAGTCTTCAGACTTCATAATGCCATGCACACGGTCAAGCAGTTGAGTGCCAGAGACTGCAAAGCAACCCCAAAACATCAGGGAACCTCCGCCATGTTTGACTGTAGGAATCGTGTTCTTTTCTTTGAATGCCTCTTTTTTTCTCCTGTAAACTCTATGTTGATGCCTTTGCCCAAAAAGCTCTACTTTTGTCTCATCTGACCAGAGAACATTCTTCCAAAACGTTTTAGGCTTTGAAACATTGGCTTTAGGACAATTTGGCTTTAGGACAATTCTTTTTGTGTTTTTTCATTGAAGACAAATTAAATGAAGATAATAACACCAAAGAATTTGTGATTGCAATCATTTTCAGGAAGAAACTGAGTATTATCTGAAAGAATTGCAGGGTTGTCAATACTTTTGGCCACAACTGTATATGAAAAAATAAGGTAGCAGTACTCAAATCCTTGGTGTCAAAAAAGAACTTTATTACAGCACGGGCACAGATGGCGACGTTTCTGGTACAAACACCCTTTGTCCAGCAAACACTGGTCATTCTGCTCAGGGTTTTATGCACTTCACAATCAACATCTCATTAAAGCATCAATATATAGATGTTACATTTTACACAACATGCTTATATTCAACTCTTATGTGGTTAATAAAACGTGTCATTCAAAACTTCATTACAGTGATATAGTGGTTATTACAGTTTCTCTTACTTATTTTTTGGCCTTTTACATCAATTAGAAGGACCCCGACTCAGGTTTAAGCAATCTCCGTTAATTAATACTGATTACTATGCTTAAAAGTGCATATACATTAGCAGGCATTCACTGTAACTAACTGTGTTGTCCTCCGTGCTATCAGCATCCGGAAATGCGCTCTGCGCATGCGCGCATGTACTGTTTACCTGTTGCTGTGGTGATCTAGGTGGAGTCGGTGGCGCAATGATTAATTCCTTGTTCCTGCGCACTCGTTCACCCATAGTTACGGTCTATACACAGCAGGTTGTTTTCTATGATACTTCATCATTTGCATAGCGACTTGTGTTAGGTTAATAGAAATGTAACTTTATGGCTGAAAATCTCATATTCTTAAAGGGATCACCTGTCACCTCCAGAACGCCTCCCTGCAGCATCCTATCACTAATCTCACACTTCTTTTGTCTCCTAAAAGCATCCTGTGAAAGTTCATAAAAACGTTTTGATACTTACTCATTAGTGATTATAATTAGCAGGGGCTACATTATTTAGCCCTTAGGGCGTGTTGTTTTGCAGCTCCAGGATCCAGCCCCTCTCTGTCTGTGTGCTTTGCTTGTACAGATTCTGCCCTCCCCCCTCTCTATCACTCACAGAATGCAAATCATTAGTGCTGCCTTCAGCTGCACATCACAGCAGCACAGACAGAAAGAGGGTGGATCATTCGGAGCGTGAAAATGAGCACCTAGGGAGGGCTTAGAGTCTCACAGGGGACGCCCTCTGAGACTTATTCAGAGCCAAGAAGTCTCAGATTTGTAAGTGTATATTGTTGATTATTCCAATGTTATAGAACACTTTTTTTTTTTAAAGAAAAGGACCACTAATAATGATCTGTCATGGTACAGGGACAGGTATTAATAGGGTTGGGGGTGATTTGGAGGGGTCAGGTTCCCTTTAAAGTGACTAAGTACATATAAGTATATAAAGTGTATTTTATGCATTTTAATAGTAGTCCTTAAAATGTGGGACGCCCATTGGCTTGGTCTCTCTTAGGTAGCTGCCATATTAAAGGTCCTCTCCCTGGGTGCACATAAGTTCCCAACATAACTCGGGTAAATACTGCTCCTAAATCATGTTTGGGAGGTACCGAGTATAACAACCTTTTATAGCTCCCTACCCCATCTGATCAGGGGTCAACGGACCAGCTGCGGCTATGCCCCTATTATGGACCCTCATTAGGATTTGCCCACTCCTTTTTCGTACATTTAAACCACATTATAATATAATAATGTAGGAACCCTCCATTATATATACAGTTAGGGCCAGAAATATTTGGACAGTGACACAAGTTTTTTTATTTTAGCTGTTTACAAAAACATGTTCAGAAATACAATTATATATATAATATGGGCTGAAAGTGCACACTCCCAGCTGCAATATGAGAGTTTCCACATCCAAATCGGAGAAAGGGTTTAGGAATCATAGCTCTGTAATGCATAGCCTCCTCTTTTTCAAGGGACCAAAAGTAATTGGACAATGGACTCTAAGGGCTGCAATTAACTCTGAAGGCGTCTCCCTCGTTAACCTGTAATTAATGAAGTAGTTAAAAGGTCAGGGGTGGATTCCAGGTGTGTGGTTTTGCATTTGGAAGCTGTTGCTGTGACCAGACAACATGCGGTCAAAGGAACTCTCAATTGAGGTGAAGCAGAACATCCTGAGGCTGAAAAAAAAGAAAAAATCCATCAGAGAGATAGCAGACATGCTTGGAGTAGCAAAATCAACAGTTGGGTACATTCTGAGAAAAAAGGAATTGACTGGTGAGCTTGGGAACTCTAAAAGGCCTGGGCGTCCACGGATGACAACAGTGGTGGATGATCGCCGCATACTTTATTTGGTGAAGAAGAACCCGTTCACAACATCAACTGAAGTCCAGAACACTCTAAGTGAAGTAGGTGTATCTGTCTCTAAGTCAACAGTAAAGAGAAGACTCCATGACAGTAAATACAAAGGGTTCACATCTAGATGCAAACCATTCATCAATTCCAAAAATAGACAGGCCAGAGTTAAATTTGCTGAAAAACACCTCAAGAAGCCAGCTCAGTTCTGGAAAAGTATTCTATGGACAGATGAGACAAAGATCAACCTGTACCAGAATGATGGGAAGAAAAAAGTTTGGAGAAGAAAGGGAACGGCACATGATTCAAGGCACACCACATCCTCTGTAAAACATGGTGGAGGCAACGTGATGGCATGGGCATGCATGGCTTTCAATGGCACTGAGTCACTTGTGTTTATTGATGACATAACAGCAGACAAGAGTAGCCGGATGAATTCTGAAGTGTACCGGGATATACTTTCAGCCCAGATTCAGCCAAATGCTGCAAAGTTGATTGGACGGCGCTTCATAGTACAGATGGACAATGACCCCAAGCATACAGCCAAAGCTACCCAGGAGTTCATGAGTGCAAAAAAGTGGAACATTCTGCAATGGCCAAGTCAATCACCAGATCTTAACCCAATTGAGCATGCATTTCACTTGCTGAAATCCAGACTTAAGACGGAAAGACCCACAAACAAGCAAGACCTGAAGGCTGCGGCTGTAAAGGCCTGGCAAAGGATTAAGAAGGAGGAAACCCAGCGTTTGGTGATGTCCATGGGTTCCAGACTTAAGGCAGTGATTGCCTCCAAAGGATTCGCAACAAAACATTGAAAGTAAAAATATTTTGTTTGGGTTATGTTTATTTGTCCAATTACTTTTGACCTCCTAAAATGTGGAGTGTTTGTAAAGAAATGTGTACAATTCCTACATTTTCTATCAGATATTTTTGTTCAACCCTTCAAATTAAACGGTACAATCTGCACTTGAATTCTGTTGTAGAGGTTTCATTTCAAATCCAATGTGGTGGCAACTCGCGAAAATTGTGTCACTGTCCAAATATTTCTGGCCCTAACTGTATATATGAATAAAAAGGTGTTGTATATAAAAAACGTCTTTTTTTTAATAAGGTACACAGTTGTACATAATGCTCTAATGCCATAATGCAAATCTTGGTATTACCAAAAACTGACTTTAATTAAAAAGGTTTCACCAGTGCTTCCATTTTCCTTCAAGACAGATTTTCCACAGGAAACAAGGAAAAAAGGAAACATAATAATCCACATTTAAAAATTCTTCTAAAACGTGATGCACATGCTAAAACAGTGTTACATAGTGTACTACGGCTGGTCTCAGAGTCACGTATAATTATAGGGCTGCATTTAACTTATAGTTCATGTTCAGGCCCCCTGGTTTAAGGGTGCCCAGTTCCTTTATACATCGTAACTCCTTCTCTTTTTACATTATGGTTCTGTCAACCCTTCTTCTAACTAAAAAAAAAAAAAAAAAAAAAAAAATATTTAACTTCATTTCCTTTCCCTATCACCATGTCCTTTACTTCAATATCTATTGTTCTATGCGCTCTTGCTGGAAGACAATGACATAGAGGGACACTCAAACACTGTGCATAACTCCATTCACTACTAATCTTTACCATGTCTTGTATTTCACTGTTTGTTTTCTTATGTGCTCTCACCACCAATTTTTATCACCCCATCCCCCCTCCATCACCACTCATTCACATCAGCCCCTCTCTCCTGCCCTACTCTATGTACAACTCCCATGCTATCTTCAGTTTACTGAAGACTCTCAGCCCATCATATTCCAAAGTTTGTCACAATAAATCATGTCCTAATTCCAAAAACTATCTGCTCTTTCTCTTTTTACTGCTGCTCCTCTCAGGTGATATCTCTCCCAACCCTGGTCCACCCTCTGCTAACTTCAACCCCTCTCCCACCTCACACAGAAACCTCACTAACCTTATTAATATCACCTGCACACCTTCATCTCCCTCTTTTAATTGCGCTCTCTGGAATCCACGGTCTGTATGCAACAAACTTCCCTTCATTCACAATTACTTCCTTACCAACTGTGTTAACCTGCTGGCCCTCACAGAAACCTGGATCCAGGATTCAGACACTGCTTCCCCTGCTGCTATTTCTTACAGTGGCTTACACTTCTCTCACTCCCCTAGACCTGGGAACAGACGTGGCGGTGGAGTTGGCCTCCTCCTGTCCCCACAATGTACTTTCCAGGTCATTCCTCCAGCCCCATCACTCTCATTCCCTTCTTTTGAGGTCCATACCATTAGGCTATTCCATCCCCTCCCCCTCAAAGTAGCGGTGGTATACCGCCCCCCAGGGTCACCCACCCAGTTCCTCGACCATTTCTCCGCTTGGCTCCCGCATTTCATGTCCTCAGATTTACCAACCCTTATTCTGGGAGACTTTAACATTCCCATAAACAGCCCCATCTCCCCATCTGCATCCCAGCTCCTATCTCTAACTACCTCTCTTGGCCTATCACAGCTCTCAACCTCTAAGACACACGAAAACGGTAACACCGTTGACCTTGTCTTTACCCGGCTCTGCTCATCCTCCCCCTTGGATAACTCAACTCTACTCTCTGACCACAACATTCTTTCCTTCTCACTCACTAACCCTCGGCCAACACAGCCCAATCCTACCTATCACACATCCAGAAATCTACAGGCCATTAACCCTCAAGCACTCACAGACTCCCTCATCTCATCTCTGTCCCCAATCTCTTCAATCTCCTGTCCAGATCAGGCAGTAAATCACTACAATGACTCTCTCAGAAGCTCCCTGGACCAAGTAGCGCCCCTCACCCGCAGAACCTCCAAACAGAGAACAAAACAACCCTGGCCCACACCACAAACTCGATTCCTCCAGCGATGCTCCAGGAGTGCTGAACGTCTATGGAGGAAAACTCGCTCACCAGGAGACTTTATCCACTATAAATTCATGCTAAAAACCTACAACTCTGCCCTTCACCTTGCCAAACAGACCTACTTCACCACCCTGGTCTCCTCACTATCCAACAATCCAAAAAAACTCTTTGACACCTTTCACTCTCTCCTCAGTCCGAAAGTGCAGGCCCCCATCACTGACCTCTGTGCTGATGACCTGGCTTCCTACTTCATGGAGAAAATAGACAACATCCGCCAGGAAATCAGCTCTCAGCCTCCAAGCGCTGACAACCCATTCTTCCCCACATCTCCTCCGGTTCACTCTCCACATTTGACCCAGTCACAGAAGAAGAAGTCTCCAGGCTCCTTTCTTCCTCTCGTCCCACCACATGCACTACTGACCCCATTCCCTCAAACCTGCTCCAGTCCCTCTCTCCAGTCGTCACCACTCATCTAACCAAAATCTTCAATCTCTCCCTCTCTTCTGGCATTTTCCCCTCCTCCTTCAAACACTCGATCATTACTCCATTATTAAAGAAAACCACTCTCGACCCAACCTGCACAAATAACTACAGACCAGTCTCCAATCTCCCCTTCATCTCTAAACTCTTGGAGCGCCTGGTCTATTCCCGCCTCACCCGTTACCTCTCCGCTCACTCTCTGCTAGACCCATTACAGTCTGGTTTCCGCCCCCTTCACTCTACAGAAACCGCCCTCATCAAAGTGACCAATGACCTTCTGACAGCAAAATGGTGACCACTCTCTGCTTATTCTCCTTGATCTCTCTGCAGCTTTTGACACTGTCGACCATCAGCTCCTACTCTCCATGCTGCACTACATTGGCATAAAGGACACTGCTCTCTCCTGGCTCTCCTCCTATCTTTCTGACCGCTCTTTCAGTGTATCTTTTGCTGGCTCCACTTCTTCCCCTCTTCTCCTCACTATTGGAGTCCCTCAGGGTTCAGTCCTTGGCCCTCTCCTCTTCTCTCTCTACACGGCCCCGATTGGACAGACCATCAGCAGATTTGGCTTCCAGTACCATCTTTATGCTGATGACACACAACTATACACTTCAGCCCCTGACCTTACCCCTACGGAAGTAAAGAACACCAATGACTGTCTAGCTGCAGTTTCCAATATCATGTCCACTCTCTATTTGAAACTAAACCTTTCCAAAACTGAACTTCTTCTGCTCCCCCCATCCACTAACCTCCCTAAATCGGACATCTCTCTCTCAGTATGCGGCACTACGATAACGCCTAGGCAGCAGGCTCGCTGTCTGGGTGTTATGTTTGACACCGATCTCTCCTTCTCCTCCCACACGCAATCTCTCGTCCGCTCCTGTCGCTTACACCTGAAGAATATCTCTAGAGTCCGCCCCTTTCTCACCCTGGAAACAACAAAAACCCTCACCGTGGCCCTAATCCATTCCCGCCTTGACTATTGCAACTCTCTATTAAGCGGCCTCCCCCTCACCAGACTTTCTCCTCTCCAGTCTATCCTTAATGCAGCAGCCAGGATCACCCATCTGGCCAATCGTTACTCAGATGCCTCTGCTCTGTGCCAGTCATTGCACTGGCTGCCCGTATATTACAGGATCAAATTCAAATTGCTTGTTCTCACCCACAAAGCTCTTCACAGTGCAGCTCCCCCCTACCTCTCCTCCCTCATCTCTGTCTATCACCCCACCCACTCTCTACGTTCCTCAAATGACCTTCGACTAACATCTGCACTAATCCGATCCTCCCACTCCCGGCTCCAAGACTTCTCCAGAGCTGCACCAAACCTCTGGAATGCTTTACCCCAAGAAATCAGGACTATCCACAACTTGCATGGCTTCAGACGATCCCTAAAAACGCATCTTTTTAAGGCGGCCTATCATACTCCCTAATAGAAGTCCATTGTACTGTAGACAGTGAATGGGCTATCCCTCTGGACATTACTCTTCTACAAACTCCACCAAACCATAAAGGTCTACACAGACTGTATAATGACCATCCATGTAAGCTTAGCCCTATGTCCCATTTCCTCAAGATGCCTGGACCATCAGTGCAATAAGCCCCTGCACCTTGTGCAACCCCTATCCCGTTGTAGATTGTAAGCTCTTTTGAGCAGGGTCACCTTCATTTCTTGCTTTATTTATTGCATTTTTTTTCACATTGATTGTATCCAATTATTGTACTTTATTTGTTCTCTATTGTAATTACTGTATTTTCTGTACTCTAACCCTACATTGTAAAGCGCTGCGGAATATGTTGGCGCTATTTAAATAAAGTATTATTATTATTATATATGATCCTGCATCTTAAATCCTTTTCTATATGTTTGACTTCAATGAAATGTTTGGGCACTGGTAGATTGTTCAATTTTTTTCTAATGCTATATCTATGTTGGTTTAGCCTCACCCTAAACTCAAGGGTGGTCTCTCCCACATAGTAAAGTTTACAAGGGCACTCCAGTAAATATATTATGTGGTCAGATCCGCATGTGAGGAAGTGTTTCATCTCATATGTTTTCCCTTTACACTCAAATGTGTTACCTTTTCATATATAGGAGCAATTAATGCATCCTACACACGGATAACCCATTTTTTGTGTTACTGTCCATGTAAGCTATACCTCTCTCTTAAGGCTCCGTGTATCTGATTTGACCAGCGTATCCTTCATGTTTTTACCTTTTCTATAAAAGAATAATGGAGGGTTACTAAATTCTTCCAATCCCTTCTGATTACCTTCTCTATTTCACTGGACTCATCACTAAAAGTTGTCACCACTGGGATCCTTTTACCTGCATCTCTATTCTTTACCTTCCCCACCATATCTTTCTGCTTTTTAAGTATTTTCTTTGGGTACCTTCTTTGTTCAAACGTCCTCAACAATTTTTCTGCAGTTATATCTCGTTTACTTTCATCACTGACTATTCTTTGTACTCTCTTTATTTGTCCCCTAGGTATAGCATTTTTCATGCCTAAAGGGTGATGACTATTGAAATGCAACAGTTTGTTTCTATCAGCGGACTTGACATGTAAAGAAGAACTTATTATCCTTTTACCCAAGTGTACATTAACATCAAGGAATTGCAATTGTTTTTCAGACTGAACCATCGTAAACTTAATGGTCTCATCAATAGTATTCAAATGGTCATAGAACTCTGTCAATTCCACTATGTCACCTTTCCAGAGGAGGAACACATCATCTATGTACCTCCACCACTCCACTACATTCTTGAAGTGGTGGGATACATAGACATGGTCCTCCTCTAGGGCCCTTTATTAGCATATGAACAAACCATATATAATTCGATCTTAAAGGGAACCTGTCACCCGATTTTAAGCTCCTAAACTATCTCTAGCTGTCCCTACACCTTCCTAGCAGCTCCCTATCTCTCCCTTTCTTATCTAAAGTGGCCCTATGAAAGAAGTGTAAAATAAGATAAAACTTACTGCAGTCCCCGTAGTTAGGGGACTGGGTAGGCGTGGCCTCTGTTCCTTCCTCACACCTCCATCTTGTAATGCACGCCCCGCTGGGCGGCATTATTCAGGGTCCACTCAGCCCCATTATTTGTAATCTCCCGCCCTCTACACCTCTTTGCACTGGCTGGGCGTCACAGCCGGCGCAGTGCATTATGGGCCGTTATGTGATCTGCCCTAGTGCATTCTGGGTCCGATCACGTGATCGGCCCCAGTGCATTATGGCCTTGATCACGTGATCGGCCCCGGCTTCAATAAGCGCATTGCGCATGCGCAGAGCCGGGGCCGATCACGTGATCAAGGCCATAAGCCCAAGCCCAACAAGGCAACTGGAGACTCCAGTGTCAAAGGCATTCCTGTGAGAGTGCCGAGCAACATCTCAACTTCGTCCCAGAAGGGCTTGATAACAGGGCATTCCCACCAAATGTGAGTGGGGGATCCCACGAAGGGGCAACCCCGCCAACAGTTCCGAGAGTTACCATGGCCCCCGTCCCCAAACCTGGCCACCCGGTCCTGAGTCAAATACCAGTGGAGTTGGAGCTTCTTAGCCTGCTCTAAGTGGTTTATACAAGAGGAGTACAGAGATGCATGGGAGGCTGCCTTCTGCCAGGCCTCCAAGGGCGCAGTAAATCCTAGATCCCCTCCCACTTGGTCATGTAAGTAAGTTTTTGCCTAGAGTGTAAGTCCAAGAGAGCTCTATAGATGGTAGAGAGCAGAGCAAACTCCCTTCGACTTAAAGAAAGCCTGCAATGAGCCAATAAAAGTTTCTTGGGATGGAGCAGGCAGGGAGACAGAAGCCAGGAATTGCCGCAGTTGTAAGTATTTAAAAAAGTCATTTTTGTGAACACTAAAGTCCTCCACTAACGCAGAGAAAGACCTTAAGATCCCCCCCTCCATAATCTGATTCAGGAGGTGGATACCCCCCAATCTCCAGGCTCGGAGGCCCAGGGGCACAACAGATTGCTCCACTGCGTCTAAAGAAATGTATCTGTACAGTAATTCTCTACTCTCTCAGGACCATATATTCAGCAATGTTCTCATCGAGGAAAGGCCATTCGGCACCCGAGAACACTTCAACAAGTTCATTTCCAGCAATAGCTGGGTAGACTGTTTTGGGGCGAAATAGGTTTCAATCTGAAGCCACAGTGATGTCTGCTCCTGCGACCACCAATTTCTAGCTGCCTCAAGGTGGACTGCTTTATAATATGAGTGGACGTCCGGGACCCCCAGCCCCCCTACCGCGGAATGCAGGGTGAGGACCCTATTTGCTACTCGATGTGGTTTACCTTGCCAAATAAAACGTCCTAATGTCGCCTGAAATGCCCGCAGTAACCTGCCCGGGACGAGGAGGGGGAGACACTTCAGTAGGTAAAAAATCTTGGGTAGGTAGGTCATTTTAATAATTTGGATTCTGGCCATCCACGATAGGAACAGGCCAGAATGACCCTCCAAGTCTCTTTGTATACTTTTGAGTAAAGACTCGCAATTATGCCGTACAATTTTATTCAATTTAGTTATGTACAATCCCAGATAAGTGAATCCCTCCTCTGCCCAGGCAAATGAGAACTGCCCCCTGAATTCTGTAATGTTAATTGGGTAAAAAGAAGATTTTGTCATATTTAATTTGTAATAGCATGCATGTGAGAAGTCATCCAGGACTTTTAATATTCTTGGAATCGTGGAGGGGAGGTGCGAGCATATGAAAACTACATCATCGGCATAAAGCCCACTTTTATGTTCCACAGGTCCCACCTCCACCCCCCGAATTTCAGGGTCCCCCCTCACCACCGCAGCCAAGGGTTCCATAACCAATGCAAAAATTAACGGGGAGAGGGGGCATCCCTGCCTTGTTCCATTGGAAATATCAAATACCGAAGACAGAAATCCTGATGCCATGACCGAAGCGCAGGGAGAGGAATAAAGAGCCATAATGGCTCTTTGGAAGTCACCCACTACTCCAAATCTTTGGAGGACCTCTCTAAGGTACCCCCAGTGCACCCTGTCAAACGCTTTTTCTGCGTCAAGAGACAGGAATGCACCAGGAGCCCCCCCCTCTCCATGATCTCCATCAGGTCCACCAGTCTCCTCGTTTCATCACTAGCCTGCCTCCCCGGGACAAACCCCACCTGTTCCAGACCTACCAGGGAAGGCAACACTTCACCCAGTCTGTTAGCGAGAAGTTTAGCATACAATTTTACGTCACAATTTAGTAACGCAATTGGGCGAAAATTGCCCGGGGAGTCAGGAGTTTTGCCCGGTTTGGGGAGAGTGGTTATAATTGCTTCCAACCCTTCCCGTCTAATATTCCCCTCCCTTCTCCAAAAATTAAAGAGGTCCAGTAGAGGACCAGTTAATAGTTGTGAAAAAACTGGAGTAGTACTGAATCGAGAACCCATCAGGCCCCAGTGCAGCACTTTTCCTGGAAGAGGCAATAACCCCAAGAATCTCCTGTTCAGTGAAGGGAGCATTGAGTGACCTAAGTTGTTCCTCTGATAGGGCAGGCAGCTTAGCTTTATCTAAAAAAGACCTAATAGAGTCTGATGTTGGTTGAGGCACCGAGTCAGAGTCCCGTAATTATACAAGGAGCTATAGTAAGACCCAAATTCATTTACTATTGCAGTAGGATTATGAATCGTTGTGCCATCTCCTCTGCGTAAGAAGGGGATCCTTGCCTGCAGTTCCCTTTTTTTAACTCTCCTAGCGAGCAGTGTTCTGGCTCTGTCTCCCATACCATAAAACCTCACCCCAGTTTTCTTAAGCTGATGCTCCGCCCGTAAAAAAAGCAGGGCTCTCAGCTCCTGTCTGGCCCTCAGCAAGTCGGGGAGTTGTGCTGTCAACCTCAAGTTTCTCTGTAAGATTTCTAGTTGTTTAATTTTATCCAAAAGTGTGCGCACTGATTTGTCATGTTCCCTTTTGGCTATAGCTGCCATTTTCAGAAGCACTCCTCTCAGGACTGCCTTATGGGCAAACCACAAGGCGTCTGGGGGCATATCAGGTGTGGCATTTTCTTTGAAGTACAGTTTAATGGCCTCAGATAGTTGTGCAACGTTAGAGGGGGAAGTCAGGAGATGAGTGTTTATTTTCCAACAGGCCGGAGGGCGGGTTGCAGCAGAGTCGACTATCCTGAGTGAGACCGGGGCATGATCTGACCACGTGATGGATCCTACACTTGAATCCAAGCACCTCTGTAGCACGGAGTCATCAATCAGGAAGTAGTCGAGTCTACTTTGTGACCTGTGATGATGGGAGTAGAAAGTATAATCCCTCTCGTCAGAATGCATATATCTCCATACATCATGCAGATGATGCGTAGAGACTACAAGCCCCAGTTCCGACCTGTAGAGAGACGATTTCGAGCAGTCTAATTGTTTGTCCATTGGTATATTAAAATCGCCCGCTATAATCTTGCTACCCTGCGCCTCAGATGAGACTTTGGATAGAAAAGTCTTCATGTATCGAACCTGACCCGCATTCGGCCCATATACTGATACAAGAGTGAAGGGTTTATCGTTGAGAAGACATACCAGTATTATGTACCTGCCCTCCGCGTCCGATATCTCCTTAATCAGTTTAAATGTGACCGATCTGTGGATCAAAATGGCCACCCCAGCTTTTTTTGTAGCCCCCCCGGCCTGAAATTGTGTTTTGTAGAGGGCAGAGGCTAATCTGGGGTGGTCCTTCCCCAACAGATGAGTCTCCTGTAAAAACACTACATCATTTTGTACTTTTTTCAGATGTTGCCAAAGTATTGCTCTTTTGCATGGGATGTTAAGGCCATTTACATTCAATGAAACCAAAGTGATACTCATTTTCGTTAAGTGTCCAATCCTTAGAATGTTTTGAGGCTCTACTTACAGCCAAAGACCGTACTGCACCAGAATACAGTCGCAAATTCAAAGTTTAAGAGAGGAAAGGAAAGGAAAGATGAGGACAGGGATAAAAGGAAAAGGGTGAAAAGAGAGAGTACAATTAACCAACTATACGAAAAAATCAACAATCACGTATATACATATACTAATAAAGTATGAACCAGTCACCCTCCCGCAGGCAGGACGGGACTGGTTGTGGGGGAGAATTGATGTGAGCTTATCAGATCTCACCACCTCAGCCAAGGCGGGAGAGAGTCACCTCGATGGCAGTGTGACTTACTGCTCACAAGCCCGCAGCCTAAACAACCGGAAATTTAGGCTGGGAAAACAGATTAACCGGCATCAGTACGACCCATAGTTCTTGTTTGGGTTCATTCCCCAGCCCCTTGTGAATTAAGCAGGCTTTCAGGATTTCTACGCTGGTTCTTGGAGGAAGCCGGTGGAGAAGCAGGGGGACGCAGTAAATTCCAGACTCCGAGAGCAGTCTTGAGTTTGGAGGGAGACGCAAAGACATGTCTGTTGCCTTTATATCTAAAGGATACGTTTACTGGAGAGCCCCAGGAGTATTGTATGCCTCTGTCCCGGAGTACTTTGCAGTGGGGGGCAAAATCTCTGCGTCTCGCCAGAGTTCCCTGGCATAGGTCTGGGTAGGCCTGCCATCCCTTGTATATCCCAGTGTCCAGAGGATGCTGTCTCAGCTTCTGAAGGACCATGTCTCTAGGTCTAGGGGAGCCCAAATACACCAAGACATCTCGGGGAAAATCCTGCCTTATGTTAGGGGGTCTTGGAAGTCTATAGGTTTTATCTGGTAGTAACTCGGCAGCTGGAACATCTGGTAGTAGGAAACAGAGGAAAGTATGTACTATTCCTTTAATGTCCTCCTCTCCTTCTGATTCTGGGATTCCTCTGAGTTTTAGATTGTTTTTCCTCAGCTTATCCTCTAGATCCCAGGTTATCGCTCTTATATCCTTTATATCCTGTTCCACACCCTGGTAGCTATCAGCAAGCTCATTATGAGCTGTGGCGAACTCCGCCATTTTAGATTCCAGATGGTGTGTGTGCTCTCCCATAGTGGCCATATCCTCCCTTAGTTCTCTTATACTGTCTTTAATGTCTGCCTTTAGGGATTTGTGCAGGGTGTCCAGCAAGCCCCTCAGGGACCCCATTGTAACCGGGGTATTGTTGTCATTAAGTTCTCCTCCCGACCTCGGGCTATGGGAGGCCCTGGCAGAGTGGGGAGAACGCGCCACTAGGGACTCAGCCGGCGCCATCTTAGGACAGGCTGCTGGAGCGGGACCCGTTGAGAAAAAGTCTGTCACCTTAGGCGGTCGCTCCTTGCTCTGGAGCGACTGTCTGGGCATCCTGGTGTTCCCCTCAGTGAGCTGCAGCGAGGTCTCCTAACTGTGAGTCGCTGTGGAGGCTGGAAGCGGGTGAAATCGCCGTTATTCTGGGCGCTGATGCCGGAGCTTCGGTGTTATGCGTCCTGCATGAATGGTGCCAGGACACGCCCCCCCATCAGTTAGATCTTTACCTGATATGTTAGTTAAACCATGCAATTCCAAAAATATACACATAAGGATCTGGCCCGATCTGTACCCCATATCCCTGTTCTATTAGCTCCAGAGTGAATTTCCAGAAGGTTTCTATATTACCATATGCCCACATCATGTGGATCGAATCCGCGTTCTCCTGTCCACATCTGAGGTATACACTGTCTGCTTGTACTCCTATGGTTTGTAGTAGTTTCGGTGTCCTGTACACCCTGTGTAGTAAATATATTTGAGGCAATCTTTGGCTTTCAAGCACAGATAATGTAGGTATATTAGCCAGAATTGTTTCCCACTTCTCATCTATGAGTGGCCCATAATCCCTCTCCCAAATACCCCTGTCACTTAGTGCATCTTTGCTTGTCCATTTATCTTGTTCTCAAATAACATAGATATTATCCCTCTAGAGCAGTCTGATCTGAGCTGATTTGTGATGATGTGCTTATTCTGTTTATTAAAAGGTGTGCTCTTTATTTAGGATTCCAGTGCATGCCTTGTCTATAGGCATTGGAAAAAGGAACTGTACAGCTCTGCAACACCTTTTTCTCCTAGGGACCCCATCAGCCCTGACAGCACCTCCGCCATCCTCACTCCCCACTGGAGCTCCTCCTACTCCCATTGACCTAGCGTTCTTCCCACCCACACACTTTTCTACCGCCTTGTCTGAGCTCCTCCCAGGGACTGGATCCTCCGTACAATGGGTCCACCTACAGTTACCTGCTCTAGGGTATGTGTATGTGTGTGAATGGGTGTTTTGAGGGTCCCTTATGCAGCATCTCAATTCCTCAGCCACAGGAATACTGCACACTCTTATATGGGTGCAGTACCCCTCCGTGGCATCCCGACCAGTGAGGCGCCACATCTGTACTTCCCTTAAGAATATCAACAAGTCATCTGCATACAAGGACATCTTAAAGGGAACCTGTCACCTGGATCTAAGCCCCTACACTATTACTACCTGTCCCTGCACCTTCCTAGCTGCTCCCTATCTATCCCTCTCTGAGCTAAATCTGCCCTATAAAACAGCAGAAAAATAACTGATAACTTACAGAAGTCCCTGAGGCTGGGGACTGAAAAGGCGGCGCCAGGCTCCATTCTGCCCCTTCTCGATGCAGCAGCACACGCCCCGCTGGGCGGCATTATTCTTTCTTCATCGCCGCCTCCTCCATTTGGAATCTCCCGCCTGCTTTACACCTATCATGTTGTGGTGATGCAACCTCGAAGTGTCCCCTGACCAGGACACAGCATATGGGAGATTGTATCTTCTGCTCGGTAGCAGCACACACAGGGTTAGCTGCTACTGGAGCTGAGTGCTGATTGAAAGCACTGACACCCAGGTGTGCGGGTGAATAGGAGATGATATAAGCTGCCCTGGGCTGTGAGGAGGGGGTGGAGTGTGTCAGGACAGCAGCAGGAGCTGCTGTGTAGAGAGCTGTGTGAAGATTAACACAGCCTGTGAGCTTTCTCAGAGTGGAAGTTCATGAAGCTAATGAGCGGATGGTGAGAAGAGAAAGGTTGTGGGCTGACCTAACACAGCCTACCCGGGGGAAGGTACAGAGCTTCTAAATCAGCTGTTGGGATTGTATAAGGTTGTACTCGGCTGTGCCCCGGAACCTGGAGGTCTGTGAATACCTGAACTGTGCCATTAAACTGTGTGCTGTGTGAGTAAATGCCTGAGTCACTGCCTTCTGTCGTGCCGATCCTAACCGCTACCTTACAGTGTAAAGCGGGTGGGAGATTCTAAATGGAGGAGGGTGGCGATGAAGAAAGAATAACGCCGCCCAGTGGGGCATGTGCTGCTGCATCGAAGAGGGGCAGAATGGAGCCTGGGCCCGCCTTTTCAGTCCCCAGCCTCAGGGACTTCTGTAAGTTATGTTATTTTTCTGCTGTTTTATAGGGCGGATTTAGCTCAGAGAGGGATAGATAGGGAGCAGCTAAGAAGGTGCAGGGACAGGTAGTGATAGTGTAGGGGCTTAGATCCAGGTGACAGGTTCCCTTTAAGTTCCAAAAATCCAATTTTCAAGCCCTCATCCTCCCCCAACCTCCGAGCAATATCATAAAAAAGAGCTTTTAGTGTGATTGCAGCCAAACCTAAAGAAAAAAAAAGCTTAAATCTGGTATCACTCTGATCATACTGACCTCACAAATAAAGCCAATCACTTATACTGTGAGATGAATGGTGTAAATATATTGCTAAAGCCAGTTCTTCAATGGCTGTTGATTCTGCCTCCCAAAGATCACAGTGTGGCATGACTCACATCCTGCGCTCTGCGCTGAGCGTTGACATTGTGTAAGTCTCTGAAAAATGTGATTCAGACAAAATTCCCAATGAAGAATTCATTGTAATGAGGCAGAGGAAATTACTTTGAACCCTCATCTGACCTGTGATCCGGGATGTTCTCCATCTTTTTACGCATGTATGTAGGTGTGCACAAAAGTGCTGTCAACCAGTTTTGCACACCTTTAAAAAGAAGGAACACATCTGAACAGAGAGCAAACAAAATCGAGAGTAACTCTGCTGCCTCATTAGTGAATGGATCCATTGGGGTTTTCACCTGAATCACGTATTTCGTAGATGTAGCACAAGATAAATTTGAACTAGTCCAAAATGTTCTTTATCCAAATTACCACCAATAGCATTGAACTGAACCCACAAAAAAACAAGTACCCAATCAGGTCTGTCATCTGCTAATAAAAATATAGGGGGTTTCCATGTTACTTGCAGCATAAGAGGCTCTGAAAAAGCACTATGGCTCCTCATCCCTAGAAAGAAAACCAGCAAAACCTGCACTCCCAAATCCAAATGCTCCCCTCCCATTTCAGCCCAACAATGTTTAAACCACAAATAACGTCCACATATTTGGCATGGTTGTAGTTAGGAGAGTCTACGTAGTGTGTTTCTTTATAAACACAATATGAGCAAAATGTACGGGCTCTATAATATACTGGACACTATAATGGCTTATTTGCAACTTTATTAATGCACCATTCACAGCGTCTGACTCCATGGGTGTTTTCCAGATATAAAATTGTCACTGTAGCCAAAGATGAACTCCCAGAGCCACGTAATTTCCAAAATATGGTCACTTGAGGTGGTTTCTGCTGTTGTGTCACTTATGGGCTCTGGCAAAAGAGTCTGCAAACCATTTCAGGAAAATCTGTGCTCCAAAATTGAAAGGGTGCTCCATACCTCCTGTATCAATGTACTGTGGAGAAATTGCCCAATAAAGTTTGGCATCCATTTTTCCTGTTGCCCTTTTCAAAATTAAAAAAATTGGGGCTAAAAGAACATTTTTGTGGAAATAGTGTAATTTTTAATTTTCCTCACTCAATGTTATAAAACTTTTTGAAGCACCTGAGGGTTCAATGGGCTCACCACACTTCTAGATAAATTCCTTGGGGGGGTCTAGCTTCCAAAATGAGATCACTTGTGGGGGAGCTCCACTAATGTTTAGGAATGTCAGGGGTTCTCCAAATGTGTTATAGTATCAGCTAACGATTCCTGCCAATTTTCCATTTAAAAAGTTAAATGGTGCTTTTTCACTTTTGAGCCCTGCTATGCACCTAGACAGTGGTTTTCCACCACTTATTGGGTATTAGTGTTAGAGATGAGCAAACTTTCCCTGAGAATGTTTGCCAATTTCAAATTCAGCACAAACATTTCAGATTCAGTTCGGGATTGGGAACACAAGCTTTTCATTAACTGATCAGATAAAAAAGCATGACTGCATTTAAGTGATGCTTTTCTTCTAACTTCTGACAGTATAAGATAGCAGGCAGGACATGTTTGATGAGGGGAAAGGGTGTGAAGAGGTCAGAGGTGCATCACACTCCGTTTTTTCCCAGCATTTTCTATGTGGATGTTCTGGGCTGCAACCTAATCAGGGCACATATAAAATCCATAGGTTGACGAATCAAGGGCTTGTGTCATTGGCTGGCTTGTTCCATTGGCTGCCAAAGTCACATGTCCCTTGGGATATTTGAAGCGGCCACTTGCCGTCGCCTCCATTTCCAGATGTGTTACTGTGCTGATGACGAATGTTTTTCTCCTGAAGTTTACTTGCTGAGCTTCTTCGTGGAGATTTTCCATCTGTCTGTGATTTGCTGTGCTTATCCCAGTCCCTGAGTGGAGGTGAGGGGGTTATAGCCTAGGGCTGGTCAGGAGCAGGTCAATGGTGGTAGCCCAGACATACTCACCTTTGAAGGTACTTTTGGGAACTTAATCAGCTAGGGACCCCTAGTTTAAGTTCCCCTGATCAGCTTTTGCCCATCACTGCCATCCTGCAACCTTATCCCCTTGTCGTTATTCCACCTTGTGACATTGCCAAATCCTTCAGTTTCCCTTAAATAGGCATTTTTTGCCTTAAAGCAGTTATTGCCAAATCCTTTGTTTTCTCCTAAAACTGCTATGTTTGGCCTCAAACAAGTGATTGCCAAATCCTTCACTTTCCCCTAAAAAGGCTCTGTTTGACCTCAAAGCAGTGATTGTCAAATGCTTCACTTTCCCCTAAAAAAGCATTCTTTGCCTCAAGGCAGTGACTGCCAAATCCTTCAATTTTCAATAAAAAGGCATGTTTTTGCCTCAAAGCACTTATTGTCAAATCGTTAATTTTCTCATTATTAAGCTTCTTGTTTGTACTTAAACCAGTTATTGCCAAATCTTTCAATTTCACTGTAAAAGGCTGTGTTTGGCCTCAAAACAGTGATTTCCAAATCTTTCATATTCCCCTAAAAAGGCATTTTTTGGCCTCAAAGCAGTCATTGCCCCAAAAACGTATTTATTGACCTCAAAGCAGTGATTATCAAATCCTTTACTTTCCCCTAAAAAGACTGTGTTTGAACTTTAAAGGGATCCTGTCACCCCCAAATCATAAGCTATTAAAAGATGTCCCTAGAGCATATTAACACTTATCCTACACTCCTTTTAGCTCCTAAATGCATCTAGTGAAAATTAAGATAAACGTTATTAAACTCACTCATTGGCGATGTTAATTAGTGACTACTGTATTCATAGTCACCCAGGCAGGCTCTCCCTCTTCCTAATATCACGCTGAGGTGTGATCTTCAACTCTGATTCAAATGAGCTCCTCCCCGCTCTCCTCTGCCGACCGGGCTGCTGTGTGCGGCTGTATGACGCGAATCGCATCATTTCCGGCTTCGGGTGACGTATGTACACCCGCGCCGCTCTGTTATGCCTCCAGCACGCATGCGCAGTGCGGGGCTTGACGCTAAAAGAGCGGCGCGGGTGTACATACGTCACCCGAAGCCGGAAATGACGCGATTCGCGTCATACAGCCGCACACAGCAGCCCAGCCGGCAGAGGAGAGTGGTGAGGCGCGCATTTGAATCAGAGTTGAAGATCATGCCTATTGAGGCGTGATATTAGGAAGAGGGAGAGCCTGCCTGGGTGACTATGAATACAGTAGTCACTAATTAACATCGCTAATGAGTGAGTTTAATAACATTTATCTTCATTTTCACTAGATGCATTTAGGAGCTAAAAGGAGTGTAGGATAAGTGTTAATATGCTCTAGGGACATCTTTTAATAGCTTATGAGGTGATTTGGGGGTGACAGGATCCCTTTAAACCAGTTGCCAAATACATACAATTACATTTACTACTTTATTTGATTTTGTAACATTTTACTATTGGCCAAGTAATGTGTAAGACATGGCCAGACACATCCTGTTTAATTTATGAAGAAGGGACTCTGAACTTCACAAAGCCTATGTGGATAATGCAAGAACTGCCAAAAATTAGAAAGAAAGGGAACTCTGATGCACCCTGTCTTAGACATAAAGGAGGATCTCATACACAATCTGTTAAAATTGTTAGGTCGCAAAACTCCTAGACTCATAAAGCCTATGCACTATTTGCAAGGGCTGCCAAAAATTAGGAGGTACTCCAATATACCCTGAAAGACATGTAGAGGAAGGTCTGAGAGCTGTGGTTGCTTACTGGGTTTGCATCACCTGCTTGGCTAAAAAAGATTCACAAAGAAGTTGGGAGAAGAGCAGAGGGAGTACAGTACGGTTCACTGACCCCTGAAATCCATAACTCATAGAAGACAGCAGGAAGTCAAATCCTTTTTCTTACTAGAGCAGATTTTATCTCCTCTCAGACTGGCTGACTGCATCCCTGGTTCTCCCTGCACCCTGTATGTGTTTAATCTACAATAAAGGGTAACGAACCAAAGAGACTGACTGTTGTGCCTCATTTCACTCTACATCTCCTGTTTGCTCATCTGGACTACTGCCGTCATCTTTAGGGATGAGCAAGTATACTCGTTACTATTCGGTACTCGCCGAATAGTAAGATATTTGGCTACTCGCTACTCCGTGAATTTCCTTGTTATTACTCATTAGGAGTAGCAAGTACATTGCAAGTAATAGAGAAATGCTAGTAATGCCAGGAATTGTCTGATGGACCCTTCAAAGTGGTCTGGGGGCTGAGGAAAAGGCTGAAATGGGCACATGATTGTTTAAAAGCTGGCGCTAAAAAGCCACCAGCTTTTAAACAATCACACTCAGCTGGTACCCGCTCCCCGCTCCCTGGTCCTGCACTCCCCGCTCCATGGTGCAGCGCTCCTTACCCGGATCTTAACTTAGGATTAGGTGGGGAGGCGACAGGGCTGCAAAGCACCGGGCAACGGGAAGGAAAGCACCGTGCGGGGAGTGGGGCAGCAGCGGGAAAGCCGGCAGTGGTCTTTTTACTGCTGGCTTTCCCGCCATCTATTTCAAATGAACAGCTGATGCATCAGCTGTTTGTTTGAAATAGCCGTGGAGCCGTCGCAGAGTTCATCGAGGTTCATGGTTGACAGAATGAACTCAGATGAACTTTCCCACAGCCTTTAGCTCAGCTATATCTCTACCAGAGGTCACGCCAAACTAACTTGACGAAGTTGGAGTAGTTTTGCCTTGAGGGATGGCCAAAAATACCAGTGGTATCAAGTGGGAAAGCTCATAGAGACTTATCTAAAGTGACTTGCAGCTGTAATTGCTGCAAAAGGAGGTTCTACAAAGTACATACTTTAGGAGGATGAATAGTAGTACACACTGAAGTTTTTATTTATTTTGTCCTATTTGTTGTTTGCTTCGCAATATAAAGAAAACCAAATGTTCACAGTTGTAGGCATGTTTTTATATGAACCGATGCAAACCCTCAAAAAAAACTGTGAAATTCCAATTTGTGAGGTAACAAAACATGAAAAATGCCAAGGAGGGTGAATTATTTTGCAAGGTACTGTGTATGTTTTAACATCAGCTGGCAACTGACCAGCACGCAAGTGACGAACCATGCCCATTTCTGTTTCTAGACAAGAACAAACCATGAATAACATAATTCCCCCACATTCTACTCCCCTAGGATTTACAGCAAATCTGTCTTTTTAGTAGCCATGGGTCTTGCCCTCTCATGTTCTCCTAGCAAACTGAGCTCTTTGTGATAGCAGGGTACCCTCATTTCCTAAGAAGCCACAACAAGCCCGTCCATATTCTTCCTGATATACATTTGGTAAACTAAGAAAAGTAGGTGACCAATATCTATAAAGTTGCTACCTTTTTATTTTAGCTGCAGTGAAGCAATAAAATGAAAATTGGTTTTGAAGGTGGACATATAGCTTTTTTATTGAATCACATAACTGATAAAGGATACCACTTTCACTTGACGTTTCCTGAAGTTAATATACAAAGAAGTCTTGAAAATGGTGAGCCTATTATCTACAGAGATTATACTACTCAGCTTATTAGCATTCAGTTCTCCTTTTAAACCACTTTCATCTTTATTCTTTTGCATAAGGTTATACCCTGAACTGATGGACAGGAATATTATACTAGTAGTTATCAGTTTCAAGTTATATCTAAAAATTTCAGTCTAGTAAATAGAAATTGCTACAGAAACACGCAAATAAATATAGCAGACATTCCTCTAGAAATAAAGCTACAGTTATTAAAAGATCTAAACAGTAAATGCATTTAAGATTTTAAAAAATATTTCCACCTTACTTGATCTGTAATAACCAAGTCAGGAAGTTAGATGATTGGATGGTGATTACCATGATATCATGCAGCTTCCACTTGTCATTTATCTGTCGATGGTCTCTTTCTCCTTGCTCTCTTAGTTCAGGTAACTGTGATGGCCATTCTACAATACTCCATGATTTGTTATGAAACCATGCTTCGGAGCCTTATGAGATCCAAGCTTTAGCTTCCTCACTGAAGGATTTCCTAATACTTGATTGAATATATCTCAGCTTCTACATATAGCACAGTTGAAGTGTGAGAGAAGCCAAGCAGGCCCAGTGCAACACAGAGCCCCCGCCATGCTTTTCTGTAGGCATAGGGTTATTTTCAGTTTATACTTTATTCTTCCTTTTTTATACTCACATCCCTGATCCATAGAGACAAAACGTTAAACTTTGTTTCATTGTTTCACCACAGAACAGAATATAAAAACTGCTGCACCTTTTCTTATAATTTTGAACATATTAAAGGTGACTTTTCTTCTGCCTTGGTTATGTATAGATGAATATCTTAGAGGCTGCACATGGAAACTTGAAAACTTATCTTTTCAGAAAAGCCTACACCTAGGAAAAACCCCACTGCCACTTCAGCTGACAGTTTGAAAACTTGAAAGTAAGCCTTTTGGAAGAGCATCTGTCACCAGGTTTTTGCCATACCAACTGAGAGAAGCATAATATCAAGTGTGGGTGCATTCACATCTGTGCTCCAGTATGTTATGCAGCATTGCGCTAGCGCAGGAGGTAGCTCAGTGCAAGCGCAGCGTAACGCAGATGAGCGCAGATGAAAAAATATGCGCTAATGGCGCCATTACCTGGTATGGACAAGCACAGCCAAATGGAACCCTGAAGCCCAAGTGTGAAGAGGGGTTGTTGCAGAGTGCATGCGCTAGTCCGGACGCATCGGAAACGCATCATGCAACGTTTCCGGTACATCTAGACTACCGCAGACGCTCTGCAACAACCCCTCTTCACACTTGTGCTTCTGGGTTCCATTTGGCTGCGTTCACCCATACCCTATAATGGAGGAAATAACGCACAGCTCTTCATTTGCGCTCCAGTGTGTTAGGCTGCGCTTGCACTGCGCTGCCACCTGCGCTAACGCCATGCTGCCAAATGCACCAGAGCACAGGTGTGACTAGGCCTAAGTGATACACCACTGGAATCAGAAAATCTAGCCCTATAATACACTACTCTCAGATTAGGTAGTAAAAATCTGGTGACAGATTACCTTTAATGGGGGTTGAAATATTCTCATTGCAACAATGTATTGAAATACGTGCATACAGTGCAATGAGTTACAGGTTGTATTTCATCTAAGTAGAAAAACAACTATCGTATTTAAATAATCTTTCAATGCGAGTGTGAACAAGCAGGTGATTGAGACCTGAGCCTAAAGGCCACGTCTCACGCTTCAAAGGTTGAACGATCCGACTTGACTTAGATCGCTAGAACGATGTTCAATGTAGTAGTGAAATGTCACACGTATAGATCTCATTAACGACGCAGTAACGATTCCGTGACAATCAAACGATACTTGCGGTCATTAGCTCGCCTGCGTACTTCACTTCTCAATAGGCGAGGTTGTTAACGACATTGTTATCGAGGTGTCACACACATCCAAGCTGCAGGTTGGACGAACGCTATTCGTTTGGTTTAAGGTCCGGTTCACCAACCTCCCATCAATGATCTTTCCGATTATCGTTCATCGGATGTAGATGTCACACTGAACGACGTCGTTACAAAGTCGTTAGAATAACTGAAAACCCATGATGTAGTAACGATATCGTTAACAATATAGTAGTGTGAGACGGGGCCTTAAGTGTGATCTGGAACTGGAAGTTTAGAAAGGAGGAATTTGTACTGAATTGCTGATTGTATTCATTTGTTTCCATATATAAAATTTTCTCTGGTGCAATTTCATTATTGACCATGTGGCCCAGTGTATATCTTCTCTCATGTATGCAATCCTTCAATCTTTAAACATCCTTTTAATAGTGCATACTTCTTCGCAAGATGTGAGCACATTGTACATTAGAAATTCCAGGTCCTGGATCTAAATAAATAACTGGCAGCACTGAGATCTATAGACAATATTGAAAGGAGTTTGCTGCTCACTGGGGTAGATGTGGGGGAGGATCATAATATGGAGCTGAATGACTGAGGCAGCTAAGTGGGTGTCAGTTAGAAGACTGGTAAGAGGGAATAATGACAGGGAGGCTAGCCTTGATCTGGCACACCCTAACAGATTTGTTAAGTTTGCAAATGAGGGGGCAAATGAGGGGTGCAAGTACAGAGGTAGTGCTACAGCAGCAAGACATGTCCTCTGAGAGCTGGAGGAGTGTCTGTTCCAGTAAAAGAGAAAATAGGAGAGCAGGAAAGACCAGACTGGTGCTTCTAGGGATGAACTCAATTATTACAGGAACAGATAGGGCAATCTGTCAAAGCAGGAATCACCAAGTGGTGTGTTGTCTTTCTGGCGTTAGAGTTTGGCACATCACTGATCGGGTTCACAGATTAATGTGAGGGGCTGCTAATGACCCAGCCATAATAATACACATCGGCACTATGAGGTAGGTGGAAGGTCCTTAAAAATGATTTCAAGGAATTAGGCTGTAAGCTCAAAGCAAGGAAATCCAAGGTGGTGTTTTCTGAAATATTACCTGTACCATGTGCCACACCAGAAAAGCAGCGAGAAATTAAGGAGGAAAGTAAGTGGTTCAGGAATTGGTGAATAAAGAAGTTTTGGGTGCCTGTAGAATTAGAATGACTTTTCTATTGGCTACAGGCTCTACGCTAGGGATGGGCCGCACCTCAATGGGAAGGGTGCAGCTTTGCTGGGGGAAACAATGGCTAGAAGACTGGAAGAGTGTCAAACTAGCAATTAGGGAGAGGGCATTCACTTTATAGGAGTGAAAGATAGTGCAGATAGTGATCTGCACAACATAACAAAGTAATATATATGAAAAATAATTGAAATTAAAATACACAAAGCAAATTGGACTCTTTTATAAGCATCCTGAATACGACCTGTGTACAATATATATATACCCTATTGGAATAAACAAGCTAGAAATAGGAGAAAACCACTTCATAGAAGTGCAAGGACCACAAAAACAGACAAAAAGAAAGTGTTTAAAGAAATAAAGCAATTAGGTAGTGATGAGGTATTAAATAATTAGTGAAAACAATAAATTCTGTAAAAACGTAATCAAGGTAGCAAAGATTGAGACAGATACTCATTGTCAGAGAAAGTAAAACTTATCGAAAATATTCTTCAACTACATGAACAGTAAGAAACTGAAAAATTAAAGTGTTGGCCCATTAAAAATAGTCTGGGTGAAGTGGTGGAAGAGGATGAGGGAAAAGTTAGTCTTCTAAATGCCTTTATTTCTACAGTATTTATGCAAACAAATCCCATGACTTGCCACATGATCAGGGATATCAGAAATTCTCTATTTCACCTGCTTAGCCCAGCACAAAGTTCAGCTCCACCTCATAATTACTAAAACTGACAAAACCCAGACTTGAATTGCATACACCCCTGAGTACTGCAGGAATTAAGGCCCTTGATAAACAAATCATTATTTTTAATCCCCACAGATTTCATAATAACAGGGTCTGTATCACAGGGCTGTCACATAGCAAATATGGTGCCAATATTCAAAAAGGGGACAAAAACTGAGCCTGGAGATTATAGACCAGTAAATTTAAGGTATACTGTGTTTAACACCCTTGAGGGTTTCCTAAGAAATGCTGTACTGAATTATCTCAAGAAGAATAACCTCATGACCCAGTATCAACATTGGTTAATGAGGGATCAGTTCTGTTAAACTAATGTGATCAGTTTTTATGAAGAGATAAGTTCCAGAATGGACCAGAAAAATACAGTGGATGTTGTCTATTTGAACTTTCAAATGTTTTTGATATGGTGTCACACAAAAGGATGGTATATAAAATGAGATTATTGGTAATAGTGTAAAATATGCATAACTGGGTTAAAAACTGGCTTAGTGATAGGAAACAAAGGGAAGTTAATAATGGAACACACTCAGACTGGGTCACAGTTAACAGTGGGGTACCAGAGGGGTCAGTCTTGGGCCATCTTCTTTTTAACATATTTATTGATGACCTTGTAGGGAGCAAACAGTTATATTTTAATATTTGGAGATGTTACTAAACTCTGTAGGATAATCAATACAGAGGAGGACAATTTTATATTACAGAGGGATTCATTTAATCTAGAGGTGTGGGCTGAAAAATGGCGATTGAACTGTACCATGGTGAAATGTAAGGTAACGCACTTGGGCAGAAAAAAATTTAATGTATAATTATGTGCTTAATTATAAAACACTGGGCAAAACTATCACTGAAAAAGTGTATCGGAGGACTCAATTCGACTTTTCTGACCAGTGTCAGTCACCTGCTGCCAAGTCTAATAAAGTAATGAGATGCATTAACAGAGGCATACATGCTCAAGAGAAGAACATACTTTTACCTCTATAGAAGTTGCTAGTGCGACCACACTTAGAATATTGTGTACAATTTTGATCTCCAGTGTATAAGAAGGACATAGTTGAACTAGATTGGGTGCAGAGAAAAGAACAACTAATGTTATTAAAGGACTGGAGGTATGCAATACAAGACAGGTTATTAAACTTGGGGTTATTTAGTTTGGAAAAATTAAGGCTTAGGGGTCATCTTATAATAATGTATAAGTATATGAGGGGACAGTACAGTCACCTTTCTAGTGATTATTTTACATCTAGGCCTGCGACTGGGACAATGGGGCATTCGCTACGTCTGGAGGATAGAAGGTATAATAATAATTACAGATGTAGATTATTTACTGTTAGAGCAGTGAGACTATCAAACTCTCATTATGTTATAATGGTTGAGACAATACTAAAATTTAAGAAAGGCCTGGATGTCTCTTTTGAAAAATATAATATTGCTGGTTATGTGAACTAGATTCTGTGATGTTTAATTGCCATATGTGGAGTCAGGAAGGAATTTTTTCCCATTGTGGAGCTTTGTGTCTGTCCCATGTTTTTTTTTTTCCTTTCCTCTGGATCAACATGTCAGGATACAGGTTTTACTCGATGGACTTTAAGACCCCGTTACACCTTTCAACATTGTTCCCGACATCGTTCAAAAGTGACGTCAGGAACGATGTTGAAACGACATTGTTGTTGCGTAGTTGCGGGTAAACACACAATTCAACAACGATAGTTGTTCAAGTTGGAGTTGACAGGTTTTCCTGCATGCAGGAAAACCTTTCAACTTCAACTTAAACAACCTGAGGCATTGTTCGGTGTGACACTGCAATAGCGATGTCGCGGCCGACTTCGCCCATTCACAGCAGTCAGCAGGGATCATTTGCAGCGTTTGCGAACGATCCCTGCTCACAACATGGTTGGTGAGTTGTCCACGATATCTGGACGTGTGACATCTCACCAACGATGTTGAACAGCTGTGAAAAAAATCACCTTTAAGGGTACCTTCTCACGCCACAACCAGCGGAGACATTTTTGGAGGCGAATATTTCTCTCTGGAATTATCTCCGCCAAATTGCCTCCTTATTGCAGTGTGTATTTCGGGAATTTGGCGGCGATAAAACTAATGTCGCCTGGTTTCGATTTTGGAGCAGTGCTGCAAAATCAGAACCAGGCGACATTGGTTTTATCGCCGCCAAATTCCCGAAATACACACCGCAATAAGCAGGCAATTTCGCGGCGATAATTCCTGGACAAAATATCGCCGCCAAAAATGTCTCCGCTGGTTGTGGTGTGTAAAGGTACCCCCAAGTCTACCTTCAACCTTAAAAACTAGGAAACCGAGCAGCATTTACCGTATATACTCGCGTATAAGCCGAGTTTTTCAGCCCAAAAATTGGGCTGAAAAGTACCCCCCTCGGCTTATACGCGAGTCAGTGCTGTATACCGATGTATACATCGGTACATACCGATGTATACATCGGTATACAGCAGCCCCCGCATCCCCAGTAATGCAGGGCCCCCCCAGCGTCTCTCCGGTCACCTGTAAAGCAAACTATACTTATCAGTGTCCCGCTCGCACCCGCTCGCAGCTGCCGTACGTGATCCTCCATCTTCATGCGTCTTCTTCCTGTTTCTGTGCTCGTCGCCGGCAATGACATCATTCCCTGCGACGAGCACAGGAAACAGGAAGAAGTCGCGTGAAGATGGAGGATCGCGATGTCGGCAGCGGCGGGCGCGGACAGCGGGACACTGATAAGTATAGTTTGCTTTACAGGTGACCGGAGAGACGCTGGGGGGGCCCTGCATTACTGGGGCTGCCTGTATACTACCGCTGGGGCTGCTTTATACCTCTGGGGCCCTGTATACTAACACTTGGGCTGTATATACTACCACTGGGGCTGTATATACCTCTGGGGCCCTGTATACTACCACTGGGGCTGCTATATACCTCTGGGGCCCTGTATACTACCACTGGGGCTGCTATATACCTCTGGGGCCCTGTATACTACCACTAGGGCTGCTATATACCTCTGGGGCCCTGTATACTAACACTGGGGCTGTATATACTACCACTGGGGCTGTATATACCTCTGGGGCCCTGTATACTAACACTGGGGCTGTATATACTACCACTGGGGCTGTATATACCTCTGGGGCCCTGTATACTACCACTGGGGCTGTATATACTACCACTGGGGCTGTATATACTACCACTGGGGCTGTATATACCTCTGGGGCCCTGTATACTACCACTGGGGCTGCTATATACCTCTGGGGCCCTGTATACTAACACTGGGGCTGTATATACTACCACTGGGGCTGTATATACCACTGGGGCTGTATATACTACTGGGGCTGTGTGTATACTACCACTGGGGCTGCTGTATCTACCTCTGGGACTGGTGTATACCACACTGCTGGGGGCTGTATACTTGTGCTAGGGTCCACCCTCGGCTTATACACGAGTCAATAGATTTTCCCAGGTTTTGGGGCAAAAGTAGGGGGTCGGCTTATACATGGGTCGGCTTATACACGAGTATATACGGTATGTTCTGTTTTGCTCTACCTAAAATGTGCTGGTATCAATGAGGCTCTGCAGATAAATAAACTGAATTATCAAATTGTACAAAATGTTCAGGATTTCAGAATTTAATTGGCATTGAGCCCAAAGTTCATCAAAACTCTAACATTCTGCATCTAATGCAAGTATTTTATTCTCCATGAATGTGTGGAAAGAAATAATTCTTAAAGAACTTTGTACTCCAAAAAAAACTAAAAATACTCACTCTTATAATAGATTTCACATAGAAAATAAAGCAAATTTCCCAAATTGAATAGCACTAAAGCTAATCCTTGTGCAAATCTGCATTTTTATGGCAAAAATCTAAGTATCTGTCTCAGATTACTGACACAGATCGTCTTGGAAACTAGTTTGAACAAATCCTCACCTGTGAACATACTGTACCCTTAGACTATAACAAGTTTAATTATTTTACTGACTAAGATTTCTCATGCTAACCCCTGGAGTCCGATATCTTTGAAATGCTTAAGGCCAAACTACGTATGTTATTAGAATTAGCAAGCAGTTAAGATTGTGCAGTGCAGTACCTGTCCCCAGGCCATACAAGTACCTCTTTGTAGCATATAAATGACCTGGAGCAATGAAAGTATTTCAAAGCTCCAAGCAACAAGACACTCAATTTATTTCCATGAAAATAGAATCCAGGTTAGTACAAAAATGTACCAGGGAAAAGTTGAAAGAATACTGTAAGGAAAAGAAGGCTCCTAGAAGATATTATTAAAAAGTCTATAAAATGTGTTTCCCTACTAATGACAATCTTCATAATGTACAGAATAGCTTGAAATGCAGACAGCAGAACTCAAACTTTTTAAAACGGTTATTACAATGAACTGTAAATGGATTAACTCTTGAATTACCTAGTCTCAAAAGCTTGCTATTTCTTACCATTAGGGATGGGTGAACCCAAACTGTAAAGTTTGGGGTCCTTACCGAACACCTAGTGTTCGGGCAAAGACCCCGAACGCGGAATTCCCTGGGAAGTCCATGTTACAGTTTGGGTTTTGGGGAAGCTGTGAATAGAAAGAAAATAGCATTTAAACAGCATCATTATACTTATCGGCGTCCAACCACTTGTACTTCCAGGGTGCTCATTAACTTCCTGGATATTAACTGCAGAAGGGCCTAAGAGCCAATCACAGATGCTGTCACAGAGAGTGGGCTTCTGTGATTGACTGTTGGAGTAACCTGAAAACAGCCCTTATGGTACCTTTACACGCCGCTACAGGATGGTGGAAACAACCGGGTAGATGAGACAAATGTATCTTGCACCGCCAAATCAACTCCACCCGTCACTTGCGGCACCTGTTTCAGAGCAGTGCTCAAAAACAGGTTGATTTCAAGGCGATGGTTACGGCCTGTATCGGCGTGTAAATAAGGAACAGGAGGGTTGTTTCAACACCTTGCTATCTACCTGGGGCGTGACACAGGCTCCGGGATACCGCGCCCCATCAGCGATCATTGGTTGAAGCTCCTGCGTTACGATTGGTAGTCGCTGCATAGGGCGGCATATTTAAGGAGCTGACCAGTCACACTACACAATTGCTCGAGCGTCATGTATTAGTCAGCCTCCTGCGCTGGCTGCCCAATCATGATGCTATTGCTTTGTCCTATCAGAGTACGAAATTCTCGTAATCCACAAATCTGGCACGCCTATGTGTTGTCCCTGCTGCACCAGGTCCTCCCATATTACCCTCTGTAGTGGCGTGTAAATGAGGTAAGGTGCTTTTCAGAAGGTAACTTGAGGCACCCGGCGGTGCATCCAGAGATAGATTCAACCTTCTGTAAAGCACCTTATAGTGGCATGTAAAGGCGGTGCTGGTACCGTTTGTAACCGTTCGTGCGTGCTCGTGCACCTGAAGCACCCGGTTGTTTCCACCATGTTGTAGCGGCGTGTAAAGGTACCCTAAGGGTACCTTTACACGCCGCTACTGGAGGATGGATACAACCCGCTACTTCACGTGCACGAGCACGCCCAAACGGTTACAAACGGGAAACGCACCACCTTTACACGCCGCCACAAGGTGCGCTACGCTACGCAACATCTATAGCTAGATACATCGCCGGGTGTCTCAAGTAGCCATCTGTAGCTCATCATAGCTCATTTACACACCGCTACAACCAGCTAATATGGGCGTACCTGGTGCAGCAGGGACAGCACATAGGCGTGCTACAATTGTGGATTACGAGACGTCCGTACGCTGATAGGACAAAGCAATAATACCATGATTGGGCAGGCATCGCAGGAGGCTGATTAATACTTGACGCTCGAGGAATTGTGTAGTGTGACTGGTCAGCTCCTTAAATATGCCACCCTGTGCGGCGACAACCAATCGCAACGCAGGAGCTTCCTCCAATGATCGCTGAAGGGGGCGCGGAAATCCGGAGCCTGTGTCACGCCCCTGCTACATAGCATGGTGTAGAAACAACCCTTCTGTTCCTTCTTTACACGCCGATACAGCTCGCTACAATCGGCTTTGTAGCCATCTGTTTTCGAGCAGTGCTCGGAAACAGATGTATCTGTTGCCGGCTGCCTCCTACCGTCTTCACACGCCGCTACTACGGGCTATATTGGCGCTACAAGCTACATTTGTAGCCTGTAGCGGGTTGTATCCATCCTCCAGTAGCGGCGTGTAAAGGTACCCTTACAGTTTTAGTATTTTCCTGCAGGGTAGATGCTAGTAGCATGTATGGGCTGGTTTCAGATCTGTGATTGGCTGTTGTGTCCCATTCACTGACATCATAGTACTGTACAAATAAATAAATGAAAAAAATGACATAGCACTTCACTGTATTTTTAATTCTCAGCACAGATAAAGTGGACAGCTATGGACTGCCACCCCAGTTGCCTGGCTGTCAACCAAAATATAGGGAAGCCCATAATTTTTTTTTAATAATTTAAATAAATTGTTTAAAAAAAAAGTGTGGGCTTTGCCCTATTTTTGATTGCTAGCCAAGTTAAAACCCAGGCAGCTGGGGGCTGAGATTCTCAGCATGATAAGGCCCAAGTGTTCTGGCCCACCCTTGGTGAAAATTGCAGCCTGCAGCCACCACTGAAAATGGCGCATTATTTCGTAGCGCCATTTTAAGACGCTGTACTCGGCTTGTTCAGTGGCTTTGGTGGTGGTGGCATGCCGGATAATATAGGGGTTAATGCAAGCTTTGTATTGCTAGCTGGCACTAAGCCCAGATTCATAATGTAGGGCCAATGTTAGACCTGCCGTCTATGAATCTTTAGTAAGCTTTAAAAAAAATCAAAACATAGAGAAAATCTTTTAATTGCAATAAAACACAAAAAAATATCTCTGGTTCCCATCTTTAATAACCACCCAAAAATCTCCAATGATAATCCTCAGGTCTGTTCCACAAGTAAATGAGTGGCCTGGAAGTGCAGGCGGCGGGCCGCCATTAAGTATAATGATCCTGTTTAATCACTTTCTGCTTTCTTTTACAGCCCCTCCTGCCCCATCTCATAACTTTAAAGTCTGATACCCCAGTTTGGGGTTTGGACTCAAGTTTGAATCACATTCGGCCCCAAAATGGGGCTTTAAAAAAAAGTCTGGGCGGGTCCGGCAAACTCAAACATTGGCGGATTCATCTCTAATTACCATCTTTTCAGTTAGCTATTAAAAGGTATAAATCACTGAGGACTCTCAAAGTTGAAAGGGGAACTCCAGTGAGAGAAATACGTTTTGGTACAGTCCCTGCCCTGCTACATGATGAAGCGGAGCCGTACACTGCAGTTCTATATATCTCTTATGAATCAATAAAAATCATACCTGCTCCTCTGCTCTGACCCCCGCCTCAGGGAACCCAGAATATGAGCTAAAAGCAGGAGGTGTGTTGGGGGCATGGATGCTGGGAGCTGCAGGATCTGCCTACATTCACGCCCTCACACAATTCTGTTTAGTGAGAGGGTGTGGCAGGGGGCCTGTAGAGATTTAGGTTCCCTGAGGTGGGGGCCAAAACAGGTATGATTTTATCGATTTATAAGTGATCTATAGATCCTAGAACTGCAGTGTACGGCTCTGCTTAATCATGTAGCAGGGCAGGAACTGTACTAAAAGGTTTTCTATCCCTGGAGTTCCCTTTAATATTTTTCTATACAATAGATGCACTTTGTATGACAGCTGTTTATTATTACTATTAATTATATTATTAATAATAAATGTTATTATTAGTAGTACTAGAAGTATTTCATTTTAATTATAATTACCCTTTTTTATTACAATTACTTTTTTATAGTACTGAAGTAATACATTATTTAATAACAGGTAAGTCTCCTCCGTGTCTCCTCAAGTGTCACTTTAAGTGTCAGAAATATTCCAGAAAATGTAATTCTGTATTACACGGTCTGCATTCTCATCTATCCATCCAAATCATCCACAGGTATGCTATGCAGCTCACTGAAAATTGTCTGACCCCAATTCTCACCTGATTCTGCATCTCTTTGAACTGCACCAAATTTTTATCTTTTACTCTATGGTATGCTATGCTGCTCACTGAAAATTGTCTGACCCCAATTCTCACCTGATTCTGCAATCTGCATCTCTTTGAACTGCACCAAATTTTTATCTTTTACTCTATGGTTGGAGGCCTGTCTTTCCTGCTGTGTGATTAGCTAAATTATGTACTCTTTCCTGTAACAGTTAAACTATCCTGCTCTTTGTTTTTAACATACACTCCTCCTGCCCCTCCCCTCTGTTCAGCTAGACCCATTTTCTTGCCACTTAAAGCTGTATATAAATGACATCAAGGGTTCTCCTTGACCATAGGTCTCCTTCGTATCTCCTCAAGTGTCACTTTAAGTGTAAGAAATATTCCAGAAATAATCCAGAAGTAACCAGAAGGAACCAACTATACCCATTTGCTGTCTGTCTTTGCTACTTTACTTTCCCAATTACACTTTAAGCATGCTCACCTATGCCCTAACAGTAATTGCTCCACTAATCCTAACCCTTTTCACTACCCCAAACCCCATCACTTCCAAAACAAATATTTATCTCACCATCCCTCTTATTTCCCCATCTGAGCTCATCTGCTGACCTGCTTCTCAATCTCACACCTCTCCTGCAGAAACATCAAATATGCTGGCCACTTTCATTCTCCCATTTGCTTGGTCTCTCTTTGCTTCTCCTATCAGCTGGTGACAATCTTTCAATCCAGGACCTCCACAGCTAACATTCCCCACAATTTCTCCCTCCTATCACTGCACACCTGCCAGAAACAACCGCAACCTTTTAAATATAAAACCCATTCCCTTGACCCCCCTCTCCACTATTCCTTCTCTCTAGAGTGCTCTGGAATGCCCATTCCATTTGCAATAAACTTCACTTCATTCACAACCTCTTTACCTCTTGCAGACTATTATTACTGAGCCTCACAAAAACATGTCTTACACCCTCCGAGACAGCCTCCCTTGCTGCACTATGTTACGACAGCCTTCATTTCACCCATACACATGACAACAAACATGGTGGAGGAGTGGGTCTTCTTCTTTCTAGCAACTGCACCTTCAACCCAATTCCTCTTCTCCCCTCCCTTTTCCTCTCATCCTTTGAAGTGCACTCTGTTTACATCTACTCTCCCTCCAACCTCCAAGTGGCTGTCATTTATCGACCCCCCCCTGGCCCAGCCACTGCCTTTATTGACCAATTTTCCATCTGGCTTCTTCACTTTCTCTCTGCTGACATTCCCACCATCATCATCCCGACTGATGCCAGCCAATCAGAAACCTCCCTACTCTTTTAACTTGCTTCAACATTTGGCCTCACTCAATGGTCCTCCACAGCCACCCACACAGAAGGACATACACTAGACCTTATCTGCACCCGCCTCGGTTCCCTACTCTCTCAACCTCCCTCTTTCCCTCTCTGACGACCATGTACCCACTTTCTCATCCTTGTCCTCCTCACCTGCCACTCATGTCCACCAACTCGCACACCCTCGCAGAAACTTCACACATGTTGATACACACACTCTGACTCTGTTCTACCACTATCCTCCATGTCCTCACTCCATGACACAGATAATGCCACAACTTTCTACAATTCTACACTCACCTCATCTATTGATGAAGTTGCCCCTCTCGTTCATGGCAGAACACGGCAAATCATCAGATAACCCTGACACACAAACACCACTAAAAATCTGCGGCGAACATCTAGGGTTGCTGAGTGGTGCTGGAAGAAAACACATTCATAGGAAGACTTAACTGCATTCAAACAAGCAATTCTCCAATTCAACTCAGACTCACCTCCACTAAACAGGCTTACTTTAACACCCTCATATCCTGTTTGTCCCACAACCCCAGGCAGTTATTCATCACAGCTCCCTCCTCTGCCCCCCACTGCCCCCTCTGACCTCCCGCATCTCTGCAGAAGACTTGGCAATACACTTCATCAATAAGATCGATCAGATCAGACAAGTCCTTGCTGCCCAACCATCAAAACCCGTATGTATACCAGACCACTCCCCTCCCCCTCTAACCCTCTTTCCCTCCATCACTGAAGGAGAACTTGCACACCTCCTCTCCAAATCGCACCTCACCACTTGTGCATTGGACCCCATCCCATCCCACTTCCCCGCCAACCTCATCACCACACTTATCCCAGTCCTAACCCACCTCTTCAACCTATCGCTAACTTCTGGTACCTTTCCTTCCGCTTTCAAAAATGCAACAATTACACTTATCCAAAGCCTTCCCTCAACCCGACCTCTACATCCAGCTACCGGCCCATATCACTACTCCGATTCACCTTCAAGCTTCTCAAAAACCATGTCCACACTGTACTATCATCCCACCTCTCATATATCTCTCCTTGACAACCTTCAATCTGGCTTCTGCCCCCATTCCGCTAAAACTGCCTTGACTAAAATTGCTAATCACCGACTTACCGCCAAAGCTAACAGACCTTTCTCCATCCTAATCCTTCTAGACCTGTCCTCTGCATTTGACACAGCCGACCACTGCTTCCTATTACAGATCCTCTCTTCCATTAGTATCACTGACCTTGCTCTCTCCTGGATCTCCTCTTACTTCTCCAACTACACAATTAGTGTCTCCCAATCCCACACTAACTCCTCACCCCATCCCCTCTCTGTTGGGGTCCCTCAAGGCTCTGTTTTGGGACCTCTTCATTTTTCCATCTACACCTTTAGGTTGGAACAACTCATAAAGTTTCATGACTTCCAGTACCACCTGTATGCTGATGACACTTAGATCTACCTTTCTGGCCCAGATGTCAACTTTCTGCTGTCCAAAATCCTGGAGTGTCTGTCAGCCATATCCTCCTTTTTCTCCTCTCGCTTTTTTAAACTAAACGTAGACAAAATTAAACTGATCATCTGTCCCCTTTCTCGTGTACCTACTTTACCTGACCTATCTATCATAATAAATGGCATCACACTTTGCCCTGTACCTGAAGTTTGCTGCCTCGGAGTAACCCTTGACTCTGCCTTATCCTTCAAACTGCACAACCAAGCCCTCGCCACCTTCTGTCGCCTCCAACTCAAAAATATTTCCAGAATCTGTCCTTTCCTCAACTCTCAGTCTACTAACCCTCATAATCTCCTGCCCTAACTACTGCAACCTCCTCCTCTGTGACCTCCCTGCTAGCACTCTCGCACCTCTCCAATCTGTCCTCAACTCTGCTGCCCAACTAATTCACCTCTCTCCTCGTTACTCCTCCACTTCTCCCCTCTGCAAATCTCTTCACTAGCTTCCCTTTCCCCAGTGTCCAATTCAAACTACTAACATTGACTTACAAAACCGTCTACAATCTGTACCCTCCCTATATCTCTGAACTAAGCTTTCAATATCATCCAACTCACAATCTTTGATCCTCCGAAGACCTCCTTCTTTCCTCCACATTTGTACATTCCCCATTTAACCGCCTGCAAGACTTTGCCCGAGCATCTCCCATCCTCTGGAACTCTGCACCCAAACACATTCGGCTATCCCCTAAACATGGAACCTTCAAGCGGAACCTGAAAACCCATCTCTTCAGAACAACTTACAGCCTGCAATGACCATGATGCCACATCACCACTGCTGGACCCGGCACTCCACCACCACTGGACCTGGTGATCCACCACCACCGGAGCAGACCCAACCTACTGTCTCCTTCCCCATTACCTTGTAGAATGTAAGCTTGCAAGAGCAGGGTCCTCTTTCCCCTCTGTAACAGTCTGTCACTGTTAGTTTGCTTGTTGTATTTTTAACTTCTTTGTATATAACCCTTTCTCATGTACAGCACTGTAGAAGAAGACGAAATTGGTGTAAAATATGTGCCCAGAGACTGTGGGACAAAACTAGCCCATTAGCAAATTCTCACAAGATGTTTGCCTTGCGAAACTATGTGTGACCAATGCAGTAGTTGTAATACAAATTGCAACCTGTCAAGTGTTTTGTTAAAATGTTGTGATATTCTATTGAATTTATTTTATGAAAAATTAAAGGAAATCTGTCAGCAGATTTTTGCTGCCTCATCTGACAGCAACATAATGTAGGCAAAAAACCCTGATTCCAACTATTTATCAAAAGGATTACTGGCTGCAGAAGTTTTGACACAATTAAAGTATTTAGTTTTAGCCAGGTAGCAGAGCTGGGAGAGCAACTCTTGCCTACTCAATAGAGATTGTGCATTGACTGATGTGTCAGTCACAGCAGGGGACGTGTCAGACTTTCATGCATGTGACAAAGTAGTCCAGTAGCTGTAATCACCAGGTGATAAAGCCTTTAGTTTACATAAACAATATCATAGAGCCTGATAAGAGCTCTGTTGAGTTTTGTTTTTTTAACCCTTACAGTATTCTGACCTCAGCTTACATAGCAAAAGCCTGCTGACAGATTCCCTATAAGGGCTTGGACACACTCTTCGAGTTGCATGCGAGTCTCTCAGATAAGACTCGGAACAGGCTGGGGGGCAGTGATCCTGAACGGCTTCTCTCTCTCTGGACGGGGAATGACAGCTGCTTGTGTTTCTGTGCAGCATCCCATTCCCTGTCCAGACAGGGAGAGGCCATTCAGGGTCACTGCTCCAGCCTGTTCCGAGTCTAGTCCGTCAAACTCGGATGAGTGTGTCCTAGCCGTAAGATTAATTTACCAATTTTAATAAACGATAAGGGTAATTAAAATGCTAAGGCCTATTTTGACATTTATTTAGTGCTTTCTAGTGAAACCTTAACCTGTAAAAATTTTAAGGAGGGAGTCAGGCTTTCTGAAGTTGACACGATGCATGCCATGTCATAGTATATATAGGATTGTTTGCTCAGTCTGTGTAAAGATTCTTGTTTTGGAGAAATGGGCTGATGCCCATGAAACACATCGACATGAAAGATCTTTTGGTACAGTTCTCTCCGTATCCCGACATTGAATTTGGATCGGTTATCAACAGTACAGAGATATAATCCATTTCTTTATCATTTGGTTCTATGCTGACTTTGTGGGTTCCTTGCAGCAGCTGATGTGGCTCTTATATTGATTGTGACTTGCACAACCAAATCAGGTTAGTGCCATTGCTACTATCCTTTGTCCAATATTACACAGGTAAGACCCTATTTGCGCTCTTCTTCTTCCATATTTCATCCCTTTTCTGTGAAGAAATCTGTTCTGTATGTAGGGGCTGGCTGGCAAATTTTAGCCTGGGGGTCATTCACAAAGCAGTGGCCCTCAAGTTGCGAAGGTCCATCTTTAGCCCTATTATCTCTGGCCACAACATTAAAGCAGCAGCAGAGGTAACAGGCTTTAACATAGCCACATGTCACATAATCTTACACGTTATGGAGTGTTATATTTAAAGGATCAGAACCAATAACTGCACAAGAATACATCACCAGAACCACTAACAGTACCAAATTGTATCTCTAAAACCCCCATTAGTACAGAAACAAGTATTACTATCCTCTTCAGTACAGAAATACATAATCAGAACCACCAACAGCACATAAATACAGCATCACAACACCCATTAGTACAGAAATACACCACAAGAACCAGCAGAAGTACAGAAATACATCACCATGGCAACCAGCATTAGATGAATAAATCACCAGAACCACCATTAGTACATGAATAAATCACCAGGAGCACTTTTCTTACATGAATTTGAGCACCAGGATCCCTATCAGTACATGATACACCAATTGTAATGTCAGGCCAGCACCTTATACAGTTGCATCACATGAATCTACAAATATTAGTATGTCCTTAATGGTAAGAAGATAATGGAAGTTGTTGTTATCAGTAATCAGACTGCGGATCATGCAGGAAACACAACACTGATAAGACAGGCAGGATCACAAATAATCATTGACATCTTGGTACCTTATAGATGACCTTGTCTGTAATCGGAGTCATCTTTTTCTGATTTCATCTTGTCCAGAGACCATGATGACCTTCACATCCACAGCTCGCCTCTGCAGATTTCCATCTTCTCTGGTCTTCAGCACATCCCGACACAATATCCTTAAAATGCAGAATGATAATAAAGCTTCTGAATAAAAATATCTGCCCCACACTGTGCCCGGGAATAAAGAATTGCTCCTCACTTTTCACTGCACAAAATATGATTTACACACTGTCCTCTTATGGCACATGCCCTCATCACACTGCCTCATTATTTCACTGCCCCATCATCACACTGGCCCCTCATCACACTGCCCCTCCTCAGCATATTATCTTTTCCTTGCTTTGTCCTCATACTGTCCCCACATGCAGCCCCTCCACACACACATGCACCTAGCCATGCACACACACACATGCACCTAGCCATGCACACACACACATGCACCCAGCCATGCACACACACATGCACCCAGCCATGCACAGACTCACGCACCCAGCCATGCACACTCACACACACACCCAGCCATGCACACGCACATGCACCCAGCGATACACACACATGCATCCAGCCATACAGACAAATTAGGTTTGTTTTTTTTCGAGATGCAACACACATGGCTCACCTCCTTTGGGCTTGTCTCCCACTCAGCTTTGGCAGGTATGTGATAGAGCAGAGCATGCTGCACAAAGTCACAGCTTGCAGACCGGCCATGCTCAGAGCCCTGTCTGCTAGTACCTATGTATAATACACAGGCACTATATACAGGATGCCGTAGAAACAGGGTGCAGTATACAAAGGTACTATATACAGGGTGCAGTTTATATAAAGGGTGCAGTATACACAAGTATTAAATACACAGTGCAGTATATACATGGTGCAGTATACACAATGTATAGTACCTGTGTATATTACACCCAATATATACTGCACCCTGTATATAGTACTTGTGTATAATACACAGGTATCGGATACAGGGTGCAGTATATACAGGGGGGTGCGCTATACACAATTCTCATGATATATTGATCTATTGTAAATAGATCAATATATCATGAGAGAATATGATGAATCAATAATGCAGACTCAGATGGCCACTAACAATAGCAGCACGTGCAGAAATCAGGATATCCTGAATGTGGACAAACACAGCAGGCACTGGGTAGCAGGGAGTGGGACTCAGTCAGACAGGCCCTCTCTGTCTTCTCTCATACACTCTAATCGGCAGCCAGCCTCGCACACAGCACTGAGACACAGTAATGGCACTGCTTTTCTTCACAGCGCTCCATGCTCTGGAGGGGTTCAGACAGGGTTCAGAGGCGTGCTGACGTTGCACGCTGTACATGACATGCCTATGAACCCTGGCTCATCCAATCCCTGCGCGCCGCCGAGTGCCATAGCAATGCTGCCTGCCTCCCGAGTCCCTGTTAGCCACTGACTCCCACCTGCTGCGTCCCGCTACAGGTGAGTGTGGCCACACCGCGCCAGCAGGCAGCCACTCTCCGGAGCTAACACGGGCCATGGCCAGGTGATGATTTTCGTAATACATGAAGCGAGGCGGCCCTGAGCTGTTGCTAATCAACTGGATTGGGGGGCAAATGCCTCCCTGGCACCCGGCCTAGTCTGTATGGAATCCATATAATAGTCAGGGTCAGGCAAGCTTTTGTGATGGGACTTTAGGAAAATAAACTATCAATACTAACATTATTGGATCTAAAACTCCTTTTTTTCCATTATGATTTTTTGTTAACGTGTTGACAATCTACAACAGATTCTCATTATTAGAACCTGAATTTACTCATCTTTTATATTTTTTTTATTCAAATCGTCTTTCTTTTGAATTGGCTGCACAGTGATATGGAAAACACGCTTCAGCTTCAAGTTGGGTCTTTCAATATGCTCACCAAGAGATCTTTTTAATTCTCAGAATTATTTATAATGCTGATGGCTTCCTTCTGTCATCTTCTCTGGTAATACTCGGACAGAAGAAATGAATTCCGAGCGCTCAATCCACTCACTGAAGATGGAAGCAGCAGCAGGCAAAATTATAATAATTTTTCATCTCCATTGTAGAAGACAAGTCAACAAGATTTGCATAGTCTTGCTGCGAGGTAAAGTAAACTATAATCATATGACATTGGTAAAGAAGGAACCGTGTTTTATGCATTTATGTATTTATAAAGAGCTTGATGAAGACTCATAAACAGAGGCATCAACATTAGTAATCTTCTGAATAAATTATGTGAGTGATCCAGCCTGGCAGCGAAAGCATTTAGTGTTTTTGATCAAATATTCAAGATTCTATTTCATCTATGAAAAAAAATCAGCATAGAAATGCAATAAGTATAAGGGGATTTTCCTATTTGAATAAAAAGTCCTTACATTAAAAACAAGCACATTATTTGGAAGTGATGGCTATGCAAGTTCGGGCAGCTACAGATAAAGTCCATGTGTTTATCTATGACTTTTAAATAGAAAGGTCAGAATTATATTTTCTCCAGTTAAGTAGGATAAGCAGCACTTATGTGAAACCTACGGCAAGAATGCAATTCGAAACAAAGCTACAAAATTTGTAAGGATGGTTTCAGAAGGAAATATGTATGAGATAAACTTAGGAAAAATGTATTCCTTTGCCAATAATGTTAATAATTCCATTGAAATATCAGCCTTTCTCTAGATTGAAATAAAATATTAATATATGTTAGAAAAGAACCTTGGCCTATCGGTAATTATATGCCGATATGTACACTGAATATGGAATCATGTAAAATTAGTAACTATTTACTACTCAGAACTGAAATCCTTCTGCACCCTCTGCGGCATAATCCATGCAAAATATCTCTGCTCCACCAACACTAAATCAATAATCCAATAAGAATACCATTGCACCATTGTCAGAGTTGACATGTAGCTAAAATGCTTTTTATTCTTCAAGGCATCACCCATCCCAATCTCTCCTAACCCCTTCATCCATATACACACAATTGTATGTCCATCTTAGCAATTCCTTACCACAAATGGGGGTACCATTACATCCAAATAATTATGTGTCACTATTTCACGTTACTAAATATACAGTGCAATGTTAAGTTAATCATTTTTCTGAGCCTCTTTTAAGTTAAAAAAAAGAAAAAAGAAAATACTGCTATATAGTGGTATTTTTGATAGATGGTAGGTGGTAGCATGTACAGGACTAGAGTATATGCTGATGATCTGGCTTCTTACTTTACTAAGAAAATAGAAAACATCTGTCAGGAAATCAACTCACAACCTCAAATTGCTGTTACCTGTGGCTCACTACTAGTCTACTCCTGCCTCACCTGTTACCTCTCCACTCACTCTCTTCTAGACCCATTACAATATGGTTTCCGCCCCCTACATTCTACAGAATCTGTCCTCATCAAAGTGACCAATGACCTTCTGACAGCAAAACGTAATGACGACCACTCTCTGCTTATTGTTCTTGATCTCTCTGCAGCCTTTGACACTGTTGACCACCATCTCCCACTCGCTATGCTGCACTCCATTGGCATCAAGGACACGGCTCTCTCCTAGTTCTCTTTCTATCTTTCTGGCCGCTCTTTCAGTGTATCATTTGCTGGCTCCACTTCCTCCCCTCTTCCTCTCACTATTGGGGCCCCTCAGGGTTCAATCTCTGGACCTCTTCTCTATCTACACGGCCTCGATTGGACAGACCATCAGCAGATTTGGCTTTCAGTACCATCTTTATGCTGATGACGCACAACTATACACTTCTTCCCCTGATCTTACTCCCGCTCTAATAAAGAACACCAATAACTGTCTAACCGCAGTTTCCAATATCATGTCCAATCTCTATCTAAAACTCAGTCTTTCCAAAACAGAACTTCTTCTGCTCCCACCCTCCACTAACTACCCTAAATCTGACATCTCTCTCAGTGTGCGACACCATGAAAACTCTTAGGCAGCAGGCTCACTGTCTGGGTGTTATGTTTGACTCTGATCTCTCCTTCACCCTATATATACAATCTCTTGCCCGCTCTTGCCGCTTGCACCTGAAGAACATCTCTAGAATTCGCCCCTTTCTCACCTTGGAAACCACAAAAACCCTCACTGTGGCCCTAATTCACTCCCGCCATGACTATTGTATTTCTCTCTTAATTGGCTTCTCCTGCACTAGACTCTCCCCTCTCCAGTCCATCCTTAATGCAGCAGCCAGGATCACCTATCTAGATAACCGTTACTCAGATGCTTCTGCTCTATGCCAGTCATTGCACTGGCTGCCTTTACACTATAGGACTCAATTCAAACTGCTTGTTCTCACCCACAAAGCTCTTCACTGTGCAGCACCACACTACCTTTCTACCCTCATCTCTGTCTATCACCCATTCTCTTCACTCTGGAAATGACTTTAGACTCACTTCTTTATTAACCGAACCTCCCACTCCCAGCTCAAAGACTTCTCCTGAGCTGCACCAATACTCTGGAATGCTCTACCCCAAGAAATTAGGTCTATCCACAACTTACATAGTTTCAGGCAATCCCTAAAAACATATCTTTTTAGGGCGGCCTATCATGATCCCTAGTCAAAGTCACTTAGACATAGCCTATCCGCTCCACCAGTCTCAAATGCATCACAAATAATGGTTGGGGGCCACTTATTCTGCTCCTATCTGTTCCCCATCTCCTCAAGTTGACTATACCATCCTTGTAAATGAACACCTGTACTTTGTGTCACCCCACTTCATTGTTAGATTTTAAGCTCTTATGAGCAGGGCTGTCATTATTTTGCTTTAATTATTGTATTATGCTTTGTATTGTATTTTGTATTGTATTGTATTGTATTGCATTGTATTTTCTGATAACTGTTTCTTATGATTGTTTGAATATGAACCTCTGAATTGTGAAGCGCTGCGGAATATGTTGGCACTATATAAATAAAGATTATTATTTTTACTATTACATTATCTTAACCTCCTAACATATCCCTTTTTGTGAGTCATACAGTGTACTCCCTACTGCTTAAAAAATAGTGATAAAACTGATAACATTTTTATTTTTCAATAAATACACTATGGTGTTAAAAAGCATTTTCCCATTATTATATATGTCTTTGTATACTCTGACACAGACACTCCTAAAGAGGATGAAATAGGATATGTTCTTCCATTTTTCTCTTTACCTACTAACTCTTGCGAGCCAACACTCCCACACCGCAGAAATGTTGCCAGTACTGTCATCTTAGAAGATGATGTGGGTACTTGCAGTAAATTTTAACTCCCAAGTTCCCTACCACATCCTCAGGAATTCCGGTGGAGATAGTAGAGTTTGGTGAAATTATTTTTTTTTCAAGAGATTTTTAGTTATTTTTCAGACATAAACAAAAAAAACAACATTTTTTTTCCTTAACAACAACAGAAACATGTGCGTGTGGTGTATCACTTCTATCTTTAAAGTATATCGTCATCTGTTTTGCTATACTTAGGACATATTATTTATAGGAATGGGAGATCAATAGGGGAAGGGCAAAGAGGACAGCAACATTTTTTTTAAAGGGAACCTGACCCCTAAAAATCTGCCCCCATACCATTTATACCTGTCCCTGCACCTCCAATAATGCATTGTAGGCATCCCTTTGTGTAAAGAAGGGTATTTGTAAAGTATCTAAAAGTGCTTTTATTACCTTGCTTTCTGTAGCTTCTCAGTGCTTGAGAAGTCACACAGGGCGTTCCCTGTGGCTTCTCAGCACAGCCTGCAGATCAATTATTATGCGACAATACACTCCTTCACCAGTCACTCCAAATTAGACTATGAACATATGGTACCAGATAAGAGTAAATCAGACGGAGAATCTGGTTCAAACTTATAATATGTTCGTTGCTTTATTAAGCAATGGCAATGGTCACAGCAACTAACTTTATTTCCGGGTACACAGCATTTTATACTCTAGAGACTAGGCGTGAATTGGCCAGGACAAGGTGGGATTAGATGGGGGTTAGGTGGGGTTAGGCTAATATATCTATCTCTGTTAGTAATAATTAGTCCTTTGTCTTCTCTGTTGAGTCCATCCTTCTTCTTGACACGGTGCCATCTCTGGGCTCCTGGCATGTAGGACATCTCAGGTTTCTCCTGATACTCCTTGACACAGGCATCCAGGGACAGCTTATCTTCTTAGTTCTCATTCATCTCAACACAACAGTATCTTCTTTTCAGCAAACAGATATATCTATTGGATACTAGGTTAAGGGAAAAACTTATTGTTTCTCATCTAGAGCATTAGTAAAAATATCTACTCTATAATTGCCGTAGGCATTTTTGTGTCGGCCCCCGAAATCGCCGTGGCTATGTCACGCTGTGACGTCACCACGCGCGAGCAATGGCCGCGAAGCGGCCATTGCGAGTCGCTGTCCGAAAATAGAACCAGAGGGTCGGCTACAAAGTTAGCGATTTACCGCTGAGGTAGCGCGAGCAATGGCCGCGAGGCCATTGCGAGTCGCTACCTCAGCTGCCGCACGTCCCACTATACTTTCAATGGGGATTCATTGCGACTCGCTGTGTAGCGCGAGCAATGGCCGCGAGGCCATTGCGAGTCGCTACGTCAGTCGCCGCAAGTCCCCTTATACTTTGAATGGGGATCCATGCGAGTAGCTGGGTAGTGCAAGCATTGCGAGTCACTATGACAGATCATCATCATCATCATCATCATCATCATCATCATCATCCTACCCACACAGACCCCCCCCCTCAATGGCCACACAGACCCCCCCCAATGGCCGCACAGACCCCCCCCCAATGGCCGCACAGACCCCCCCCCCAATGGCCGCACAGACCCCCCCCCCTCAATGGCCGCACAGACCCCCCACCCCTCAATGCCCGCACAGACCCCCCCCCCTCAATGCCCGCACAGACCCCCCCCCCTCAATGGCCGCACAGACCCCCCCCATGGCCGCACAGACCCCCCCCCCAATGGCCGCACAGACCCCCCCCAATGGCCGCACAGACCCCCCCCCTCAATGGCCGCACAGACCCCCCCCCTCAATGCCCGCACAGACCCCCCCCCTCAATGGCCGCACAGACCCCCCCCATGGCCGCACAGACCCCCCCCAATGGCCGCACAGACCCCCCCCCAATGGCCGCACAGACCCCCCCCCCCTCAATGGCCGCACAGACCCCCCCCCCCCCCCTCAATGGCCGCACAGCCCCCCCCCCCTCAATGTCCCAAAGTCAGCTGTGACCGCCTGGCCCTTGGACACTGGCTGCCATGCACACATCAGCTGGTAGGCTCCCATCACTTACCCACTGAGGACGGATCACTTCCAGCACCTCTTCACATGGCAGTGCTCTGCACTTCTGAATTGTCCTCTCCTCACTCAGACACCTGGCAGGTTCCTATCCAGCCTACTCACTCCCAGCTGCAACCCAGTGAGTCAAACAGCACATCTTCACTCACACACAGACCTGACATGTGATTAACCCCCTGTGCACCATTCAGGTTTAGCCCAGCAAAGCACTCCAAAAAGTATTGAACACACCCCAATAAGTATTGAACGCGCCCCAAAAAGTATTGAACGCACCCCAATAAGTATTGAACGCGCCCCAAAAAGTATTGAACGCACCCCAATAAGTATTGAACGCGCCCCAAAAAGTATTGAACGCGCCCCAAAAAGTATTGAACACACCCCAATAAGTATTGAACGCGTCACAATAAGTATTGAACGCGCCCCAAAAAGTATTGAACACACCCCAATAAGTATTGAACGCGCCCCAAAAAGTATTGAACGCACCCCAATAAGTATTGAACACACCCCAATAAGTATTGAACGCGTCACAATAAGTATTGAACGCGCCCCAAAAAGTATTGAACGCGTCCCAATAAGTATTGAACACACCCCAATAAGTATTGAACACACCCCAATAAGTATTGAACGCGCCCCAAAAAGTATTGAACGCACCCCAATAAGTATTGAACGCGCCCCAAAAAGTATTGAACGCGCCACAAAAAGTATTGAACGTGTCCCAATAAGTATTGAACACACCCCAATAAGTATTGGACGCGCCCAAAAAAGTATTGAACGCACCCCAATAAGTATTGAACGCGCCCCAAAAAGTATTGAACGCGCCCCAAAAAGTATTGAACACACCCCAATAAGTATTGAACGCCCCCCAAAAAGTATTGAACACGCCCCAAAAAGCATTGAACGCGCCCCAAAAAGCATTGAACGCGCCCCAATAAGTATTGAACGCACCCCAAAAAGCATTGAACGCGCCCCAATAAGTATTGGACCCCCCCCAAAAAGTATTGGACCCCCCCAAAAAGTAGCTATAACTACTATAATCAAATTAATGCACGTTCTAGAATCCCGATGCATTTGCATCGGGCTCACAGCTAGTATAATATAAAAGTATATAAAGAAAATATAAATATAGTGGAAAAGCGTATTTTCTACCTTGACAGTCCTCCCTAAACAAAAAGTTTTTCCCTAAAGGTCCTTCGAGACTGTCCATGTGATGGGAAGGGGAAGTGGATTTCTTCATCCAGACACCTTAGAGACTCCTTCCTTGTAAAGGGCCCCCAGGCACCCGAACCCTACACTAGCCTCACATGGAGTTCTCCCATTGTCCCTAAATCGGCTCTCTTAATCTCATTAACTTCATCTGAAAATAAGAGGGGGAATTGTAGAACAGTCAACATAACATATTCAGACATTGCTACAAGGAAAAAGATTGTGTCATATAATTCTACAGTTAGTATAGAAAAAAATTAATTTCGCTATTCATTGGCTGTTTTCAGAGTCCAATCTGTTGAAGGGGAAAGAAACCTCAAAACATATTAGAAACGGCCAGGGGAATTGTGTATCAGTTTTACACTATTAGTAACATATAACCTTAAAGGTACAAGACTCATCCTCCCTTGAACATTTTATCTTATACCATTATCATTATGGAGGGTATACAAAAAGGATATAAACTTCTTAAATATCTGCAAATAAGCACAGTTATCCACAAAAGAAAAATACACAACAAAAATCATACAAGAACCATGTTATATACTCCTATACTTACTTATTCTAAAAACATTTTAACCAGGGTATGTTTGACATTCTATAATACCTTGGATAGAAGAGATTTACACATATTGGGACAATTTTATACAGTTTACTTGGTTTCCTTGTCCGCTCACTACTTGCAATTTCCAAAACCCATGGAGCGATTGCCACTCGAAGACCATACCTTTCTGAGTTGTGTTGTGCGCAAGAATAATGCAGGATAGTATACACAGCTTACCTGTACCAGGAGCGAACTAGGAGGTACTCACCTGATCTCACCCGTGACCTATTTTGAGGCGTAAAGTGAGGCCAAGCAGAGACCAGTCTAACCTTTGCTGATAAAAGACATCAGGCCTGCCCTGTCCCCTCTCACGACTCCTAGTTTAACACTGTTAGTGGTTCGGTCAGTCCCTATAAGGCAGTCGACTATAGAGAGGGCTCAGGCCGCCAGATGCAACCCGGCTGGGATGGGGCAACCACCCGCCACTACCTTTCCTACCTTTTGTTGTAGCTTGCCTTCTACCTCCGAGAGGACAAGACACCTGTGGTGATTGTCAGTATGATTATACCATCCTAGACTGATAACATGGTGTCTACCTCACCGTAATATATCAATACTGCATTTAGTAGGCTTACCGTATTTTTAAGGAATTCTTCAACCGGAAATCGCTCCATTCACTCAGAAAGTGCAAATCAGAACCAAACATTCTGATTACCTCATGTGAGGATCCTACCATTATCCAGCATAAAAATCTCTTTAGTCTATAAACATATCTGCAATAAAAAAACTCAAAGAAATTTGTATTAATTTCAGAGATTAGAAAATTTTTATTCAACAATATAATTGCAATTTTCTACTAGTTATTTTGAATATATTTTTATTACTAGATAATAAATGGTAGAACACTACAGAATACATGGGCGCTGTACATCAGAGCAGACATATATAACATCACCTTTAATTCAAAATTCCTGCTACCAGCATTTTCTCCGGAAAGCCTCCTCACCCCCCCATATGGGAAAAGATAACGGACTACAAAAAATATTCTCACACAGTAAGGAACAAAGACTGCTCTGATAGAAAAAATTTAAGGAAATATGGGGGGGATGGTCTACTCCCTTCCACATTTTCAAACCCTTTGGCCTTAATATACCTACAAAATATCCACAATCCTGATAAAAAACCTAACTTTAATACTTCAGGAGTAGGGGGAATAAAATTACAGGGAGAGGGTCAAGAATTCTCAGACACAGGTTTAGCTACTTGAATCCCAGGGCAAGCCAGACATCCTCAGGGACTCCTCAGCACGTATTCTACAGGTCACCAGCCGCTCCCACGTCTGCCATCACAGCAGACCTCCATAACAGCGACTGCACCAGAACACACCATCGCAAATAACTTCAGATTTAACCCATCTTCCCCACTGGAGGGGCTGCAAGACCCTCTGTCTTCTAACCTCATATCTCTATACACACGAGCTAGGCACTACTTTTAGTACACATGCATACAAAATTGAATACTTTAGGATCTCTTTTTCACTGACACACATCTAAGAACACATTGAAACACACAACAACCATAAATGAGGGAAAGTTTCTCCCTGCCATAACTACATCTCTAGCTAAATTATCCCTGTGCTGCAGGTGGCTATTAGCAACATTCACTCATATAAATCAATAAAAATCTGATTACTATTATTGTATTCAATATTAGGCATTATTATTAGTACCCAAGTACCATAAATATGAAAAATCCGTCCTAGCCATTCAGAATCCCTGGAAAGACGGATAAGACTCTAGTGTACATATCAGGCATCCTGTAGATTTCCCCCTTCATCCCCCTTTCTTTCGCTCTCTCCCTCCCTTCTATCCAACACAAGCAGGTTTTCACAAGGTCACACGCACACACAGCTATTTAGATAAGGAATTCTGAGACTCACACGATAGAAAAAAAGAAATCCTTCTCTCCCAAACATGGCTCACAAATTTGATTAACTGTTTCACACTTGTAGTTATATACAACTAACAATTCTAGCCATTATCTGAGATCCCGTGGCTTAATATCTAACTCTTCATTTACTCTTTATAACTTCAAAAGCTTTTCATAACAGAAAGAATAGTAAAATATATTGATAGACGGACCGTGAACAGAGTGTAGTGACAATCAGCATAACTTCAATAAAACAGAATAATCTCCATAAGATTATATACACCTTACCCTAATTTACCCTAACCACTCTGGAGCTAGGAACTGCTTAATAAACCTCAAATAAACCTTAACTTACCCTGACTATTCCAAGTCAGAAACCTTGTCCCTGACTTCTTTACTGCTGCTTTTTTTTTTTTTTCTGAATAAGATCATGCCACACGGATGGCTGTACTCTCCCTGACAAAGTCAACCCTACATACTTGTACAACCTATTCACATTCTTAACTGCCTCTTACCCTCCCGTGACGCCACTAATATCTTAACTTTCACAACATCCTCGTCTAGCCTGTGAGGTACGGATTTCTTCTGCTTTAAGAGATGCAACATGACTCACAGAATACTACGCCCTGCTGCAGCTCAGGCCGCTGACAACGACGATCAACACTGTGCCCCTTATAATCCACCTACCACGCTCTCAGCACTCAAGTACGATCAAACTATGCCCCTTATAATCCACCTACCACGCTCTCAGAACTCAAGTACAACTAATAAGCACGGATCCGGGAGTTCCCGTGCCTATAGCAATTCCAGTACCTGAGCACGACAACCGGGACACAACTTTTCCCTACATGTGCATAATTTCAGTACCCGAGCACGACAACCGGGACATAACTTTAAGCCCAGTCCCTACACAAGCATCAATGCTCATAGATCGCCTTGTCACGGTATTCAGGGCTATCTCCCTAGGAGACCCACTACTATCACAGAGGTTACGTCTCCTAATCCTCTCTCTCTGCTCCGTTTCCACAGCTCTGATCTACTTTACAACCTTCTCAGATTACACTTCACTTCCACAAGTTAGCAACAGACACGGGTAGGGTCAATGAGTGAGGAATAAGATTGCACTTCACAAGTTAACAGCAGGCACAGATAGGGTTAATTTGCAAGTGAGGAATGATGACTGGTGGAGGAGGCGTGGTGTTCACACGAGGACGCGCAGGAGGCTACGTCTCGTCGTTGCTGGTTCAGAGCATGGTGCTGGATCGCGCTTGGTCTCACCACTCGACCGGTCACCCCCTCGGACCCAAAAGACACCTTCAGATTAACCAATAACGGCTGAGACACAGTAAGGGCGACACACACATGAATGTGATCTCCACTTACCCTGCCTTGAAGGGTGATCAGTCCTTGAGGTCAGCCGATACAAGTATCATCCAGGGGCATCCGGGCACGGGTCCGTGGGGGTCGCGAATCGCTGGCCACGCAACACGTTGGGCGCCAAATTGTCGGGGTCGTTGCGACAATACACTCCTTCACCAGTCACTCTAAATTAGACTATGAACATATGGTACCAGATAAGAGTAAATCAGACGGAGAATCTGGTTCAAACTTATAATATGTTCGTTGCTTTATTAAGCAATGGCAATGGTCACAGCAACTAACTTTATTTCCGGGTACACAGCATTTTATACTCTAGAGACTAGGCGTGAATTGGCCAGGACAAGGTGGGATTAGATGGGGGTTAGGTGGGGTTAGGCTAATATATCTATCTCTGTTAGTAATAATTAGTCCTTTGTCTTCTCTGTTGAGTCCATCCTTCTTCTTGACACGGTGCCATCTCTGGGCTCCTGGCATGTAGGACATCTCAGGTTTCTCCTGATACTCCTTGACACAGGCATCCAGGGACAGCTTATCTTCTTAGTTCTCATCCATCTCAACACAACAGTATCTTCTTTTCAGCAAACAGATATATCTATTGGATACTAGGTTAAGGGTTAAATTTATTGTTTCTCATCTAGAGCATTAGTAAAAATATATAACATAAAAGTATATAAAGAAAATATAAATATAGTGGAAAAACGTATTTTCTACCTTGACACTACTATAAAGCAAACTCGTGCATGTGCAATGCACAGCGCGAAGTCCTATGATATGGATATGACGCGATTTGCGTCATACAGGCTATACCGCCCATGGACGTGGATGAGTGAGCTCACAATACATTAGCACGCCCATCTGGGCATGAATTGATCTGCAGGTTGTGCTGAGAAGCCACAGGGAACGCCCTGTGTAACTTCTCAAGCACTGAGGAGCCGCAGAAAGAAAAGTAATAAAAGCAATTTTAGATACTTTACAAATACCCTTTTTTTATAACATGAAGAACGAGCAGAGAATATTGCTTGCATCAGATTACGTATATTTATTTTGATTGTAAAGCTGATTTGGAGGGCAGACAAGGATGGCAAAGGGACCCTCAAATATACAGCAGTAGGTATATAGCACTTTTTATATGACCACTAATAACAGGTTCATATCTATGGAATTGGCATATGTATGGTTAATACAAGTGATTACAGAGGCATAAGATTTACATCAACTCTAAAAAGAGTAACAGGGCATATGTATGTATATTTACATTGGTTATTTGTATATACACATATATACTTAAAGCTCGTCAGCTTTAAATAATGCACGTGGATACCACAGATTACCATCAACAATTACCTATAAAACAGGTCATATAGCCCCAGTAACAAAGTACCATAAAGCCAACACTTGCAGAATGAAAAAACCTTCAATGGCCAATGATTCCAATAGTTACCACCGCTGCAAAAAGAGGGCACCCAGGGCAGAGGAAGGTCAGGGCAGTGGACCCCAAAGCGTTTCGCGGCCCAGGGGAACCCTTATGGCCGCTTTGTCAGGGGGGAGAGGCGTTTACAATCAAAATAAATATACGTAATCTGATGCAAGCAATATTCTCTGCTCTTTCTTCTTGTTATATGTATTATACAGAGTGCTAGCAGGTGATCCATCTCCAATGGGTACCCTGTTTTATTTGAGAATTTTTTCCTTAAATACCCTTTTTTTGCACAAGGGGATGCCTACAATGCATTACTGGAGGTGCAGGGACAGGTATAAATGATCTGGTGGCATGATTTTTAGGGGTCAGGTTCCCTTTAAGAAGGGGGACTTATAAGGGTAAATGGGTATATCCTAATCTAGGATAAAAACAGGAGTAAATACTGTATAGTCCATTTTCTCAAAACAAAAAACATTGCTCTATTTAAACCGTTATAAACATTCTATTATCTAATTTTCACTAAATAAGAATGAATTTATACAAACTTGATATCCACTGAAAATACACGATATAATGACTTCAAATGACAATTCTAAAAATCATATATTTAATGAAACAAACTCTTGTACACCAAGCGTACATGTCTTTTAAAATGGTTAATTCTCACATTGCAGCAGAAGAATCCCTGTTGACCACCTGAGACTTATCATACTAATTTGTTTTGTGATTAAAGTGCACTAGGTTTACCGTGTTGTGGATTATTTATTCCAAGGGCCCCAATTTTTTAAATATTTGGGAAATCTATTGTGTCTAGGGATGAGCGAGTAGAATCGTTACTATTCGGTGTTCTGTTCCCACTTAAAGGCGATAAAGGCACGCTGGTTGTATAATGGGGTGAGAGTTCCTTCTTACCTTTGTACTTCCAATAAGAGGGGCAGACAGGACCCGGAGCAGCGTCTCAGATAAGCGTACACACGTTAGGATGAAAACAATGCTGGTTTATTCCATAGATGAATGATCCAAAACATGGCATTGAAGTCTTGTATGAAGCTTGTCTCTGCAGTCGCTACTTGTGGGTCAAAAACTTTGCTTCTCCAGCTCTTATGAGAATGGAACTCTCTCCAGTAGAAAATGTCTCCTAATGACTGGGCAAAACAGGAAGAGACAAACAGCACGTGCAGGAGCCACACCCCCATAGGCTGGACAAGGAAAGGCAGAAAGAATTGAAAGGTCTGGCCAGCAGGTGGCAGCAGAGACAAGCATCAGAGATATAATCAGATTAAACTATAAAACAGGATTGAAACAGCACACTCCCCGTCTGGAATTCACTTTGGGGATTCCACTATTAGTCCATAACAATACCTAAAACGAAGGGCATGTTAATACAACAATTCAAATTCAAAAAACCAAAAATGAGAAGAAAAACGGTTAAAGTTCAGGTCCGGAAGCGTTCATCCCGTAGTGGCGCTCTCTGCGGGCAACAGCAGAATGAGTTCGTGGATCGGCCTTGCAAAGGTCTTCGTCTCACCTTTCCTGAAGACCCTTAGCTCCACCTTCCGCACATTGCCGTCCTGGCTAGGTAGTGTCTTAGTAACAAGTCCCAGAGGCCAGTCAGTTCTTTGAGTGGTCTCATCTTTCATAAGGACCAGGTCTCCTTCCTTGATATTTGGCTTGGGATGTCGCCACTTCCTTCTTCCTTGAAGAACGGTGAGGTATTCCTTTCTCCATCGATTCCAGAAGTAGTCGGCCAAATATTGGACTCGTTTCCAGTGTCTTTGGTAGGTGTTGGCGTGAGTGAAGTCTCCGCTGGGAATTACCGCGTTGTCAATTTTTTGAGTAAGAAGGATAGTGGGAGTCAGCATGGTTGGTACCTCTGGATCCATTGTCACGGGCACGAGGGGTCTCGAATTGATGATGGCTGAGACTTCGGCTAAAAGAGTGACTAGAGTCTCGTGCGTGAGTCTTGAGGAGTTAACGTCCTTTAGCATGGAGTTCAGGATGTTGCGTGAGATCCCGATCATCCTCTCCCAGGAGCCTCCCATGTGAGAACTGTGAGGAGAATTGAAAATCCAGGTGCAACCCTTGTCTGCTAGCTGGTCTTGGATTGGCTTGGTGTCGATGTTCAGCTCTCTACATGCACCGACGAAGTTGCTGCCACGGTCGGACCTCAGCTGCTTTACTGGTCCTCTAATGGCAAAGAACCTCCTTAAGGCATTGATCAGGCAGGAAGTATCCATGGATTCTAACACCTCAATGTGAACGGCTCGAACACTCATGCAGGTGAATAGCACAGCCCACCGCTTATTGTCTGCTCGGCTGCTACGCGTTCTGCGTGAGGATACCATCCATGGTCCGAACACGTCTAGGCCCACGTAGGTGAAAGGTGGTTCCGTAGAAAGTCTGTCTGCAGGCAGATCAGCCATTTGTTGGCACAGTTGCTTTCCTCTCGTTTTGCGACAATGCACACAATCATGGAGTATTTGTGCTACGCGTCTCTTCATTCCAATGATCCAAAGGTCTGCCGACCGTACGGCGCCCTCTGTGATCTGCCTGCCTTGGTGTTCAGTCCTTTCATGGTGATGTCGGATCAGCAAGACTGTAACGTGGTGTTTGTTGGGAATGATGAGAGGATTTTGTTCTGCGACTCCGAAACGAGCCTGATTTAAACGACCGCCGACTCTAAGTAAGCCGAAAACTGTCCATAATCGGGTTTAGATTGGCGATTGGGCTTCTTAGTGGAATCTGCTGTTTGTTGTGTAAACAGTTCCATTCGGTGGCGAATTCGCTCTGTTGGAGGTGGCGTATTATGAGGGACTCACCATGGGAGATGTCCTCAGCAGAAAGGGGTTTGTGGCGCACATGCCAGCGATGACAGTCTCTGTTTTTTAGGTCTGTACGATAGCATCTGGCGATGTGCACTAACCTGGCGACAGTCCGGACAAGTCTTGTCCAGCTGGAGAAACGTTCAAAACGTTGGCAGCCGAGGTTGGAAGCTTCCTCTGCACTGGTGGCCAGGGTGTTGACTTCAGTTCGGACATCTGGATCGTTATCTGGATCTAGGATGCTGAAGTTTTCCTGGACAGCTTCCTCCGACTGTCTCAGCAGGAACTCTGGACCTTGGGTCCTTTTGAGCAAATCAATGGCTGCTTCCTCGGTGGGTAGTGATTTGAGCTCGTCATCTACGTAAAAGTCATTTTCAACAAAGTCTCTCGCGTCTGTGCCATACTCGGACTCTCCCTCTGACGCGGTTCTTCGGAGACCATAGGTTGCGTGAAAGACTGATCTTCCTAAGTTGTCGGTACGCAGGGAAGAAGCGACGTCGGGTAGCTGTATTGAGTCTGGGGGCTTCTCTTTCACTTCATAGTGATGAGGACATGGTCTTAGGCAGGTTGTGCGCCCATCTCCATGCACGTAGGTCCTGAAGGAGTCGATTTCTGATCGATCAACACACACATTTCCTATGACTACCCATCCCAAGTCCAGTCTCTGGGCGTATGGTGCATAGTCAGGTCCGTTGCACTGTTGTCGCACCTTGTGTACCCTCAGGTTGTCTCTGCCGAGCAGGAGTAGAATCTCCGCGTTGTTGTCTATAGGTGGGATAACGCTCGCGAGGTGTTTCAGGTGTGGTTGATGAAGTGCAGCCTCTGGGGTAGGAATTTCACTCCTGTGGCTGGGTATTTGGTCACATTCAACGAGCGTTGGTAGAGGTATTTCAGTCTTCCCGTTGATAGGAGAAGCAATGAATCCCCGGGCTCTTCTGCCGTTAGTCTCTATGCGGCCTGAGCAGGTGTTCAAGGTGTAGGGTTCTGATGGTCCACTAATTCCGAAGGCTTCAAAGAATTTGGTTCCTGCCAGGGACCGGTTGCTTTGGTCGTCTATGATGGCATACACCTTCATTGCCTTTTCTGGGCGTCCCTCGGGATAAACCTTGATGAGGCATATTCGGGCACAACATTTCTCCGTTCGGCCCTCTCCACATACCTCTGAGCATGAGCAGGAAACAGTTGTGGCGGTGTCAGTCTGATTCTGTGGCTCCCCGCCATGACTTGGAGCGGGAGCGGTGGTGACTGTAACCGGTGTGTCTCTAGCTAGCTGAGTAGGATGCATGGCTGAAATGTGCTTTTCGCTGTGGCACTCCCCACACTTGACTGTGGATTTACAGTCCTTGGCCATGTGCTCAAGTGATGCGCAGCATTTGAAGCAAATCCCAAGCTCAGTGAGGATCTTCTTGCGCTCCTGTAAGGTTTTGGATCTAAACCCCTTGCACTTGGTCAGTGAGTGTGGTTTTTTGTGGATGGGACATTCACGATTGAAAGACTTATCTCGTGGTGAGACAGTGTTCTGTTCGTCTGTGGGCGTTGTGGGTGATGGTAGCTCGGTCTTTCTAACACTCACAGCTCTCTTAGTGTCTCTGCGTTTTTGTATAGCACTTTCATACCTTGATGCTGGAGTTGCTGCAGCTGCCGAAGTGTTGGATTCTAGGAAGTCGAGGCTGGGGTCATTCCTCATCTGGGCCTGCTCGTCAATGAATCTGCAGAAGTGGATAAATGGGGGAAAGGTTACGTCGTTCACTCTTTTGTACCTTGAGACTGACGTTGCCCATTTCTCCTGCAGACTGTATGGCAGCTTCACCACGATTGGGTTTACTCCATGGGCTGAATCCAGATAGCACAGCCCGGACAGACGAGGGTCTCTTTTGGCGAGCTCCAGCTCCATGAGCAGATCACTTAGGTCTTGGAGCTTGTGGACTTCTTTAAGGTTGATCTTTGGGAAATCCTGCAGTCTCTTGAATAGGGCTTTCTCTATTGCTTCCGCGCTGCCAAAGGTGCGTTCCAGCCTTTGCCATGCGGCGGCGAGACCTGCTTCTGCTTGTCCTACATAGACGGTTCTGAGGCTCTTGATACGGCTTGAAGAGCTTGGGCCCAACCACTTGATCAGGAGGTCGAGTTCCTGTTCTTCGGTTAGGTTGAGATTGGCGATGGCTGCCTTGAAGGTTGCTTTCCAGGCCCTGTAGTTCTCTGCACGATCATCAAAATTCACAAGACTAGTACTGATTAGCTCTCTGCTCACCATGAACCTGGCAAACTCGGACATGTCCGACTTCTCACCACTTGTTGCCACGACGACTCGTGATGCTCCTGGGGCGTATGGGCCGCCTGGCGTGAATGGATGAGCTGTTTCCGGGTAGAATGATGCTGCTGCAGGGTTGAGCTGTGGTTTAGCCCTTGAAGAATCTGACGAATACCGCTTGAGCTGTGAAGGTGGGCCAGGAAACGCTGGGTTGTCATCTTGTGGTGGTGACTGTGTTTGAGAGGGTATCTCTCGGCGACTGTCGTTAATTAGCTCGGGCGCCTTCGAGGGTACTGGCACCTTTAGAAGTATGTTGGGGGTTTTGGTGTCGTTGACTTGGACGGTACTGTAAACCGGGGTCGCTACATGTACCCGGTTTAGCACATAGTCTCTGGTGCGATCGACTGGATCATCCGTTTCCAGTGGTGGCGAGTTAGCTGGATCAAGACCTTGGATCAATGCCTGCTCGAGTAGTCTTACTTTAGCTAGCGCAACCTCCTCTTCCATCTGTGACCGAAGGATCTGTATTCGAGCCTCCGCTTCTGCTTCGGTCCTTTTTGCTTCCATCTCCGCTTCCGCCCTTTTAGCCTCTGCTTCTGCCCTTTTTGCTTCCATCTCCGCTTCTGCCCTTTTTGCCTCTGCTTCTGCCCTTTTTGCTTCCACCTCTGCTTCCGCCCTTTTAGCCTCTGCTTCTGCCCTTTTTGCTTCCATCTCCGCTTCTGCCCTTTTTGCCTCTGCTTCTGCCCTTTTTGCTTCCACCTCTGCTTCTGCCCTTTTTGCCTCTGCCCTTGCTTCTGCCCTTTTTTCTTCTGCTTCTCTCTCAGTGAAAGAACGTCTCACCCTGGATTCCACTGCTATTATTCGGGCCTCTAGTATCCTGTCGCTCATGGTTGAACTTCTTGAGGATGATGACCTGGATGCCCGAGAGGAGCATTTAGATGAGGTCGATCGGTGTGATCTGGTTTCTTGCAGGTGAGAGATACGGTGTTCGGCCTTGTTTATGGCGTGTCGGACCTTGGCATCTCTCCCTTTGTCCGTCTCTAGCGCCTTACTGAGGTCTGAAAGGGATTCATCAGAATTAAAGTCTTTTAGAAGGGCAATGTACCTTGTTGACAGTCTCTTGTATCCTTCATGGGCGGCGTTCAGCCGTTCCATAACAGATTGTAAGCTTGCGGCGTCGCCTGACGAGGGTTCAAGTCTCGACATGTAAGAGGCGACGTGTTCCCACTGTTCTTCCAGGCGTTCACTTAGCTCATCTTTCATAGCGTGATAGTTTTCAATTGCCTTTACCGTTGGTTTATAAGAACGTTTTGGTCGGGTAACTTGGTCTGCTTGAGACGTGGGGTCTGCCTCCTGGGCTTCATCGTAGACGGTATCAGGTTGTATTTGCTCTGTTTCAGCAGTATGAGCCTGTCCGAGGTCCTTTTCGGCCATTTTGAATAAAGGTGTACTGTCTCTTTAAAAAACTCAACTTTTGAATAGGGGTCCGAAAATCGCTGTGCGGCTCTGCGGGAACTCCCGGATGGGATCCCCAAGGTGGCTTTGACGAAACTTGGGGTTCGCAGCTCGCCGATGTGCAGTAATGAGGTATAGTGTACTGCAGGCTTATGGAAGCGATGTGGCCAGAAGGAAACCGCAGGTGCATAAAAACAGTTCTTTATAACAGTACAGGCAGAGCTGATACAAGACGTGGCAGGTGGGAGAGCTTCCTCTAGGCTTGTCCAGCCGTGCACTGCTGCAGGCAGACAGATACACAAGGCTTGTTGCTGGGCAGATTAATGCACAGAGGGACAGGGCACATGGAGAACTATAGCTGGATGTTGGGCTGTAAGGCAGTTTTCTAGCTGGTAGGAGCTTTCAACCAGAGTTTTTGACTATTGGGAGCCTTCAAGCTGAGTTTTTGACTATTAGGAGCTTTTAAGCGAAGTTTTTGACTGCTGGGAGCCTTCAAGCAGAGTTTTTTGACTATTCGGAGCTTTTAAGTAAAGTTTTTGACTATTCTGTTCCCACTTAAAGGCGATAAAGGCATGCTGGTTGTATAATGGGGTGAGAGTTCCTTCTTACCTTTGTACTTCCAGTAAGAGGGGCAGACAGGACCCGGAGCAGCATCTCAGATAAGCGTACACACGTTAGGATGAAAACAATGCTGGTTTATTCCATAGATGAATGATCCAAAACATGGCATTGAAGTCTTGTATGAAGCTTGTCTCTGCAGTCGCTACTTGTGGGTCAAAAACTTTGCTTCTCCAGCTCTATGAGAATGGAACTCTCTCCAGTAGAAAATGTCTCCTAATGACTGGGCAAAACAGGAAGAGACAACCAGCACGTGCAGGAGCCACACCCCCATAGGCTGGACAAGGAAAGGCAGAAAGAATTGAAAGGTCTGGCCAGCAGGTGGCAGCAGAGACAAGCATCAGAGATATAATCAGATTAAACTATAAAACAGGATTGAAACAGCACATTCGGTACTAACCAAATAGTAACGATATTCGGGCTACTCGCTACTCCCCGAGTTTCTTGTGATTACTCGGGAGTAGCGAGTAGTCCTTTCACTTTCGTAGTGTATCTATATACACTGCGAAAGTGCACTAAAAGTGAATAAAAGTTGTTAAAAAATAAAAAAAATCATACTCACCTATCCGACGCCTGCAGCGGGATTGGCAAAGAAGACATCTGATCAACGACAAGGACCTGTGAGTCTGACAGCCAATCAGATGGCTGGTAGCGATCTGGCCAATCAGATGGCCAGACGTCACAAACCACCTGATCGTTACCAGCTACCTGATTGGCCAGATTGCCAGGTCTTGAATGTGCATCAATGACCTGGCAATCTGGCCAATCAGGTGGCTGGTAGCGACCAGGTGGTTTGTGACATCTGGCCATCTGATTGGCCAGATTGCTACCAGCCATCTGATTGGCTGTCAGACTCATAGGTCCTTGTCGTTGATCGGATGTCTTGTTTGCCGGTCCCGGTGCAGGTGTCGGATAAGTGAGTATGATAATTTTTTATTTTTTAACAACTTTTATTCACTTTTAGTACACTTTCACAGTGTATATATAGATACACTGCAAAAGTACTTACCTGGCCCATTCATTAACATTGGACTCGCTATACTCGCAGCGAGAACCGAGCATCGGGACCTACTAGTTGCGAGTATAGCGAGTCCAATTAGTTCTGTACTTGCTCATCCCTAATTGTGTCTTATGTCATGATTAAATTCCTAATATCAAAAAGTATGCTACACTCAAACGTTAAGACATGCTTATTGACAATAGAACTGTATTACAGCTAGTGAAATATGATAAATGGAGACATTTAGCTAGTACATATGGCCATGTGTATGACAGCCCAGTAGCCATGTCGAGGTGCATCCCCTGTACCAGGTCCTAACCTACTTTTATACCTTTATTAAAAGTCTCTGCCTCTCTCTGGATTATAAACTCTCTTGGAGCAGGTGAGTAGAAGACCAGATAACAAAGACAACAGCACCTTGTGGCTGATGAGGGTTGGTATTCTCACCCTGGGGAGACCCATGGTTATTGGGTCCCCCAGGCTTAAAATACCAGTCCACAGCTGCCCTAGAAATGCTGCATCCATTAGATATACCAAATCCTGGAGCTTTACCTGGCTCTTCCCAATTGCCCAGGTGCAGTGGCAATTGTGGAAATAAAAAGGATTAATGACAGCTGTGAGTTGACAGCTGACATCAAGCCCTGGATTGGTGATTTTCAAGTCTCTATGAGACCTCCACATTACCAGCATGAGCACCACTCTCACAAGGATGGCTCTGGCAGCCGCTGCTGTGAGAGTGGTGAAGTCAATGAGGTCACTGCTTGGGTACCGGATACCCTAACTGTGAACTCAGGTGACCTCACTGATATCACCGCTCTGACAGCCACGGTGCTCATGTTGAGGGTTGTCCTAATGCCATAGTACAGTGCAATGTAGCAGAACTGGGGAGCATTGTTGAGGAAGCTCGTGGATCTCCAACAGAGCTGAAAGGGTATGTTTGGGTTTAATAAATAGGTAAAAGAGGGCATCTGTGTATTTTATTTCAAATAAAGGATTTTTCACTGTGTCTGTGTTTTTTAACTATTTACTTACAGGATTGGTAATGTGGAGGTGTTATAGAGACCTGAACATCACCAATCCAGGGCTTGATATCAGCTGTCAACTCACAACTGTTATTAACCCCCTTCTATTTCCCAATTGCCACTGCTCCAGGGCAATTGGGAAGGTTCGCGTAAAGCACAAGGATTTGGTGCATTTAATTGATGCACTATTTCTAGCTTGGCTGCAGTCTGGTATTTTTAGCCTGGGGGCTCAATAGCCATGGGCCTCCTCAAGATCAGAATACCAACCCTCAGCCTTGTACTTTATCTACACTAAGTATCAATGTATGGTTGTCATGTGTTGACTACTTTGCAGTTCATGACTGCTGCTGCTGTGATTAAATCTGAGTTTTTTTTCCCTTAGTCTGCTGTGTGCAGATCTGCAGGTGGAGGGGTGAGTCATAATATTTAAGTGGAGGTGGAGGGGTGTATCTTAGTATTCAGATCTCCACTCCCCAGCCTTGAAATAGCTCTACTTCCTTCCACTAAATATTGCAGATAGGGCTAATTTCAAGTTGGACTTCGTGGTGTGTTGAACTATGTTTTGGCTGTCATTGACTTCCATTAAAGCTGCTGGGATTTCCTGGTCCATGGGTGGAGGTAGGGGCTCTTGGCCTAGGTCAAATCAGGAGTGAAGGGCTAGGATGGCAACCAGAACCTCCTCACCTTCAGAGGTACCTTCAGGAACAGGGCTAGCCAGGGACTCCAAGTCCAGGGCCAGACTAGCTACCCTGAAAGCCCTTGCCCACTTTACCATCTTGCCTCCTGATTCCCTATCTGTTATAAAACCCCATGACAATGGTAGACCGCACACTGTTTTTTAAATAATGTATATTTACAATAATATAAAGGCAGTTTTGTTTCCATACACTAACGTGTATGTCAACCAATCATAAATGTTGGCACAGAAGGTGGGGTACAGTCTGACTGCTACATTCACAGAAGCTGTGACAGAGAATGGGTGGTGAAAGCAGCAAATAAACTTTAGGCTTAATGAGTGGAGCTCAAAGTAGTGTTGCAGGCGTGCAGTCCTCAGTAGGTATGCTTTAATTGCGATTTTGCTCCATTTTTGCAGCCCTCTAACCACCATTTTATATCACCGGTTTGGGTCCCCATAGATTTATAGTGAGCGCTTGATTTCAAGTTTGTGCCAAGTCTGGTCCCAAACCCACACTTTTTTAAAGTCTGTCAGGAACCGTCGAACCCAAACATCTGCTGGTTCACCCATCTCTACCTGCAATTTCTCCCCTGCATTGTTCTGCTCTTATGTAGGCATGATATTTATTTTTGATGTGCTCAGGTGCTGGAGTTTTAAATGATGTATTAGAAACCACAGAAGTGCAGAACAGAGACAGCAAGCAGATTGCGCAGTTGCAAAATTTTCTGCCACACACATAATGTCACAGGCATACTAAGGAAGAGAAGGGGACAAGAGCATAATGAAAACTGGAGGCAGTCTTATCTTCTGGCAGCGTACTCTCCATAGCTTGGGAGATCAAAGCTATAAAAGATTATTTTTACTAAACAACCCATCATCCTGGAGGCAAACAGGTTTGGCTAATTTTAGCTATATACAACCTGTATGGCAATATTATTAACTCAAAAAGCTCAAAACATGACAGATTCCCTTTACTATTTACATAGTAACATAGTAACATAGTTTTTAAGGTTGAAGGAAGACTTTAAGTCCATCTAGTTCAGCCCATAGCCTAACATGTTGATCCAGAGGAAGGCAAAAAAACCCATGTGGCAACACTAAGCTCCACATTGGGGGAAAAATTCCTTCCTGACTCCAGATATGGCAATCAGATTAGTTCCCTGGATCAACGCCCTATCAAAGAATCTAGTATGTATAACTGGTAATATTATAGTTTTCAAGAAAGGCATCCAGGCCCTTCTTAAATGTTAGTAGTGACTCACTCATTACAACATCATGTGGCAGAGAGTTCCATAGTCTCACTGCTCTACAGTAAAGAATCCGCGTCTGTGATTATGATTAAACCTTCTTCCCTCCAGACGTAGAGGATGCCCCCTTGTCCCCGTCTCAGGCCTAAGAGTAAAGAGATCATTAGAAAGTTCTCTGTACTGTCCCCTCATATATTTATACATTATTATAAGATCACCCCTAAGCCTTCGTTTTTCCAAGCTAAATAACCCCAAGTTTAATAACCTGTCTTGGTATTGCAGACCCCTCAGTCCTCTAATAACCTTGGTTGCTCTTCTCTGGACCCGCTCTAGTTCAGCTATGTCTTTCTTATACACCGGAGACCAGAATTGTACACAGTATTCTAAGTGTGGTCGCACTAGTGACTTGTATAGAGGTAAAATTATGTTCTCCTCATGAGCATCTATGCCTCTTTTAATGCATCCCATTATTTTATTTGCCTTTGCAGCAGCTGCCTGACACTGGCCACTAAATGTGAGTTTGTCATCTACCCATACACCCAGGTCTTTTTCAGTGACAGTTTTGCCCAGTGTTTTACAATTAAGCACATAATTATACCTTTTGTTTCCTCTGCCCAAGTGCATGACCTTACATTTATCCCCATTAAAGCTCATTTGCCATTTATCAGCCCAAGCTTCTAGTTTACATAAATCCTTCTGTAATATAAAATTGTCCTCCTCTGTATTAATTACCCTGCAGAGTTTTGTGTCATCTGCAAATATTGAGATTCTACTCTGTATGCCCCCTACAAGGTCATTAATAAATATATTAAATAGAAGCGGGCCCAACACTGACCCCTGTGGTACCCCACTGTTAACTGTGACCCATTCTGAGTGTGTTCCATTAATGACCATCCTTTGTTTCCTATCACTAAGCCAGTTCTTAACCCACTTACACATATTTTCCCCTATCCCCATTGCTCTCATTTTATGTATCAACCTTTTGTGTGGCACCGTATCAAAAGCTTTTGAAAAGTCCATATACACCACATCCACTGCATTTCTTTGGTCCAGTCCAGAACTTACTTCTTCATAGAAGTTTATCAGATTAGTTTGACAGGAACGGTCCCTCGTAAAACCATGTTGATATTGGGTCATGAGGTTATTTTTCTTCAGATACTCCAGTATAGCATCTCTTAGAAAACCCTCTAGGATTTTACCCACAGTAGAGGTTAAGCTTACTGGCCTATAATTTCCAAGTTCAGTTTTTGTTCCCTTTTTGAATATTGGCACCACATTTGCTATACGCCAGTCCTGTGGTACAGACCCTGGTATTATGGAATCTTTAAAGATTAAAAATAATGGTCTATCTATGACAGTACATAATTCCTGCAGCACTTTGGGGTGTATCCCATCCGGGCCCAGGGATTTGTCAATTTTAGTGATTTTTAGACGATGCCGTACTTCCTGCTGGGTTAAGCTGGTGACATTTAATTGACAGTTTTTGTTATCACTGATCATATTGTCTGTCATGGGATTTTCTTGTGTAAATACTGTTGAAAAAAAGTCATTTAGCATATTGGCTTTTTCCTCATCCTCATCCACCATTTCACCCAGATTATTTTTAAAGGGGCCAACACCATCATTTTTTAGTTTCTTACTATTTATGTAGTTAAAAAATAATTTGGGATTATTTTTACTTTCTCTGGCAATGAGTCTCTCTGTCTCAATCTTTGCTGCCTTGATTTGCTTTTTACAGATGTTATTTAATTTTCTGTATTTATTTAATGCCTCATCACTACCTACTTGCTTTAATTCCCTAAATGCTGTCTTTTTGTCATTTATTGCTCCCCTTACAGCCTTATTTAGCCATAGTGGTTTCCTCCTATTTCTAGCATGCTTATTCCCATAGGGTATATATTGCGCACAGGCCCTATTCAGGATGCTAATAAACGTTTACCACTTGCTTTGTGTACTTTTATGTCTCAGGATATCGTCCCAGTTTATTGCACTAAGATCATCTCTCAACCGTTGGAAATTTGCCTTCTTGAAGCTTAGTGTCCTTGTAGCCCCTCTACTACACATCTTAGTAAAGGATACTTGAAAACTTACTATTTTATGATCACTATTTCCCAAGTGATCTCCAACCCGTATATTTGATATGCGGTCTTGCCTGTTGGTTAATATTAGGTCCATCAGTGCCCCCCTTCTTGTTGGGTCCTGAACCAGTTGTGAAAGGTAATTGTCTCTCATAGTTGTCAAAAACCTATTACCTTTGCTAGAACTGCAGGTTTCTGTTCCCCAATGTATTTCAGGGTAGTTGAAGTCCCCCATAATAATAACTTCTCCCTGAGTCGCTGCTTCATCTATTTGCTTTATGAGGATATTCTCCTCCACTTCCATTATTGTTGGAGACTTATAACAAACCCCTATCAGTAATTTATTATTTTTCCCCCTCCCCTTATCTCCACCCACAGGGACTCTACATTTTCATTAGATTCACCTATATTATCACGCAGGATGGGTTTTAAGGATGATTTTACGTATAAACATACACCTCCTCCTCGCTTATTTGCACGGTCATTTCTGAACAGACAATAGCCCTGTAAATTAACAGCCCAGTCATGGCTCTCGTCCAGCCATGTCTCCGATATCCCCACCATGTCATAATTATTTTCCAACAAAATCAATTCTAATTCCTCCATTTTGTTGGTGAGTCTTCTGGCATTAGTGTACATGCACTTTATGCATCTCTCTTTACCTCTATTCCTTCCTACTATATTGACTGTTCTAGCCCCACCCCCCATGCCACCCCCAATTTTATTACTTGTGCCCAGGTTACTATTTACACTATCTTCCCCTCCTGTACAATGAATACCCTCCCCCCAATCCCTAGTTTAAACACTCCTCCAACCTTCTAGCCATTTTCTCCCCCAGCACAGCTGCACCCTCAGTAGTGAGGGGGGGATATCACTCGTCAAAAAGAAATCTGACAGGTGCCCCGCCCCCTATCAAAGTGTATCAAACACGGGCCTTTTATATCAAATTGATATCAAGTGTTTGATACACTTTAATATCAATTTGATATCATTTAATATCAAATTGCTATAAAAGATTGTCTTTTATATCAAATAGATATAAAAGCTCATGTTTTATACCCTTTTATATCAAATTGCTATAAAAGATTGTCTTTTATATCAAATAGATATAAAAGCTCATGTTTTATACCCTTTTATATCAAATTGCTATAAAAGATTGTCTTTTATATCAAATAGATATAAAAGCTCATGTTTTATACTCTTTTATAGCAGACTGCTATAAAAGATCCTCTTTTATATCAAATAGATATAAAAGCTCATGTTTGAAACACTTTCATATTTGTCTTTTATATCAAATAGATATAAAAGCTCATGTTTGAAACACTTTCATATTTGTCTTTTATATCAAATAGATATAAAAGCTCATGTTTGATACACTTTTGTAGTCGGATTATACTTTAATTAGTATTGATTCCTTGTATTTTATAATAAAGGACCCAGTTTATTCAATTTGTAAATAAAATGAGAGACACAGTTTTTATAAAAATAATATGTTTATTGAATAGCACACAAAATCATTGTATAATGCAATACATTTGGTATTTTCATTTATCATACTGTACAACAGCTATAAATATATATAATACAGGTCAGTATAAAGCGTTACAAAAAGTATTACATTCATATATAACAAATTGTATATTTAATATTAAACATATATACAGAACATTTCTTACATAATAATTTATTGCATTACCACTGGACAGAAACGTTGTTACATAGTGAGCCACACAGGTTGTATTAACCGATGAGAAGCTTTTTTGCGCTTCAAAGGATCTTGTGTGAGGCCTGTTGGTGAGAAGTGTAATGGCTGGGGATGTCGGCGGGGGGTGACTAGAGCTCGAGGCCTAAATGCCTCAACAGTTTCATTCATGGGTATTTTTAATCTGTCTAAATGATCTCTAGTAGTCGAATTACCCGCAACAGTAGTCGGTATATTTAACTCGGCCATAGCCCTCATAAACGTATGCCAACCCCTTGGTAAATTCCTGCGTGATAGGGCATGACTCTGAGTAGTGTTACGCACCAAGTCCAGCATATTAGAACCGGGGATTACAGTGCCCTTGAAAATAAACTCGCTTTTATCATTCCATGATGTAATATTTGTGTTTTGCAATAGCTTGTTTAGTAGAAGTTCTGCGTTCTTTTTATATCGCGGATTTACATGATTTACAATGTCACTAACATCGGGAATTTTATCAACAGATGAATTTGGCAATTGTTGGTGATCAGATTCTGGAGGGCTAATGATCTTTAAAGTTGTTAGTTCCTTAGCATCTTCTTTAGCATGGACCAAGTATCTCTGTAGTACATCATTATATTTTTTAATTTTCACGTCATCCGGTATGTCACGAAGATGTAAAATCTCGCCAATTTCACCATCAAGGCGGTGGATAACGCTTTGGCGTATGTTGGCTGTAATAGGGGGGCGAATTTTGATTAGCTCCTGCTTGGGAACAAGATACATTTTCTCGGTATATTCCATTATTTGCCGGTAAGCAGACTTGTTATTATCGGGATCGCAAAGCCTAAAAGAGGCCCTATAAACCCGCCAGTCTGCTTTAGTAGCTGCTTCTTTTTCTTTATGCTGTGAGATTTATTACTCACGGTTTTTATAGCTTTCCGCCACTTTTTTAGTATATTTTTTTGCCGCTCTTTCAGAGGGATTCGACCTTTTAATATGTTTAACGCAATTTCCCCTATAGCGGTAATTAAATCATGGCTCGCATTGGCCAAAATAGATTTCCTGATAGAAGGCGGAGCCTTCACCAGTGTTTTTAAGAGCTTCCAGTTTCGCCGGATTCTCTCTGACATCTTTACAGCACTATGGTCACAGTGTAGAATGTCTAATTTTGATTAAAATTCACTTTTTAGAAGTATTTTTCTTTTGAACATAGACCGCTGGTAACCCAGGAGGAAAGAGGGCCGTCCTTAAGCGAAGATCCTCAGGGGTATCGGCTCTTAAGTCTAGCAGCAAATACCCATAAGGAACCCGCGTAGCATCCTCAAAAGCTTCTAAGAAATAACGTGTTTTTCCAGGATACATTTGACGCGCTAGCGTTACAATTTGTAATTTATCCCGAGGATTATTAAAAAGGACCATGTACTTTGTGTTTAAATTTATCGTGCGGCTTTTCTTTCCTTGACAAAATATGTTTTGTACCAGGTAGAAAATGCTGAGATTTCTGTGGTGGACATACTTGGTAAATGCTTTTTCTATTTCACTGTTATCACTTGCACTCTCCATGAGATCATCAACAATAGTCAAATTCACCTTCTCAGGAGGGAATAAGTCATCATCTACGAATGTATGCGGCAGACCCTCCACAAATCTGATGAAAGGAAAAGAAAGAGAGATTTCATCATATAGTTTCTGCCAACAGGAATAAAACCAAACAATATTATCGGGTTTATGAGAAAAATGAGTGTCTATATTATGTAACAATTGTTTTACAAAGTAGCTTTTTCCAGAATTAGACGGTCCTGCTAGAATGCAGGAGAATGGGTGTTGCAGACGCGGGTCCATCACAATACAATTAATACCCAAATGGCACGGTGGTAAAATCGTCTAATAGTCGTCGCTTTGTATAAACACACTTTTGGGTTTTGCGTAATGGCCTTGTTTCAATGGACCAAAACTTTTTATTTTTCACAATGCCTGGCTGCTCAACGACAATACGTTTCTGTGTTTCAGAATCGGAATTACGCGGGTAGTCCAGAACAAGGTCTTTTAGGCTGTTGAAATTAATAGATTGAGCGTTACCAACATTTAATGTTATCCCTTTCACTTTCAAGACCGTTTTTCCAGTGTTGAGCTTGTATCCGTAGGTTTTTGGGCCGGCAGATACAAATTCAGTGATGTAAGTGTCATCAGGTATCTCACTGGTCAATTCCCCAAGTAATCACCTAAAGGAGGACTCCACTCACCTTCTCTATGCACAAAAATTACAGAATCGGTATCGTGATATAAACACCTTTCCTGCAGCTTGTCTAGCAGAGAATAAAGCTCCAATCTAGCATAAGCCGTTGTGAAACAAGCTATAAAGATGTTTGTGTTCTTGTTAATGGTGTGGTGACCTTCTGTATATTTCCAATCAATTGTAGCTGTTTCATCATCAATAAAATGTAACATTGATATGTCATAATACGGCAAAAAAACGTGTTGAAACAGTTCATCAGGATCCCTAATAATGCTAGTACATGGTAAATTAGATTTCTGCGCAAACTTTCCCCATAAAGAATTCAAGAAAAGTTTGGATATCTGCCTCTTAGCAGGGTTCTGTCCTATATTATCAGGACGTAATTGCACGCCTTCTTTTTCAAGAAAGGCATCAATGTACTGCTGTTTCTTACTGGCATCAGTGCACCAGCTGGGATAACCTGAGGCCTCCTGTTTATCCCTAAGATGTAATTTAATGTACCGAGAAAACAAGCGATCATTGGTTTTAGGAAAATCCCAAATTTCATAGATGTGGGCTATCCTATAGCCTTTCTCTATGGCCATCTCAAGTTCTATAGTGCACCATGTACCTGTCAGAGACCTCTCTTCATCACTATGTGTGCATTCCTCAGTCTGTGAATTTACAGCACATGTGTAGCAAAGGGGAAACATTAATTTTTTGTTGAGTTTTACCGGTAGAACAGGAAAAAATAAATCCCTCGGAGGATAGACCTTGACTTTGGCAATACCAAAGTAATTTTTAATGAATCCAAAGCCTTCATAGATAATGTTTGGATGCCCAACAGGATATGTTTTAGTTTTGTTTACAAAGGGGTACAGACTGGTGAAGTCATAGTAATGCAGCGTCTCCCCAGGTTGCCGTTGGTGATAAAGTTTAATGGCATTAGTACGGCCCCCATAAAGAGCATCGCGGGGGTCTAAAGGGGTAGGGAACTCCATTTGCAGAAGAAATGATTGAAGATTAGAATCTTTTTGTACCATTTCGTTCCACTCATGTTCCCACAGTACTCTCACTGTATAGCCACACTGCTGCAGGTAGCGTTTTTTAGCTAAAAAGATATAATATAATTGACCGTAGGTGGTATTTGTGACCTTATTTGCATCATTTTCGTTATAGCAATTTTTGCAGCCATGATGGAAGCAACCATTGAATTCAAAGGCAATATGGCGGCCATTAACATAGGCATAACCATCTAAAAAATATTTCCCGACTTGTTTTTCCCCCCTCTCAGGGCATGCTGGATGACTAAGTTCTCTGTGTGGGATACATACATGAGCCACTGTATAGCGGGGGTTGAAAAGCGCTTTTTTGTCTTGTGGTAATTATCACCGGGTAAAATGGCCAGGGTCTTTTTTGGAAGAAATTTAAGTCTGTACATTGACATACATACAGAGGCCAGGGTGATGAGCTGAAAAGGATCAACACATCTGGTCACTTCAATTTTTTTCTTTTCTTGTCTGCAGTATATCTTAACTTTTTTCTGGGTCATCTCCATGACACGCTCCCTGTAGACTTCACATGATCGTCTCAGAATCTCAACATCTTGTTGGCAGTAAGACTTTAGTTCAGACTTAAAGTCAAAAGTTGTATTTTCCTGCGTCTTATACCACTCCATGAATTCCCCTTTCTCACTAGGTGCCATATACTCTACCCCATAATATTTTACAGCAGGTAGGGGGCCCACATAGTTTTGATTTTCTTCGGTGTTAAAAAAGTGGGGGAAATGGCCCTTTGAGCCCGAAAACCCCATAGCCTGAGGCATCTTACTTAATTTCATTGGTATGAAATTGAGCGAGTCAATAAACCTCATTTCCAAATCAGGAAGCGTTACACATAAGAGCCGTCCACCTCTGGAAATCAATTTCACGCAGAGTTTTTCAGATATCAACTCCTTAACGATAAAGTATGCATCGTATCTTCCAGCATTGTGAGCTATAAACGTATAGCCAGAATATTTGCCGGATGTAAAGAGTTGCACAAAATCGTGAGTAGCTGATTTACCTTCAAACTCCCAGGACGGACTACCATACAGCGTCGTAGCATAAATATAATTTGGTATGTGCGTACCTGTCTCCTGCATGCATTCAAAGTCATAAAATATATATTGATCAGTCTCCTCCTTTGGTACATACCGCCGCATGTAACAAAGATGCTCATCAAATCTGTTTAATCGTATGCGGCAGACAGGACAGCACAGCCCTTTACATTCATGCTTGGAGTCACTATCTCTGGGGACAAAATGATGACATTTATCACAAAAGATTTTAAGTCTGCATAATGACGGATTTTCTGCAGCTAAATGAGTGTGGCGATCTAAGCACTCGATCGAACGACAAAACACTCGGCAGGTAGGGCAACGAGGTGTTTGTAGCGCATCGGTACTCTCCACACAACTCTCTCTTTGACAAGCATTGCAAAAATATTGACACGAATGATTAAATTTGTGATGAAACACTGAATTGCATCTTTCACAAAAGTAATCCGCGCCGATAAAGCCCTTCATATTTTTGATGCCGTAGTAGTGATTATCATGATGTAATATGAAAATAGTTTTAGCACTGCTTGTATTACCTGTTTGAAAATAGCGCCAATCTCCATGACTGTAATATAGTACTTTAATGGATACGTCTAGATGTTTCTCAAAAGCTTCAATATCGCTAAAACTTATAAGTTGATTATCAGCGATAGCCAAAGCGTTATGTATAGCTTTAGCCCGGGCCAGTATAACTGGGTCACCATCATCAGTGTCGGTCATTAGGGCGCACACGCTAGCAGCGAAGCACAGGTTTGTGCTGTAATTGTTGTAGTCATACAGCCACCGTCTCTTTTGCTTAATGATTTGGCTGCTAGCTATAGATTTCAGCCTCCTTTTTATACCCCCGCGTCTGTTTTTAATAACTGTTACGACTAATTTCAGGGAGCTGGTTGCTAAACACTCAGCATTACTTTGCAACGCGCGGGCAACAGCATTCAAAAAGGCCTCAGAACTAAATTCCTCCCTGGTTTGTTTTGTTGCGAAAATATAATATTATTCACAACCTTATACGCCTCCCTGATATTTAATATAATATTTAATCACAGTTAATTTTATCATATAGTATATAAATGTTTTCCTAGCCATAGATTTAGATTGTGGTATTATATTATACGGCTTCCAAGGAAAAGATGTAGTTAATAATTTTCCAAAGTAATTATTAATACTTTTCATCGTTTTAGTTAAGATGGAAGAATCCTACGATTATACCCCAACTGAACCAATCTTCACACCCTCGCAATATATTCACATAAGTATGTATTATATTTATTATAATTAACAGAGTATTAGTTCTGATTAAAGAGTTGACTTTATATTAATTCTATATTATTATTTAATTCTTTTTAAGATGAGTGTGTGGGTGAGCTTGTGGACAGTATGGCGGATGACGTGCTGGCGACTGTGGATTTCAGTGCAATAAATCCGGCAGTCCCGTTTAACACTGGAGAAGCATGCGCCGCAATTTCTCAACATTCAATCACTGGTAAGTTGGCTATTTGTATATTAATAGCTTTAACATATGTAGACATGAAATTAAATACATTTTCTCATACAGATTCAGAGATGCTGCAAGTGGGCAATAAGCCAGAACACGAACAAGCTCCTGAAGAACCTCTAAATCTGGCATGGAAGCCACAATCATATGAAAAAGGTAAGAACATAGGGATAAAGTAGCTTCTCTTTGAAATGAGCACGTATGTACGCAGGTATGAAATTATGCTCAATTTCTTATACAGGTAACCATCACTTGAATGTCTGCAATTACGCTGATGGAACCACGGTTTCTAATAGGCTTAATAAATTAAAGAAACCACGAAATACAGTGCATAAGAGTAGCCCTCCTAATGCTATTGGGAAGCCGAAGCACTTCACGGAACTGATGGAAAGAATAAGCCCAGAATATTTTGAATCCCCGAAGCGAATCGAGCCCCGAAGCGAAAAGGTAATGGGTCACTGAAAAACAATAGGTACCGTGAAGAGACAAATTTCTGGCCTGTGTAATAGTTTTATTTTATTTACAGTTGCTAAACGAGTACCCAAAAGGAAACTATTTTCCAATGAAATAGCATCCACTCCCCTGGCAACTATTAGCGAGACGACTACGATCCCTGGAGATGCAGAAGCCCAAATCCCCGCCCATTCTTGTAAGTATATATTTAGGTTTTTCTGAAAAAATGATACTAACCATATATATATATATATATATATATATATATAATCCCTACGTATTCTGCAAAGATTTATAATTCAGTCATTCATATTCAATCAGTCATAAGTACCAGTTATCAAAACAATAATTTAAGCAGAAGTAGTGAATATATGTGTTTCTGGATAACTGACCCGTGTAACTTTTTCTTTTAGATACCAAGAATGTGATAAAAAAAGCAACCCTGCCATCGCTGCAATCTCAAGTTTTGCAGGAGCCTACTGCTACAACATCAAGGCCTCCTCAAGTTCTGCAGGGCTACACTTACGGAACGTCGCAGACTACCCCACAAAGATTTAATCCAGCGGTGAGAACAGAGCCTCTCTCGCCAATCATTGTGTTGGATGATGACAGTCCTGTGAAAGTCCGCCAGGCCGGGAAGGGGGGCCCGAAGTCATCAGGCCGAAAATATAACGGACCCCCAACCTCGCCCAACATTACACATTCAAACGAATCCGCGACCGGTGTGACACAAGCTGTCCGTGATGATCTCAACAAAGTAATTGATCAACTTGCTGAGGGTAAGAAGACGATTAATCCGGACACTTTTAACATTGTAAAACCTCTAAAGAGACGTTCAGTGTCAACCGGGTCCAAGGGGGAAAGTAAAAAACAAAAAGTCAGCAATTCCCCAGTGAACCCTGGTTGGCCTGAAGATCACTCTGAAGTGTTTCAATATATGGCCGCTCAGTATGCGAATTACAAGATCTCTTATTTACGTACAAAATATTTCTGTGATACGTATGAAAGGCTGCTATCGGCACCCCCAACGGCCGCCAATGTTAATGAACTATACGCCTTCAAAAGAGACTGTGCAGATCGGCCATTAGTCTATGTGAACTCAAATAAAAATAATTCAACATGACTAAGAATGGTTGGTTATGGTCTGCAGAAATTGACTAAATTAACACCAAAAAGGGATTATAGAACAAGAGCAATTAAGGGAGCTCGAAGGCTGTTGATTAGTGCAAGACGGGCGCTAGCAGCTAGAAGGCTGCAAGACTCAACTCTCAGACCAATGCCTACACAGACTGCTCAAGGATCTCAGCGGCCAATACATGCCCTGAGCCCATCTTTTCACGTTCATGACCCCCCTAGGGGTGTTAGCCCCGATGTGTCTCCAAATGCTCAAAGCTTTGAGCACTTGGCCGCCCATGCTGAAAATGTACATGAGCCTGCAGATGATGGAGTTGTTGATGATAATGTACGGGATGTAGATGCTGATGATGATGTACGGGCTGTAGATCATTCATTATTTTTACAGCACTTTTATCACCATCAAAGAGATGTTCGCAATTTCAATGCCCGAATGTATATTGACCATTTCAGATTTGTGAATTTAGATCGCCTCCAATCCTTTGTAGAGGCCCTAAATGTCGTACATGGAGCCATTCAGTCTTTACTGGACCGAATCGTCCAAGAAATCGATGCGGGAGATTTTATTCAGTTAAGACTTGAAGGCGGTGACACGTTAGACCCCATTTTCGCAACAAAACAAACCAGGGAGGAATTTAGTTCTGAGGCCTTTTTGAATGCTGTTGCCCGCGCGTTGCAAAGTAATGCTGAGTGTTTAGCAACCAGCTCCCTGAAATTAGTCGTAACAGTTATTAAAAACAGACGCGGGGGTATAAAAAGGAGGCTGAAATCTATAGCTAGCAGCCAAATCATTAAGCAAAAGAGACGGTGGCTGTATGACTACAACAATTACAGCACAAACCTGTGCTTCGCTGCTAGCGTGTGCGCCCTAATGACCGACACTGATGATGGTGACCCAGTTATACTGGCCCGGGCTAAAGCTATACATAACGCTTTGGCTATCGCTGATAATCAACTTATAAGTTTTAGCGATATTGAAGCTTTTGAGAAACATCTAGACGTATCCATTAAAGTACTATATTACAGTCATGGAGATTGGCGCTATTTTCAAACAGGTAATACAAGCAGTGCTAAAACTATTTTCATATTACATCATGATAATCACTACTACGGCATCAAAAATATGAAGGGCTTTATCGGCGCGGATTACTTTTGTGAAAGATGCAATTCAGTGTTTCATCACAAATTTAATCATTCGTGTCAATATTTTTGCAATGCTTGTCAAAGAGAGAGTTGTGTGGAGAGTACCGATGCGCTACAAACACCTCGTTGCCCTACCTGCCGAGTGTTTTGTCGTTCGATCGAGTGCTTAGATCGCCACACTCATTTAGCTGCAGAAAATCCGTCATTATGCAGACTTAAAATCTTTTGTGATAAATGTCATCATTTTGTCCCCAGAGATAGTGACTCCAAGCATGAATGTAAAGGGCTGTGCTGTCCTGTCTGCCGCATACGATTAAACAGATTTGATGAGCATCTTTGTTACATGCGGCGGTATGTACCAAAGGAGGAGACTGATCAATATATATTTTATGACTTTGAATGCATGCAGGAGACAGGTACGCACATACCAAATTATATTTATGCTACGACGCTGTATGGTAGTCCGTCCTGGGAGTTTGAAGGTAAATCAGCTACTCACGATTTTGTGCAACTCTTTACATCCGGCAAATATTCTGGCTATACGTTTATAGCTCACAATGCTGGAAGATACGATGCATACTTTATCGTTAAGGAGTTGATATCTGAAAAACTCTGCGTGAAATTGATTTCCAGAGGTGGACGGCTCTTATGTGTAACGCTTCCTGATTTGGAAATGAGGTTTATTGACTCGCTCAATTTCATACCAATGAAATTAAGTAAGATGCCTCAGGCTATGGGGTTTTCGGGCTCAAAGGGCCATTTCCCCCACTTTTTTAACACCGAAGAAAATCAAAACTATGTGGGCCCCCTACCTGCTGTAAAATATTATGGGGTAGAGTATATGGCACCTAGTGAGAAAGGGGAATTCATGGAGTGGTATAAGACGCAGGAAAATACAACTTTTGACTTTAAGTCTGAACTAAAGTCTTACTGCCAACAAGATGTTGAGATTCTGAGACGATCATGTGAAGTCTACAGGGAGCGTGTCATGGAGATGACCCAGAAAAAAGTTAAGATATACTGCAGACAAGAAAAGAAAAAAATTGAAGTGACCAGATGTGTTGATCCTTTTCAGCTCATCACCCTGGCCTCTGTATGTATGTCAATGTACAGACTTAAATTTCTTCCAAAAAAGACCCTGGCCATTTTACCCGGTGATAATTACCACAAGACAAAAAAGCGCTTTTCAACCCCCGCTATACAGTGGCTCATGTATGTATCCCACACAGAGAACTTAGTCATCCAGCATGCCCTGAGAGGGGGGAAAAACAAGTCGGGAAATATTTTTTAGATGGTTATGCCTATGTTAATGGCCGCCATATTGCCTTTGAATTCAATGGTTGCTTCCATCATGGCTGCAAAAATTGCTATAACGAAAATGATGCAAATAAGGTCACAAATACCACCTACGGTCAATTATATTATATCTTTTTAGCTAAAAAACGCTACCTGCAGCAGTGTGGCTATACAGTGAGAGTACTGTGGGAACATGAGTGGAACGAAATGGTACAAAAAGATTCTAATCTTCAATCATTTCTTCTGCAAATGGAGTTCCCTACCCCTTTAGACCCCCGCGATGCTCTTTATGGGGGCCGTACTAATGCCATTAAACTTTATCACCAACGGCAACCTGGGGAGACGCTGCATTACTATGACTTCACCAGTCTGTACCCCTTTGTAAACAAAACTAAAACATATCCTGTTGGGCATCCAAACATTATCTATGAAGGCTTTGGATTCATTAAAAATTACTTTGGTATTGCCAAAGTCAAGGTCTATCCTCCGAGGGATTTATTTTTTCCTGTTCTACCGGTAAAACTCAACAAAAAATTAATGTTTCCCCTTTGCTACACATGTGCTGTAAATTCACAGACTGAGGAATGCACACATAGTGATGAAGAGAGGTCTCTGACAGGTACATGGTGCACTATAGAACTTGAGATGGCCATAGAGAAAGGCTATAGGATAGCCCACATCTATGAAATTTGGGATTTTCCTAAAACCAATGATCGCTTGTTTTCTCGGTACATTAAATTACATCTTAGGGATAAACAGGAGGCCTCAGGTTATCCCAGCTGGTGCACTGATGCCAGTAAGAAACAGCAGTACATTGATGCCTTTCTTGAAAAAGAAGGCGTGCAATTACGTCCTGATAATATAGGACAGAACCCTGCTAAGAGGCAGATATCCAAACTTTTCTTGAATTCTTTATGGGGAAAGTTTGCGCAGAAATCTAATTTACCATGTACTAGCATTATTAGGGATCCTGATGAACTGTTTCAACACGTTTTTTTGCCGTATTATGACATATCAATGTTACATTTTATTGATGATGAAACAGCTACAATTGATTGGAAATATACAGAAGGTCACCACACCATTAACAAGAACACAAACATCTTTATAGCTTGTTTCACAACGGCTTATGCTAGATTGGAGCTTTATTCTCTGCTAGACAAGCTGCAGGAAAGGTGTTTATATCACGATACCGATTCTGTAATTTTTGTGCATAGAGAAGGTGAGTGGAGTCCTCCTTTAGGTGATTACTTGGGGGAATTGACCAGTGAGATACCTGATGACACTTACATCACTGAATTTGTATCTGCCGGCCCAAAAACCTACGGATACAAGCTCAACACTGGAAAAACGGTCTTGAAAGTGAAAGGGATAACATTAAATGTTGGTAACGCTCAATCTATTAATTTCAACAGCCTAAAAGACCTTGTTCTGGACTACCCGCGTAATTCCGATTCTGAAACACAGAAACGTATTGTCGTTGAGCAGCCAGGCATTGTGAAAAATAAAAAGTTTTGGTCCATTGAAACAAGGCCATTACGCAAAACCCAAAAGTGTGTTTATACAAAGCGACGACTATTAGACGATTTTACCACCGTGCCATTTGGGTATTAATTGTATTGTGATGGACCCGCGTCTGCAACACCCATTCTCCTGCATTCTAGCAGGACCGTCTAATTCTGGAAAAAGCTACTTTGTAAAACAATTGTTACATAATATAGACACTCATTTTTCTCATAAACCCGATAATATTGTTTGGTTTTATTCCTGTTGGCAGAAACTATATGATGAAATCTCTCTTTCTTTTCCTTTCATCAGATTTGTGGAGGGTCTGCCGCATACATTCGTAGATGATGACTTATTCCCTCCTGAGAAGGTGAATTTGACTATTGTTGATGATCTCATGGAGAGTGCAAGTGATAACAGTGAAATAGAAAAAGCATTTACCAAGTATGTCCACCACAGAAATCTCAGCATTTTCTACCTGGTACAAAACATATTTTGTCAAGGAAAGAAAAGCCGCACGATAAATTTAAACACAAAGTACATGGTCCTTTTTAATAATCCTCGGGATAAATTACAAATTGTAACGCTAGCGCGTCAAATGTATCCTGGAAAAACACGTTATTTCTTAGAAGCTTTTGAGGATGCTACGCGGGTTCCTTATGGGTATTTGCTGCTAGACTTAAGAGCCGATACCCCTGAGGATCTTCGCTTAAGGACGGCCCTCTTTCCTCCTGGGTTACCAGCGGTCTATGTTCAAAAGAAAAATACTTCTAAAAAGTGAATTTTAATCAAAATTAGACATTCTACACTGTGACCATAGTGCTGTAAAGATGTCAGAGAGAATCCGGCGAAACTGGAAGCTCTTAAAAACACTGGTGAAGGCTCCGCCTTCTATCAGGAAATCTATTTTGGCCAATGCGAGCCATGATTTAATTACCGCTATAGGGGAAATTGCGTTAAACATATTAAAAGGTCGAATCCCTCTGAAAGAGCGGCAAAAAAATATACTAAAAAAGTGGCGGAAAGCTATAAAAACCGTGAGTAATAAATCTCACAGCATAAAGAAAAAGAAGCAGCTACTAAAGCAGACTGGCGGGTTTATAGGGCCTCTTTTAGGCTTTGCGATCCCGATAATAACAAGTCTGCTTACCGGCAAATAATGGAATATACCGAGAAAATGTATCTTGTTCCCAAGCAGGAGCTAATCAAAATTCGCCCCCCTATTACAGCCAACATACGCCAAAGCGTTATCCACCGCCTTGATGGTGAAATTGGCGAGATTTTACATCTTCGTGACATACCGGATGACGTGAAAATTAAAAAATATAATGATGTACTACAGAGATACTTGGTCCATGCTAAAGAAGATGCTAAGGAACTAACAACTTTAAAGATCATTAGCCCTCCAGAATCTGATCACCAACAATTGCCAAATTCATCTGTTGATAAAATTCCCGATGTTAGTGACATTGTAAATCATGTAAATCCGCGATATAAAAAGAACGCAGAACTTCTACTAAACAAGCTATTGCAAAACACAAATATTACATCATGGAATGATAAAAGCGAGTTTATTTTCAAGGGCACTGTAATCCCCGGTTCTAATATGCTGGACTTGGTGCGTAACACTACTCAGAGTCATGCCCTATCACGCAGGAATTTACCAAGGGGTTGGCATACGTTTATGAGGGCTATGGCCGAGTTAAATATACCGACTACTGTTGCGGGTAATTCGACTACTAGAGATCATTTAGACAGATTAAAAATACCCATGAATGAAACTGTTGAGGCATTTAGGCCTCGAGCTCTAGTCACCCCCCGCCGACATCCCCAGCCATTACACTTCTCACCAACAGGCCTCACACAAGATCCTTTGAAGCGCAAAAAAGCTTCTCATCGGTTAATACAACCTGTGTGGCTCACTATGTAACAACGTTTCTGTCCAGTGGTAATGCAATAAATTATTATGTAAGAAATGTTCTGTATATATGTTTAATATTAAATATACAATTTGTTATATATGAATGTAATACTTTTTGTAACGCTTTATACTGACCTGTATTATATATATTTATAGCTGTTGTACAGTATGATAAATGAAAATACCAAATGTATTGCATTATACAATGATTTTGTGTGCTATTCAATAAACATATTATTTTTATAAAAACTGTGTCTCTCATTTTATTTACAAATTGAATAAACTGGGTCCTTTATTATAAAATACAAGGAATCAATACTAATTAAAGTATAATCCGACTACAAAAGTGTATCAAACATGAGCTTTTATATCTATTTGATATAAAAGACAAATATGAAAGTGTTTCAAACATGAGCTTTTATATCTATTTGATATAAAAGACAAATATGAAAGTGTTTCAAACATGAGCTTTTATATCTATTTGATATAAAAGAGGATCTTTTATAGCAGTCTGCTATAAAAGAGTATAAAACATGAGCTTTTATATCTATTTGATATAAAAGACAATCTTTTATAGCAATTTGATATAAAAGGGTATAAAACATGAGCTTTTATATCTATTTGATATAAAAGACAATCTTTTATAGCAATTTGATATAAAAGGGTATAAAACATGAGCTTTTATATCTATTTGATATAAAAACAATCTTTTATAGCAATTTGATATTAAATGATATCAAATTGATATTAAAGTGTATCAAACACTTGATATCAATTTGATATAAAAGGCCCGTGTTTGATACACTTTGATAGGGGGCGGGGCACCTGTCAGATTTCTTTTTGACGAGTGATATCCCCCCCTCACTACTACCCTCCCCATTGAGGTGCAGCCCGTCCCTAGCATAGAACCTGTAGCCAACAGAGAAGTCGGCCCAGTTCTCTAGGAACCCAAACCCCTCCTTCCTACACCAATTCCTGAGCCACTTATTTATCTCCCTAATCTCCCGTTGCCTCTCTGGTGTGGCACGTGGAACAGGCAGTATTTCAGAGAATACTACCTTGGAGGTCCTTGCCTTAAGCTTGCAGCCTAATTCCCTGAAATCATCTTTAAGGACCTTCCACCTACCTCTAACTTTGTCATTTGTGCCAATGTGCACCATGACCGCTGGGTCCTCACCAGCCCCTCCCAGTAATCTGTCAACCCGATCAACGATGTGCCGGACTCGAGCGCCAGGTAGGCAGCACACTGTTCGACGATCCCTGTCTTTGTGACAGATTGCCCTATCTGTTCCCCTAATAATTGAGTCCCCCACTACCAGCACCTGTCTGGCCTGCCCTGCTCTCCTGTTTTCCCCCTTACTGGAGCAGACACTCCTCTGGCTTTCAGAGGTCATGCCATGCTGCAGCAGTGCTATCCCTGAACTCGCACCCCCCTCATCTGCCAACTTAGCAAATTTATTGGGCTGTGCCAGATCAGGGCTAGCCTCCCTGGCACTGTTCCCTCTACCCCGCCTTCTAACTGTCACCCAGCTGGCTACCTCATTGTCCTGCAGCTCCATACTACCATCCTCCCCCACATCTATCCCATTGAGCAGCTGTTCAGTGAGCAGCAGACTCCTTTCCATATTGTCTATGGATATCAGCGTTGTCAGTTGTTCATTTAGATCCAGTATCTGGGCTTCCAAATGTACAACATACTCACATCTCACACAGCAGTATGCACCCTCGACCAGCTGTTCAAGGAATGCATACATGTGGCAAGATGTACACTGGATGGCATTGCCAATCATGGAGCTCATTTCCTAATAGGGATTGCACCAGACAGAAATGATAAGTAAAAAGAAATGCAAAGTATTAATAAAATATAACCAGCAATTCAGTAATTCCTCCCTTCCAAACTCCCTGAATCCAAAGTCACTGAATCACAAGTCACACACTTACTTCCGTCCGCACTTACGCTCCCAGTCACACGAAGCTCGCGGTCACACTCGCTAACAACTAAGATTTAAATATATATATTTTTTTTTTCTTATCAGAAAGTCAGCCTACAGCTCAGTGTAGTTCCAAAGGGGAAAGAGGAAAGATTTGAAAATTAATCCCACAGGTATTTCTCTATTCCTTAGTATCAGTATCCAAATAGTTTGGGATCTGAATCATTACTTGGATAGAAATATCATCTACACATAGATAAGTTTTATACTATTATCCATTTCCTAAAGTGCTTTCACTCCTGATCCACCGTGCCCTCCCCAAAACTCATCTGGAGCAGACATTGCAGAAAGAGGAGAGAAGTGCAGTCTGCAATGAAAATGTCTTTCTTAATTTTAAGGACAAAAGGGATGTGCTTATTTCTTCTTCCATTCGTAATACCATTTTGACTATCCGACACACCAGCCACCAAACCTGCATGTGTCCTGGACTACAACTGTTTTATGGGTGGGGAGGAGGGGAATCTGTGCTATCAAGATATCAAAGCCATGTAGCTCAGCTTTCATCCTGTGACCTTGGTCATCACTTCTTCACTTTGCTTTTTAATACTAATAATAATAATAATACTAATAAATATTTATATAGCGCCAACATATTCCGCAGCGCTTTACAATGTAGAGGTGAGAGTACAGAAAATATACAGTAAGTAATTACAGTAGAGAACGAATACAGTACAATAATTGATACAAAACAATAGGCATAGAATCAATGTAAAACAGAAAATACAATAAATAAAGCAAGAAATGAAGGTGACTCTGCTAAAAAGAGCTTACAATCTACAATGGGATAGGGGTTACACAAGGTACATGAGCTTATTACACTAATGGTCCAGGCATCTTGAGGAAATGGGGGATAGAAATAAGCTTACATGGATGGTCATTATACAGTCTGTGTAGATCTTTTTAGTTTGGTGGAGTTTGTAGAAGAGTAATATCAAGAGAGATAGCCCATTCCCTATCTACAGTGCAAAGGACTTCTATTAGGGAGTACGATAGGCCGCCTTAAAAAGATGTGTTTTTAGGGATCGTCTGAAGCCATGCAAGTTGTGGATAGTCCTGATTTCTTGGGGTAGAGCATTCCAGAGGATTGGTGCAGCTCGGGTGAAGTCTTGGAGCCGGGAGTTGGAGAATCGAATTAGTGCAGATGTTAGTCGAAGGTCATTTGACGAACGTAGAGAATGGGTGGGGTGATAGACAGAGATGAGGGAGGAGAGGTAGGAGGGTGCTGCACTGTAAAGAGCTTTGTGGGTGAGAACAAGCAATTTGAATTTGATCCTGTAGTGTACGGGTAGCCAGTGCAATGACTGGCACAGAGCAGAGGCATCTGAGTAACGATTGGCCAGATGGGTGATCCTGGCTGCTGCATTAAGAATGGATTGGAGAGGAGAAAGTCTAATGAGGGGGAGGCCACTTAATAGAGAATTGCAGTAGTCAAGACGGGAATGGATTAGGGCCGCTAGTCCTCTATATAGAATAATGCACCCCACAGTCCTCCATATAGAATAATGCACCCCCACAGTTCTTCATATAGTATAATGCACGCCACAGTCCTCCATATAGAATAATGCACCCCCCACAGTCCTCAATATAGTATATTGCAACCCGTAGTCCTCCAAATAGCATATTGCACGCCCACAGACCTCCATATAGAATAATGCATCCCCACAGTCCTCCATATAGTATATTGCAACCCGCAGTCCTCCAAATAGCATATTGCACCCCCACAGTCCTCCATATAGAATAATGCACCCCCCACAGTCCTCCATATAGAATAATGCACCCCCTCAGTCATCCATGTAGTATAATGCACCACCATTGTCCTCCATATAGTATAATGCACCCCCATAGTCCTCCATATAGTATAATGCATTCCCTATAGCATTCCTTATAGTATAATGCACTCCCATAGTCCTCCACATAGTATAATAGGCCCCCATCATCCTCCTATATTATAATGCACATTACATAGTTTCCCATCAGTGTACTCACTGACTAAAAAAAAAAGTAAATACTCACCTCTCTTTTCGCTGCTCTGGTCTCCTCAGCATCTGCTCTGCCGCTCTGCACGTCTCAGTACAGCGACACTCAGTGATGACATCATTGTACCCCACTGTGCTGAGCTGTAGAAGGCAGACAGTGGTGGCCAGGAGATGAATGCTGCTGGCAGAGGCGGTTAGGACTATAGGAGTGGGAGCGCCATCGGCGGGGGGCCACCACTGGTACACACACCTTGTACACACACGGCTTTGCATGCCCCATACATATATGGCTCAACTCTGTACACCTAGTACACACTCAGCTCTGCTCCGTACACCTCGTACACATGGCTCCGCTCCGTACACCTCGTACACTCTCGGCTCTATTCTATACACCTCGTACACTCTTGGCTCTACTCTGTACACTTTGTACACACACGGCTCTGCTCCATACGCCCCGTACACATGCAGCACTGCTCCATACACCTTGTACACACTCTGCTCTGCTTCGTACACCTCGTACACATGTGGCTCTGCTCCGTACACCTTGTACACACGCGGCTCTGCTTCGTACACCTTGTACACACACGGGTCCGCTCCGTACAGCTCGTACACACTCTGCTCTGCTTCGTACACCTTGTCCGCATGCGGCTCCGCTCTGTACACCTTGTGCACACACGGCTCTGCTCCGTACACCTCGCACACATGCGGCTTCACTCCGTACACCTCGTACTCACATTCCTCCGATCCTTACACCTCGTACACATGCGGCTTCACTCCGTACACCTAATACACTCTGCGCCTTATGCCCCGTACAAACTCAGCTCTGCTCCACACACCTAATACACTCTCAGTTCTGCTTTGCTAGACCCATACACCCACGGCTCCACTCCGTACACCTAGTTCACATTCGGCTGTGCTCTGCACGACCCATACACACGCGGCTCCACTCCGTACACCTAATACACGCTCGGCTCTGCTCCGCATGACCCATACACATGCTGCTCTGCTCTGTACTCTTCGTACACACGCGGCTCTGCTCCATACACTTTGTACACACGCAACTCCGCTTCATACACCTTGTGTACACGCAGCTCCACTCTGTACACCTCGTACACACTCAGCTCCACTCCGTACACCTCGTACACACGCGGCTCTTCTCCGTACACCTTATACAGACACAGCTCTGCTCCGTACGCCCACGGTTCTGCTCCGTACGCCACGTACACACGCAGTTCTGCTCTATACATCTTTTACACACTCGGCTCTGCTCTGTACACCTCATACAGACACAGCTCCGCTCCGTACGCCCGCGGCTCTGCTCCGTACACCTCATACACGCACAGCTCTGCTTCGTACACCTCATACAGACACAGCTCCACTCAATACACTTTGTACACATGCGGTTCCGCTCCGGACACCTTGTACGCATTCAGCTCTTCTCCATACACCTCGTACACATGCGGCTCCACTCTGTATGCCTCATACACACTTGGCTCAGCTCCGTATGCCTCGTACTCATTGGGCTCCGCTCCGTACACCTCTTAGACACTTGGCTCTGTTCCGTACACCTCGTACACTCTCGAATCCACTTTGTACACCTCGTACACATGCGGCTCCGCTCCGTACACCTCATACACATGCGGCTCCGCTCCGTACACCTAGTACACCCTCGGCACTGCTACATCCACTCTGTGAATCCTGATCCCACACATAAACGTCACCTCATCCTGGAATGAGGAGCTGATCATGTGACCCCCTGACTCCCCTCCATTGACATCATTACAGGTCCTCTTGCACAGAGCATTGTGCAGCTCTGTGAGAAGAAAGCCGGTTCACGGGTGAAGGGGAAGTCGGTGCGCAAACTGCGGCTGGCGTGGAGAGCAGAGGGTACCTGCTGCACCCGGGGAAGATGCCCCACCAGGCACCCCCTGGATATTCCACTCACCTGGTCTCAGTGGCGACAGCCAGGACTGTAGGAGCGGGAGTGGCATCTGCAGGGGGCTGCACTACCACCAGGTACCCCTGCAGATGCCGCCCCCTGGCTGATAGCAGGGGTCGCTCCATGAGGCAGACACTTCATGTTGTCTCATGGATGCTGCGGCCCTGCTCAGGAGTCATCGCATACCGGACTGGAATTGGCGGCTTATTCATTCAATGTTTCGAGGCTGCAGTGACAGGGCACTGTGTTCTTTACTTCAGCCGGCAATCAAGAAGACATTGCAGAAGAAAGAAGATGGATATGAGGGAGTAATAAAGAGGGAGTCTAGATATGTGTTTGTGTTTTTATGTATAATAAAATGTTTTCTCTGTTTGTTGTGTCTTCTTTACTATTTAAAAGTGGTCCGGTGTAAAACTGGCCCAGCAATGCACAGTTGTCATTAACCCCTTATTACCCAGTTTCTCACTGTTACATGGCAACTGGAAGAGGCAGGTGAAGCACCAGGAATTGGATCTTCTTATGAATGGGCAGCTGTGGGATTCTATTCTGTAGCATGGGAGGGACCCAATAATGATGGGCCCTCACATTGCTGAGAATATCAGCCTTCGGCTCTTGACGCCGCGGCCACTGCTTTAAGCTAAGATTTCTCCATTTTCCTTAGATTCTCAAGCAGTTTCTGCCATGTTTTTTTCCCTATGTCTTTGTTAGCTGTGCAGACAGCCCTGCTATTCACATTCAGCCATTATGCTATTCCCTATACATATACCGTCTAGTGTTGCAGCGGATTTTCACTTTAAATGTCAGTCTTTTTCTTGCTTGCACCTAGACATAAGGTGATGCCAATCCTTTACTATGTATTTGTATTACTGATTTGAGCTCCCTTTCCCCGCCCGGTAGCCATGTTTGGTATCCATTTTATTGTAGTCATGTCCATTATAACCCCTCACAGCTGGTTTTAATTGTTTATAGAGGCATACAAACCCACACATACAGCATTACACCACAAGAGAGGCACATGGCTAGGACCCGATATATTGAGAAAGACCGTGACGTGGTTATTGGGCTCTTGACGCAGCGGCCGCTGCTTTAAGCTAAGATTTCTCCATTTTCCTTAGATTCACAAGCAGTTTCTGCCATGTTTTTTTTTTCCTATGTCTTTGATAGCTGTGCAGACATCCCTGCTATTCACATTCAGCCATTATGCTATTCCCTATACTTATACTGTCTAGTGTTGCAGCGGATTTTCCCTTATGGTATGTGCCCCGGCTGGTGAGGAGCAAGGTTGATTTTGCTCAGAGCTTACTTCTGGAGGAGGACTGTGGGAAGGGTGCTGGGTGGCCCGAGAGTGTTGGGCTACCTGCATATTGGGGTCCATCATTCTGGCTGTACGCACAGCCTTCTGACAGCACGCGATTACGTATGCCTGCTGCTCAGTTGACATGTTTTCCATCTCCCTGGACAGTGTGTTCAGATATGTATTCGACTGTATCTGTACATTTGTCCGGAGATCCGTCAAGTCAATGTGCAAATTATGGATAGAGGCTGGCTCTACTGTTTCTTAGAGAGGTGCTCAAGGGAAACAGGGATTTAACTCAAATACAAGAAAACCTGGCACACTCAGAGGTGAGAAAAGAGCAATTAGTTTCTTTCTAGAATTTTTTATTTTTTATATATATAGTTCATGAGAAAATCAGACGTTTCGGCCCAACATGAGCCTTCATCAAGTGATTCTGTACAGATATAAATCAAAATAAAACAAAAATTCAACCATTATTTTGGTATAAATTTTCAACTAACTGGTTGCAGGATCAGCCTGTATGACAACATACAAAGGGAGACCTCCCCGTAATAGGCTATTACAACCAACTATATGAGGTATATACTTTTGTTTTTTACAATCCTTTTTAAAAACAACCTTTTAGTCTATTTTTCTTCTTGATACTATTCCAACCTGTTCTCCTTCTTCCGTTTTTCTTTCTTTCCTTTTCTGTAATTACACATCACCTGAATTACACTTTTTCATGTCACTTTACCCCTATCACTTGCACAAGAGAATTACCCCTCACGCCATCATCACCACGAACACGCACAGACCTTATATCACCCGGTCTTGAACCAATGAATGTATTATATACCAAAATAATGGTTGAATTTTTTGTTTTATTTTGATTTATATCTGTACAGAATCACTTGATGAAGGCTCATGTTGGGCCGAAACGTCTGATTTTCTCATGAACTATATATATAAAAAATAAAAAATTCTAGAAAGAAACTAATTGCTCTTTTCTCACCTCTGAGTGTGCCAGGTTTTCTTGTATTTAAGTCAATGTGCAGGCGCTGCAAGCCCTCGGTAATTTGGACATCGCCAGAGGGATCTCTGTCATATGTACTTCCTCAGGGTGACTACTCCTATCTGTTCCTCTCTGGCTCTGGTGTCCATGCCGAGGACCAGCTCGATTGGTTGCAATTGAGTCAGAGGGTTCAGATAGGGGAAAAACTGTCGCACTGGCTTGTGCATAGCTCGTGTGTTGACAGGAGCCTGCAGTAGAGCCAGCATGATAGGCTCCTGCTGGTCGTGTGGCCTGGCCAAAATTGTCACCGCTGTCATGTCCAGAGACTGTTACCGGTTCCTGGGAGCCAGTAGAAGAAGGGTCCAGGAGGGGATGGCCTTGTGTCCTGTGGATGAGATAGAAAAAGCAAAATTAGCAAAGATGGGTACCGGCCAAAGATCAATCACAATTAGGAAAGAGTGATGGTTAGGCAAAGTAAAGGCACAAAAAGATTTTTTAGATAACATATTTTTAAGCATTAACAAATTAAGTAACACTGTCCTTTATTTGTGACGGCTAATCTTTTGCTTTGCGCAACTAAGATTTTTCTATTAGGGCCAATTTTTTGAGTTGTGTTTGTAAAATGAATGTTATCAAAACAGAAAACCATGTCATTGTCAGTTTTAAATGAATATTACTCCACCCAGATACCTTTTAAAATACCTCTTTTCAATTACCAAAATTGCTAATTTTGAACGTTTTGGTTTAACTACTCAGACCAAAAACCTGTGGACAGCAATACAATCATTGTCAATTCTGCATTTACTCAAACACGTACCCTCTTGCCAACATGGACGGTTACAGGAAGTGGAGCAAGTGGGCATATTTGTAAGGTGTTTTTCTCGGTCCACAACCCCGATGTGCCTTGTCTTGTGCTCTCAGGTGCTTCCGGTAACAGTCCCTAATATTCCTCCATTTCCATATCAAATCCTCGCCTGCAATGAAATTTGAAAATCAACATGGACTTGTGTGTGTGTGTGTGTGCACTACAAATACATTTGGCCAGTATCTAACCTAACCTCTTAAGAAATTTAAAATCAACATTGTCTGCTGAAAACACATTACACCGAGTAAGACAACAGTTTGTAGCCAGGGTGAGAGTGTCTGGTTAGCGCCAACCAATGTGAGGCACCGCCGGCATGGTCCCCATAGCCGGGGCGCATCATATGCAGGATCAGGGTATGATTCTGTTTTCGCTGGCCGGTTTTATAGTGGATGACGCTGTGTGAACCTATCCGGAACACAAGGAGTTAAAAGTGATAGTGTGTGCTGTAAAGCTGAACCATTCATGAGACTAATGAGCGGCTGTGAGTGGTTCATGAGACCAATGAGGCCCTGAGGAATGTAATGGGTGCTGATTGCTGACAGCCCAGGAGGGTGTGTCAGGTGGGTGTGGCCTGAGTAGTAGTAGCTCAGGTGGATGAGTCAGAGTGGGTGTGGCAGGCACGATAAGAGCCTGACAACTGAGAAACTGAGAGATGATTATCAGATCATTATCAGCCAGAGATCAGCCTGAGGGCAGGGTGATCCTGATGAGCAGCCAGAGTGCAGAGCAGTCCATGGCTCTGTATGCATGAAATGATGTGAGCATGCTAGCTCCATGCCGGTGCTTAGGACCGAGGTCGTGACAGCTTCTGGAGTGGGGAAGTCATGGCTGAACATGGTGGATACTGGTCCGGGCGTGTGGTTGAGACACGTCCGGGAAAGGAGACCTTGGGGACGCTGGGTGTACCCATGACCCAGTTAGCGAGACCCGGATCCGTGCCCGGTAAGAAAAGCAGTTCCCGTATGCTTGAGTGAACTGTGCACCTTGTGCGTGAAATGTGCCAGGCGGGCATAGCCGCCCTTAGGTCCGACTAGATAGTCAGTGAAGGACCTGCTGAACCATATGTATATGCTATGGCTTAGATAGAAAAGCCATGTGCGGAGTCTGTGGGAGAGCCCCAGCTGGAGTGGATGGCATTGGAGGCATTCCGTCCCTGTTGGATGAGAGGGAGGCTTGCCCTGCTGCTTGCAGAGGGTACCTGTCCCTCAACCACGGCCTCTAATGGTGTGGGTGTACCTGTGGCCGAACACAGGGGTCACGAAGGCTCCTAGAAGAGTAACCATGGCTGATCCGGAAGGGTGCTACTCAGACGCAGGGTACAGTCGTCAACCTGGAGACCTGCCATGAGATGGAGGTTTGGTGGCGACTGGTGGCCCGTACCATGGTGAGTAGGCCAGGGTGACGCGTGGTTAGCCAGGATTCTATGGTTGACCAGGTCCCTGTTATGGTCATGGAGGAGCCACAGTCCATGGATGTAGTATGATGGGCTGTGAGAGGATGTGAGGATGCATGGGGTCCATGAATATTGTAGGATGGATCACATGTGGTATGTCAGGTCCCGGTCAGGCAGGAATCCTGACTACGGGGTAAATATGGAGTCATCGAGCTGGGTGACATTTGCCAGGTGGCGGGTACCGCCATTGGGACCCACAGGGCCAATTGATAAATATATATATACTAGATGGCGGCCCGATTCTAAAGAATCGGGTAGTCTAGAATCCATATATAGTTTATTTACTAATAGTTACGGGAGTGCGGTGAAATGAATTGTGTGTATACAGGTGGCTCAGTGGGTAGCAGAGTATACGGTGGCTCAGTGGTTAGCAGTGAGTGCGGTGGCTCAGTGGTTAGCAGTGAGTGCGGTGGCTCAGTGGTTAGCAGTGAGTGCGGTGGCTCAGTGGTTAGCAGTGAGTGCGGTGAGATTGGTCAGCGCAGCGACGTGGGCAGAGTGGTCAGCGCAGAGGACAGGGGGCAGAGGCGGCTGGGCAGAGGACAGGGGGCAGAGGCGGCTGGGCAGAGGACAGGGGGCAGAGGCGGCTGGGCAGAGGACAGGGGGCAGAGGCGGCTGGGCAGAGGACAGGGGGCAGAGGCCGCAGAGGACAGGGGGCAGAGGCCGCAGAGGACAGGGGGCAGAGGACGCAGAGGACAGGGGGCAGAGGACGCAGAGGGGGCAGAGGACGCAGAGGGGGCAGAGGGGGCAGAGGACGCAGAGGGGGCAGAGGACGCAGAGGGGGCAGAGGACGCAGAGGGGGCAGAGGACGCAGAGGGGGCAGAGGGGGCAGAGGACGCAGAGGGGGCAGAGGACGCAGAGGGGGCAGAGGACGCAGAGGACGCAGAGGGGGCAGAGGGGGCAGAGGACGCAGAGGGGGCAGAGGACGCAGAGGCGGCAGAGGAGGCAGAGGGGGCAGAGGACGCAGAGGGGGCAGAGGACGCAGAGGGGGCAGAGGACGCAGAGGGGGCAGAGGACGCAGAGGACGCAGAGGACGCAGAGGACAGGGGGCAGAGGACGCAGAGGACAGGGGGCAGAGGACGCAGAGGACAGGGGGCAGAGGACGCAGAGGACAGGGGGCAGAGGACGCAGAGGACAGGGGGCAGAGGACAAGCAGAGGACAGGGGGCAGAGGACGCAGAGGACAGGGGGCAGAGGACGCAGAGGACAGGGGGCAGAGGACACAGGGACAGGGGCAGGGAGCAGGAGGACCAGAGGACAGGGGGCAGAGGACACAGAGGACAGGGGGCAGAGGACACAGAGGACAGGGGGCAGAGGACAGGGGGCAGAGGACAGGGGGCAGAGGACAGGGGCAGAGGACAGGGGGCAGAGGACACAGAGGACAGGGGGCAGAGGACACAGAGGACACAGAGGACAGGGGCGAGGACACAGAGGACACAGAGGACAGGGGGCAGAGGACACAGAGGACAGGGGCAGGGACACAGAGGACACAGAGGACAGGGGCAAGAGGACACAGAGGACAGGGGGCACGAGGACACAGAGGACAGGGGGCAGAGGACACAGAGGACAGGGGGCAAGGACACAGAGGACAGGGGCAGAGGACACAGAGGACAGGGGGCAGGGACACAGAGGACAGGGGGCAGAGGACACAAGGCAGGGGCAGAGGACACAGAGGACAGGGGGCAGAGGACACAGAGGACAGGGGGCAGAGGACACAGAGGACAGGGGCAGAGACACAGAGGACAGGGGCAGAGGACACAGAGGACAGGGGGCAGAGACACAGAGGACAGGGGGCAGAGGACACAGAGGACAGGGGGCAGAGGACACAGAGGACAGGGGGCAGAGGACACAGAGGACAGGGGGCAGAGGACACAGAGGACAGGGGCAGAGGGGGTCACAGGACACAGGGCGGAGGGGGTCACAGGACACAGGGCGGAGGGGGTCACAGGACACAGGGCGGAGGGGGTCACAGGACACAGGGCGGAGGGGGTCACAGGACACAGGCCGGAGGGGGGCACAGGACACAGGCCGGAGGGGGGCACAGGACACAGGCCGGAGGGGGCACAGGACACAGGCCGGAGGGGGTCACAGGACACAGGCCGGAGGGGGTCACAGGACACAGGCCGGAGGGGGTCACAGGACACAGGCCGGAGGGGGTCACAGGACACAGGCGGAGGGGGTCACAGGCGGAGGGGGTCACAGGACACAGGCCGGAGGGGGTCACAGGACACAGGCCGGAGGGGGTCACAGGACACAGGCCGGAGGGGGTCACAGGACACAGGCCGGAGGGGGTCACAGGACACAGGCCGGAGGGGGTCACAGGACACAGGCCGGAGGGGGTCACAGGACACAGGCCGGAGGGGTCACAGGACACAGGCCGGAGGGGGCACAGGACACAGGCCGGAGGGGGGCACAGGACACAGGCCGGGGGGGTCACAGGACACAGGCCGGAGGGGGTCACAGGACACAGGCCGGAGGGGGTCACAGGACACAGGCCGGAGGGGGTCACAGGACACAGGGCGGAGGGGGTCACAGGACACAGGGCGGAGGGGGTCACAGGACACAGGGGGGGGGTCACAGGACACAGGCCGGAGGGGGGCACAGGACACAGGCCGAGGGGGGCACAGGACACAGGCCGGAGGGGGTCACAGGACACAGGCCGGAGGGGGTCACAGGACACAGGCGGAGGGGGTCACAGGACACAGGGCGGAGGGGGTCACAGGACACAGGCGGAGGGGGTCACAGGACACAGGCGGAGGGGGTCACAGGACACAGGCGGAGGGGGTCACAGGACACAGGCCGGAGGGGGCACAGGACACAGGCCGGAGGGGGCACAGGACACAGGCCGGAGGGGGTCACAGGACACAGGCCGGAGGGGGTCACAGGACACAGGCCGGAGGGGGTCACAGGACACAGGCCGGAGGGGTCACAGGCCGGAGGGGGTCACAGGACACAGGCCGGAGGGGGTCACAGGACACAGGCCGGAGGGGGTCACAGGACACAGGCCGGAGGGGGTCACAGGACACAGGCCGGAGGGGGTCACAGGACACAGGCCGGAGGGGGTCACAGGACACAGGCCGGAGGGGGTCACAGGACACAGGCCGGAGGGGGCACAGGACACAGGCCGGAGGGGGTCACAGGACACAGGCCGGAGGGGGCACAGGACACAGGCCGGAGGGGGGCACAGGACACAGGCCGGAGGGGGTCACAGGACACAGGCCGGAGGGGGTCACAGGACACAGGCCGGAGGGGGTCACAGGACACAGGCCGGAGGGGGGTCACAGGACACAGGCCGGAGGGGGTCACAGGACACAGGCCGGAGGGGGTCACAGGACACAGGCCGGAGGGGGTCACAGGACACAGGCCGGAGGGGGTCACAGGACACAGGCCGGAGGGGGTCACAGGACACAGGCCGGAGGGGGTCACAGGACACAGGCCGGAGGGGGTCACAGGACACAGGCCGGAGGGGTCACAGGACACAGGCCGGAGGAGGTCACAGGACACAGGCCGGAGGGGGTCACAAGACACAGGCGGAGGGGTCACAGGACACAGGCCGGAGGGGGTCACAGGACACAGGCCGGAGGGGGTCAGAGGACACAGGCCGGAGGGGGTGACAGGACACAGGCCGGAGGGGGTGACAGGACACAGGCCGGAGGGGGTGACAGGACACAGGCCGGAGGGGGGCACAGGACACAGGCGGAGGGGGGCACAGGACACAGGCCGGAGGGGGGCACAGGACACAGGCCGGAGGGGGGCACAGGACACAGGCCGGAGGGGGGCACAGGACACAGGCTGGAGGAGACACAGGCTGGAGGGAGCACAGGCTGCAGCGGAGGCGGCGGGCACAGGCTGGAGCGGAGGCGACGCAGGAGGCAGACTTACCGGTGGGCGCGCGTCGGGTGTAGGAGGAGAGGAGGGGCGGCAGAGCTGCAGGACAGTCAGTCCCGCCCTCTCTCCTCTCCAGGCGCGGAGCACGGGTACCCCCAGAGGTTGTGTGGCCCCCCGAGGTGGCGGGGGAGCGTTGCCGGCGGAGGCCGCACACCGGAGTGTGGGCCGGTCCGGGCCGGTTCCCTCATGTTGGTGGGCGCACACCAGGCTGTGTGCGGACCCAGTGGCGGCATGGCGGTCCCTGATGGAGAGTGGGCGGTGAGCTGCAGGGCTGTGGGCCGGATGTGGGTGGGCACAGACGGGGCTCTGTGGGTCTGGTGCTTCCGGTTCCGGTGTTTGACACAGGAGGGAGGCCATCACGGAAGCGGAAGCGGATTTTGGGCGGAAGTGGCCTTCGGGTTTTATATAATAGATTGTAAACTTATAAATGTATGTGTAATGTATAGATAGGCCGGAGGCCGTGATCACCACGGGAGCTGTCAGTAGAGCTCCAATGGGGATAGACAGGTGGTTACAGGTCCCGGGTAACTATATGATGTTATGTGCAATATATGTGTTATGCAATGTTCTATGTAAATGTATGATGTATTTATGTATGGTGTTTATAATCAATGTGCAATGTGTCAAACATGCTACCCGGGTTATGTTATTAATATGTGAAAAATAAACGGGTAAACATTGGTTAAATTATAAACAAGTGTTTTGCCGTTATGCAAGCGGGTTCCCCGGGTGCTACCTCACACCAAGTTCAAGTAAACAGAAAGTGCCAAATGACCTTAGTCAACATCATGTAGACTAATGTGATTCGGCAGACATGTTGATTCAACGCAAAACCCATATGACTCATGAAATGTGTTAAAAATTACTTAGGGTGACGATCTTGTCCAGAGTTATTAAGGATGTTCCATCAATGGACAACCACAGCACAGACCTCATCCAACAGCTTAATGGTGTGCGCCATGTTGGTATGTTGGTGGGAGCGCTGGTCCCACAAGGGAGCCCGTTCTTGTATCATTTGTATCAGGAGGTTTGCGTCCAGCACATCCTCTTCATCTGCTCCACGAGACCTTTTGGTAGCGTAAAAGACAATAAAGAGACAAATCAAACATTTAATTTACTCAATGTTCACTGTCAAAACACATTATGATTTACAGCTGGTGCGAGGAAGCTTTTTTTTCTGGTGAGGACCATTTGAAAATGTATCCAAACCTTTGGTGGCCGACCGTCCAAACGGATCAACTACAAAATTACCTTTACAACATTAAATCAGCCTTACTGTGGTGTCTGTGGCTGTTTCTCTTTGGTGTGGCTGATATAGGTCATATACATGTTGTTTCTCAACTGATTTTCCAGGTTTGCTAGAGCCCTATACATCACAGTGGAGGCTGGGAGCATATACCTCACTGGGAAAGGTGAGGATGGGGCATAGAGATCAATGCTGAACTTGATTTCAAGGGAAGACAGACGGCAAAATGCATCTGCCAGTCTGAGCACTGCAATCCCTTTGAATCTGCACGGGGGCCGCAAAGACGTAATCAAGGGACGCATTCTGCCCTGGTGCCTGAGGTTCACCAACCCTGATTTACATAAACACTATGGATAAAGTACTTACACGTTTCCCAGCACCACAGGCTTTGGCGCGACCACTGTGGGATGGGCCGTCAGTTTCTCCTCCAGATGACTCACACCCCTGGCAACAAAAAGAAAAGTGTCTGTACAAACGGCCAACTACAATACAAATGCTGGCAAATAGGGGGAACACATGAGGGTACTTACATGCTCCTCTCCGGTACCAGTCCCATCCTCCTCATCCTCCGGACGCCATTCTGAATCAGACGAATACAGTGAAGGGCAAATTGAAATAAAATCACTTACCAAACAAGGCAACAAAAAAGGAATAAACAAGGAAGACAACCACACAACACCAACCTCAACAAGTCCCAAGTTTCGGCGAGATCGAGACATGTCAACTTTGCCTATGAAACAAGCCTAGATATCTGCAAATAAATAAACACATCTATGAATAGGTAGGCACCATAAATTCCCATGTACGGAAACACAGAGTACATATCAATAGCATGGAGAACATTTAAAGGCACACCTAAACAACAAAGTGGTACAACAATAAAGAAACAGACATCACACACCCTTGCAGAGCAAACAACAATGCCTATGCAACATTATAAAATTCACTAACATAACAAATGAAACAAGCATCCAACAACAAATTAAGAGAAAACAATTAGCAGAGGTCCATGAGGTTGCCCATGCATTCATGGCCATGAAGCTATTGTGGCTGACAGTTGTCCGTGCATGAAAACTTGCACGCCTGTGCATGCTGCAAGCAGGCAGTGTGCATGTCCATGCATGCAGGCCTGTGCATGCTGCAAGCAGGGTGTGTGCATGTGCATGCATGAAAACATGCACTCCTGTGCATGCTGCAAGCCGAGCACGCACATGGGTAAGGCATGCTAGCTTGCATTTTGGCACCGGTGAGGCAAGCCACTGCAATTTAAAAAATCATATAAATACAGATGATTCTGAACATTGCACGCATTGTACTCACCAGAATTAGCAGATGCCAACAGCTGGAAACATTGTAGTGTCCTAACATAGCTCCTGCTGGGAAATCTGCCCAAAGCGCAAAATAGCGTCAGGAGGTGAAGTAGGAGGTGCTCCAAAAACAACTGTGGCACAGCCGCAGCCAAGCATTACCAATCCGGGAACCGGTCCGGTTTTTGGTATGATTATGGTTCTTTCCGGTACCATAGACAGCCATGTTAAATTAAACCGGATTGACCCGGACTGGTTTTGTCAGATTTTTTTTACCGGATTAAACCGGATTGACCCAGTCCAGGTTAATCAGGTTCAATTTAACATGGCTGGCAATGGTACCGGATTGAACCGGAACGGGACAATCTGGAGAATTCGGTTTCAATTTACAGCTACCTGCTTTTTACTGAAGGACTCTAAACAATGAATCAGGTAATTGCAGGTTGTTCCTCAGCTGGGGTCCCGCAACTGAGGAATTATTCACAATTACTTGCTTCTCCATTGATTTACATTGGACTTGCTATATTCGTAACAAGTACCGATTATCGGGACCTACTCGTTACGAGTCTAGAGAGTCCAAGTATTTTAGTACTCGCTCATCCCTAGCGTACACCCTTTGAGCCTGTAGTTTTTGGGCGGGGTGCGGTATTCTGAGGTTTCTGATAGGGAAAGTAACCTATCTATAGAGCAACAGGAGACATCAGAGTAGCGGTGAGTCTGCTGAACACATGGCGAAAAAGTGAAGCTGCACCCAGCCTGTGGAGTGATTCATTGGGGATCGTAGTCTCTGATGCGGGAGTGGAATTGAGAGAGATGGAAGAAAATGCAGATGAATTAGGTGTGAGCGGTTTCTGAAAAGCGGGTGCCAGTCACATGAGCTTCCTCTCCCTGGACACCTCTCTAGACTGCTCCTGGAATCGCAGATTGATTCATATAGCGAGGGAGATCACATCGTCCAAGGCGGATGGAACATCACATTCAGCCAACTCATCTTTAATGCTGCCAGATAGACCCTCTCATAATGCAGCAACTAGTGCCTCATTGTTACAACTGAGTTCCGAACACAGTGTGTGGAACTATTGCAGCATGCTGACAAACAGTAAGGGTACCTTTACAAGCCGCAATATCACCTGGCGATATGAGGTGATCTATCATGTGCGTGCACGTTTTTACACACTCACCTCAGATCGCCGATGGAGTTATTACACGCCGCAATCTCACCCTGAAAGAAAGGCGGTGTGTCACCCCGGAAATCGCCTCACCCACAGCGGAAACAATCCGGTCGACTTCCGTCGCCGCTTCACACGCCGCAATCCCAAAAGTAATCTGGGCGTACATATTCAGCGTGGCAAGGACATAGTCGTGCCACAGTACATTACACCGCTCCCAAGACACGCTCATTGGACAATGGAACAAGTTACGATTGGCTAGCCTGCTCTGGAAGGCTGGCTAATACGTGACGCCATTGTCTATCGAACTTTCTCATTAATACACGCTTGTGTTGTGGATAGTGGCTAGTGCAACACACTTTTGAGGTGCAAAAGCATCACACAGGTGCGGTGTTGTGCAGGACAGTGGCTTACACTACACAATGGCTATGCAGGATAATGTACTCATCTGCGTCACTTAATTCACACCGCGTAGGGTGATTGTAGTGCATGGGCCATGCCACCCATGTACGATGTGTAGGTCAAAATCTGAGGTGGAATGTTCCACTATACTCGACACAGCGCAGATGAATACATGCGGATGACATAGCTTGCGCGCATCTATGGCGCGAAGAAATGAACTGTGTTTGCGTACGCTTGTGTAGGTGAAGATTTGTGTGGTGCTGAACAGACAGCTCTTCAAATATGGCGCCCTGTCAACTGAAAGCCAATGTGATCACAGTACCCACCACCAATCATCGCAGACGGGGCGCGGAATACAGCACAATATGGCACGCCTACGTGAGATCAATAGGCAATGCAAATTCCATCAATATCGCCCTATCACATGCCAAAACCCGGATATCTCGCCTTCAGGATCGCGTCTGATTTCAGAGCAGTGCTCAGTAATCAGACGACAGGCGATTTATCGCCGCCAAATTCCCCAATCACACGCCGCAACCGTGGGGCGATTTCACGGCGATTGGTTCAGGGCGACGTGTCGAATTTAAGATCACCAGGCGATATTGTAACGTGTAAAGGTACCCTAAAACTTCCCTGGTGCAGCCTGAAGAGTGATGAAGTGGCTGAGGAGACTTGACACATCTTGTTGCAGACCGCAAAATGCTTCCAGGAAAACCTAAAGGTTCAAGATGATAGGATCACCTCTCTCCTATAAAGGTTTATCCATGCGAGAGCCTTATCCTTCAGATAGGACATAGGGAATTCCACTTTGGCTTGGTCAGTAGGGAAGTGGTGAGAGAGGAGCTCAGAGAGAGTACTGATTCGTGAATCCTCTACAAAACTTGGAGTTTCCATTTAAGTTAGGAGAAGGAGACAAGTGGAGACCACAGACATGTGCGAAGTTCTTCCCTGGACATGGAGCAATGTCTTGGGTAGTTTCTAGTGCAATGGCAGCCTGCAGGCTATTTAAGTGGATGTCCACAGAAGACATGATGGCCAGCAGGCTGGTCTGTGTCTCACATTGATGGACTGTCTCTTTCTGCATTTCTTTGAGCTGAGTGGAATTGGCAGTAGTGGGATCCATGGGCCCTTCAAACATTCACGCCTTACGAGTTGAGTCGGAGGGAAGGGGGATCCAGTGGACCTAAGACACTGATCACTGACCAGTAGGAGAACCCTCATGGCGCTTTACATATGAAAAGGGCAGATGAGGACAAGCACAATATATATGGACAATCAAGTAATACAGATACAGGAGGGGAGGGAGTCCTGTCCAAAAGGGCTCACAGTCTAAGAGGGACATGTAGGGATACATTAGGAGGGGGTAGTGCCGATAGTGGGACGGTGCAGTGAACCTGGTCTCATTCCAGGTTGTAGGTTTGATGGAAGAGGTGGGTCTTCAGGTTCCTTTTTATGGTTCCCAGGGTATAGCAGATGCACAGGAGAAATCTGAAATGCGGCTCTGAGAGGAGGAAACAAGAGAGGAGCAGAGAAGGAGCTCTTAGGAGGATCGCAAGGTGTGCGAGGGTAGGTATCAGGTGACCTTGTCAGAGATGTATGGAGGGGACAGGTTGTGGATAGCTTTGTATGTCATGGTTAGTGTTTTAAACTGGGATCTCTGAGAAGTGGGAAGCCAGTGAAGGGCTTTGCAGAGGGGGGAGACAAGGGAAAGAACATATTAATTTCCAACTTTTTTTATGAAAATAAAAGAATCTTTATGAAACTCTAAAACAGTCAAAAACCGATTCACAAGTACAGACAAACATCAAATCTTAAAATTTACTTCTCCAGTACAAGACGTATAATTTGTCAGGTTTTTCACTATCCTTCAGTAACTGGACCCTACCTTACAATGGAGGTATTTACACCTTGCTTTTTATGGGTGCCCCCATTCGACATCGGCTTTCCCTAGAAGTATCCCTCCCTTTAAAAAGCGGGTCTACAGTTTTGGAAAAAAATAATGCAGTCTTTTCCAATGGCAGGACTTAACTTTAAGAAATGTAGTCCTCCAATAAGTAGAATTCCAGACTGTCTGTATGGAATCTTTGTAATCCGGAGAAAAAAATGCTTCCGTTATCTCCACGTTTGACGCATTTCGCCTCGTCAATTTGAGTGGGGCTCATCAGAAGATAGGAGAATTTGTAGCAATTGTTGTCATATAGATACAAACAAGAAATCACAATTAACATATTACTATAAGAATGGTCACACTGAGAAAATTGACTTGTAGTTTGGTCACCTGGTAAATTGATGTTACTCTCACAGTACAAACACAATAAACAAAAAATCTCAAAATAATCAGAAATTCTTTTGCCAAATATTGATCAGACAATAGGATCTCACATTGTCATACATTATACCTTATCTCACAACCGAGTCCAGGACTTCTCCCGGGCATCTGCCTTACTCTGGAACTCCCTGCCCGAACACGTCAGACACTCTCCTACCCTGAGTAGCTTCAAGTGTCACCTGAAGACTCACCTGTTCCGTCAAGCCTACAACCTGCCATGAGACCCAGGCGAACGCCCCATACCTGACATTCCCCCATCCTACTGTATCCTAACCCACCCCTCATAGACTGGGAGCCCTCGTGGACAGGGTCCCTGCCCCTCCTGTACCTGTACGTCCCGATCGCCTAGATTTAGTGTACTTGTTCTTGTCTCCCTCATCCTCATAAATAAATAATAATAATAATAATAATAATAATCTCAATATTCACAATAGAAAAGTCTCTCAGAAACAAGCACGGAGGAACATCAATAATTTCACATCCGAAGGGGCAAGATAAACTGTAAAGTTAGAGAAAATAGAGAGAAAAGGATTCATAAATGCGTTCACCTTATTAGGTAAATGAATCCCACTACTACAGTCCCATCAAAGGTCTTACCCCAATATTAACTGAGGAGGGCAAATTTTGACAAGCCACCTCTGATCCTATATCCAAGGCTACAGGTATGGGGGGGGAGTGTGGAAAATAGTCCAACAACAAACACTTCCAGTTCCACTAGAAGGCAAAACTCCCAGACTGCACAGACAGGTAATAAAACATGGAAGAAATAAATAAATAGCCCCCTTGAAACCAATAGTATAGTGGGTCATTACTAGAATATGAGACCAATAGTTACTTCTTTTCAGCTCAAAATCCAATATAAGGGAAATGTCCTCACATTGCATCCAATACAGCACAGTACAAGAGAAATCCCCAGCTAAAGGATAATGGGAACAAAGTTAATATTCAAGACCTCCAATAAATCCAATAAATCCTCAATAAATAAAGCATGTGATGTATAAATAAATAAGGAGGTACTTAGGCTGGCTTCACACTGCAGTTTTTCACTGATCAGTGTCCATCAGTGTTCAGGTGCCAAAACCAGGAGAGGAATCAGGAGAGGAACTTGCAGAGAAATACTATAATTGAAAGATTGACACCTGTTCTGAGTTTTGGAGACACTCCTGATTTTGGCACCCGAACACTGATGGACATTGATCAGTGAAAAACTGCAGTGTGAAGCCAGCCTAAGCCAGTAGCAGCAAGGATTCATACCACGGTGGAATGTGAAGTGTTCCAAAAGAGCCTCCTATTTATGTTCACAAGGCAATGGAATCATTGCCTGCAGCTGCGGGATACAACCAGCCTATACTTTCAGGACACTTCCTGGTTACTAATGATGACGTTTCAGTAACAGCGTCATCAGTATGCAATGCTTGTGTTCCACCCGGGAAAGCGTGGTGGAACGCTAAGAACTGCGTATGAGCCTGCGCATGCGCAGTAGTATACAGTATTATACAGGCCGGTGATGTGAATTTCATCATCGCTATAGGTCACAGTGTTCCTCCTTCTCTGACAGGAAGAGGGGCACATAAAAGATAATTTGCCCACACGCTATTAGCAAGAAAATTCATTCATAAAGGGAGGAGAATAAGATGGAAATGAAGGATTTTAAAAAATGTCAGTCATAATCTCTATCCCATCAGGGAAAAACATAAAAAGGAACATAAAAACATAAAAAGGAAGCTAAAGGCCAGTCTGGGAGACAGGGGAGTAGAGGGAAGACAGCTGGATTAGTCGGGCAGTGGAGTTTAGGATAGATTGGAGAGGTGCAAGGGGGGTAGCGGGGAGGCCGGTAAGCAGGAGGTTGCAATAGTCAAGGCGGGAGATGATGACAGTATGAACAAGTGTTTTAGCAGCAGTGTTGTGGTCAAGGAAGGTGCGAATCTGGGAAATGTTTTTGAGTTAGAGTAGCTAGGAGGTGGAGAGGGCCTGAATGTGAGGCTTGAAGGAGAGGGAAGAGTTGAGGATTATCCAGAGGCATTTGGCGTGGGGGACTGGGGAGAGTGAGCAGTCGTTGACAAGGATGGATAGATCAGGTAGTGGGGGAGAGCAACTTGGGGGGAAGATGATGAACTCATCTGGGTAGAGTAGATCTGGGTGTTGTCGGCGTAGAGATGGTGTATATATATATATATATATATATATATATATATATATATAAGCCATATGACTCGCCAGAGGCAGGGTACTCAGCTCACGGGCTCGTTCAGGGATGTCACGGGTGGCCTGGCCGTGGCCCTGGTGGTCAATGAATAAAAATGGAAATAAAGGATATACAAGTGTTTTGTCTTTGTGACGCCACCTGCTGAGTCTGGTGCCGCCACAGGCCTCCGGTGGTCGGTGGTATTGCGGCTTGGATGGATTTGTCCCCGCAGGCAGGACTGGACCACTGGGGCAGCAATGCTGCCAATGCTGTAAGGCAAACAGTTTATGTGGAAATGATGCAGCAGAGTCGGGACTTCACTTCACCGGGTAACTTTACTGGAAAACTTTCACTCAGCATTACAGTCTTTCAGTAGTAGTTGATGGTATAACGACAAATGCCCTGGATGCTGCAATCGGGATTTCTGATTGTAGATGGAACCCTCCTTTATGTTCCTTCCTTTTCCTTCTCTTTCCTTTTGCCTCCCAGTGGCAGTGAAGTCTGACTCCTAAAGACCATCAGACCTCTGGCTCCTTCTCTCTCCTTTCTCCCTCCTTCTGTTAAGCTTTAAGCAGCGTCCTGCTATTCCTAGCTTCTCTGGCTCCCTTTTAGCTTTGACTCACTCATAAGACTGGGGCTGTATTTATAATATCCCCGTACATCGAATTCTCTGTGAGCCTTGTAGGATGTCACAGTTATGGGCTCCGGTACCCGTGTTCCTTCCTGAACTAGCTCTTCTCCTGAGCTTCTGTACCTTCCCTCTGTTTCTGGGATCTTTGCTTTGCCTGGGTCCCTCAGCCGAGGAGACCCTTCTTGCTTCCTCTTAGGCTGGCTGCCTGTCTTCAACCCACACCTTACTAACTGCCTGAGCTCTTTGGGTCCCCCTAGAGGTTTCTATCTTCCCTCCCAGGGTCCCTCCCACCCACTATTCTAGTGTGTGAGTGTTTCTCTAGGGCTCCATCTAGTGACCATAGTCCCAACTGCAGTGGGGTGACTACACCGCTTTTCTGGGTCATTGGTGACTTTGGTTAGGGCTATTTCGGTGGAGTGGTGGGGTCTGAAACAGGATTGTAGGCAGTAAAAGAGGGAGCAGGAGGAGAGGTGGGAGGATAGTTCTGACTGGACGTGTTGCTCAAGTAGTTTTGAGGTGAAGGGGAAAAGAAATATGGGGTGATAGCAACAGATGCTGGGTTAAGGGAGGGTTTTTTGAGGATGGGTGTCATCAAGACATGCTTGAAGGCTGAGGGGAAGATGCCAATAGTAAGTGAAAAGTTGAAGAGGTGAGTTAGGGTTGGGATGAAGACTGAGGTGAGGCTGGGAATGAGGTGGGATGGGAGCAAGTCTTGGGTGCTGGTGATAAGGTGTCACTTCGACAGAAAGGAGGAAAGCTGATCTTCAGTTATCGGGGAGAAGCAGCTGATTGAAGGAGAGGGCAGTGCAGGTGAGAGGGGAAGCTGTGTGGATACTGGGTCAAAGCAGTCCCTGATTTTATCGATCTTCTGATTGAAGAACGAGGCAAAATCTTTAGCAAAGATATGGGGAGAGGGAGGAGCTGGCGCAGGCGAACAGAGTAAAGAATTGAAAGTTTTAAAAAGTTGTTTGGGATTGTGGGACAGGGAGGTTATAAGGGATGTGAGGCACCGCCGGCATGGTCCCCATGGCCGGGGCGCATCACATGCAGGATCAGGGTATGATCCTGTTCACACTGGCCGGTTTTCCGGTGAGGATGCTGTGTGAACCTATCCGGAACACAAGGTGTTAAATATGATAATGTGTGCTGTAGGGCTGAGACTTTCATGTGACTAGTGAACGGCTGTGAGTGGCAGGAGATCGATGAGGCCCTGAGAAAAGGAATGAGTGTTGATTGCTGACAGCCCAGGTGGGTGTGTCCTGAGAAATAGCAGCCCACCTGGATGAGTCAGTGTGGGAGTGGCAGGCACGATAAGAGCCGGCCAGCTGAGTGTCTGAGAACTCGTGCTGAGAGATTCATTCTGAGACCAGAACTCATGCTGAGAGGTTCATTACCAGCCAGAGAGCCGAGCAGAGCCAGTCTGTGTGAGAGACTGGGAATGAGAGTCCAGACCACCATAAGGAACGATGGTGAAGAGAGCATGCTAGCTCTATACCGGTAGCCAGGACCGGGGTCGTTATAGCACCTGGTGTGGGGAAGCCGTGGCTGACCTGGCGGATGCTGGACTGGCCGTGGGGTGAAACACGTCCAGGAAGGAGCCCGTGGGGGAGGTTTGGCCTACCCGTTACCCAGGTAGCGAGACCCGGATCCGTGCCCGGTAAGATAGCAGTTCCCGTGTAACGGAGTGAGCTGTGTGATTAATGCCGGGTGGGCATAACCGCCATTGGGTCCGACTAGGCAGTCGGTAAAGGACCCATAGACGTATGAAAGGGCTTAGGTAACAGTGCCCTGAATGAGAGACAATGGCCTATGTGTAACAGCCACGTATAATGTTGTGGGGGAGAGTGACCAAGCCAGTATGGATGATGCATTGGAGGCGATCCGTCCCTGTGGGACGAGAGGGAGGCTTGCCCTGCTGCTTGCAGAATGTACCCGTCCCTCAACCTCGGCCTCTAATGGTGTGGGTGTGCCTGTGGTGCCAGACACAGGGGTAATAGGGCTCCTAGTATGTAACGGATGAGTTTCCCGGGTACTAAGGTTTGCCAATCCCTGTAATGGACCCAGAAGAGCCACAGTCCATGGATGTTTATAGGATGGGCTGTGAGTGTGTGGAAGGATGCGTGTGATCCATGGACGTTTGTATGATGGATCACATGTGATATGTAAGGTCCCGGTCAGGCAGGAATCCTGACAACGGGTTAATGGTATATCATCATGCTGGGTGACTAAAGCCAGGCGGCAGGTACCGCCATTGGGACCAACAGGGCCCGTTGAGGCGTATGAAACGAAGGTCAGAAGCAGGGGTTAAAAGGGCTCCTAGAGTGGGGAAACTGTGATTGAACCAGGTGGGTGCTGACCTGGACATGGGGTGAAACACGTCCAGGAAGGAGCCCCTTGGCGAGGCATGGCGTACCCGGTACTCAGGTTGCTCAATCCCTGTTATGAACCCAGAGGGGTCATCGTTGAAAAGGTGGATACATATGTGAGATATTTATTATAAATGTATGTGTAAGGTATAGGTAGGCCGGAGACTGTAGCCACCAACGGAGCGGCTATTAGAGCTCCAATGGGGAGAGAGTCGTGGTTACAGGTCCCGGGTTACTGTAAATGGATATGTGTAATATTTGATGTACTGTATTAAGTAAAGTAATGTATTATGTGACGTGTTTGTGTTAAATGTTAAATGTACTAACCCGGTTATTGATGTTGGTGAGAAATAAACGGGTAGACATTTGAAAAATTATACACATGTGTTGGCGTCATTACGCAGCAAGCGAGTCCCCCGGCTCGCTACCTTCACAGGGATGAGAAGAAGGCTTGTTTTGCGGCAGTGAGTGCAGACTTGAAGTTGGCGAGGGACTGCTTGAACAGCACAATGTGCTCAGTGGAATGGGAGATTCCATTAGCATAAGATGGAGATCGTCATGGGGACACAGTCCCGGCCCCTGTTTTGTTTAGGCAATTTTGTTACTTATTCTTTGGGACATATAATAATATTAATTTTAACAAGTTAATGGGGATAACATGCTTTAAACATTAATTAATATTCAATTTATTAATTCATTTTTGTGTTTATATGTTATTCTGTGAGTATTTCTTTCAGGTAAATGCAGTGGTTTAGTTAGCTCTGGATTGCCATTGGTTATTGCAAAAAAGGCGGGAAACTGCATCACTCCAGCTGTGGAAAGTGACAGCTGTGACAAGATGGATGCGCTTATTCAGCGTTTTTTGGCTAAAGCTAAGGATGCTGGTAGGGAGGAATGACTTAGAAGCTGCCTAGATCCTCAGCTACCAGTGCCTGAAGAAAGTAATGTGCTGATGGAGGTGGATGAAGTGACGGACAAGAATATAGTAATTATCGAAGCGCCAGTAATATCTGAAGATGAGGGCGCAAAGCGGAGCCGCAAGAGGCGGGAATCACTCAAAGACGCACTCACTGCCGCAAAGCAAACCTATTTCTCCTCTCTAATCAACACACTGTCCCGAAATCCCAAGCAACTATACAAAACCTTCAACTCCCTACTCTGTCCCCCGACACCTCCTCCTTCCCCCCTCATCTCCGCCGATGACTTTGCCACCTTTTTCAAACAAAGGATTGATAAAATTAGAGAAAGCTTTGGTCCAACGTCCCCACACCCATTACCGTCCAACGCTCTCTGACCAAAGGAAGCTTCTCCAACGTGACTGAGGCCCAGCTCTCCTCCCTCCTATCACGATCTCATCTCATCACCTGCGCCCTCGACCCACTCCCCTCCCACCTTATCCCAAACCTCACTGCAGTCCTCATTCCTGCCCTAACCCACCTCTTCAACCTATCACTCACTACCGCTGTCTTTCCCTCATCCTTCAAACACGCCTTGCTCTCACCCATCCTCAAAAAACCCTCCCTAGAGCCATCATCTGTCGCTAACTACCGCCCTATATCTCTTCTCCCCTTCGCATCCAAACTACTTGAACAACACGTCCATTCTGAACTGCCCTCCCACCTCTCCTCCTGCTCCCTCTTAGACCGCCTACAATCCGGTTTCCGACCACACTACTCCACCGAAACAGCCCTAACTAAAGTCACCAATGACCTACTGATCACAAAGAGTAAACACCACTACTCCATCCTCCTCCTCCTCGACCTTTCTGCCGCTTTCGACACGGTTGACCACTCCCTCCTACTTCACATCCAAGAATCCCTTGGCATCTCCGACTTCGCACTCTCCTGGATCTCCTCATACCTTACGGACCGCACCTTCAGCGTCACCCACTCCTACACCTCTTCCTCTTCCTATCCCCTCACTGTCGGCATCCCATAGGGATCGATTCTAGGACCTCTACTCTTCTCCATCTACACCCTCGGCCTTGGTCAACTTATTGAGTCCCATGGCCTCCAGTACCATCTCTACACTGACGACACCCAGATCTACCTCTCCAGGCCTGATATCACCTCCTTTCTGTCTAAAATTCCCCAATGCCTGTCCGCCATCTCATCTTTCTTCTCCGTTTGCTTCCTCAAGCTGAACATGGACAAAACAAAGTTAATTGTCTTCCCCCTCAACCGCCCTCCCCCTCTACCCGACCTGTCAATCCTAGTCAACGACTGCTCCCTCTCCCTAGTCCCCCATGCCAAGTGCCTCGGGGTCACCCTTGACTCCTCCCTCTCCTTCAAACCCCATATCCAAGCCCTCACCACCTCCTGCTGACTCCAGCTCAAGAACATTTCCCGGATCCGCTCGTTCCTTAATCATGGCACTGCCAAAACTCTCGTCCACGCCCTCATCATCTGCCACCTTGACTACTGCAACCTACTACTCACCGGTCTCCCTGCTTCCTCCCTCGAACCCCTCTGCTTTATCCTAAACTCAGCTGCCCGTCTAATCTACCTGCCTCCTCACTATTCCCCTGTCTCTCCCCTCCGCCAGGCCCTTTACTGGCTCCCCACCCCCAAAGATCTCGATTTAAAATCCTAACCCTGACTTACAAAGCCATCCACAACCTGTCTCCACTTACATCTCCGACATGGTCTCCCGATACTTACCCGCACGCAACCTGCACTCTTCACAAGAACTCCTCCTCTCCACCTCCCTCATCTCATCCTCCCACAACCGCATACAAGACTTCTCCCGCGCCTCCGCCATACTCTGGAACTCTCTCCCCCAGCACGTCAGACACTCGCCCACACTTCGGAGTTTCAAAAAGAACCTGAAAACTCATCTATTCCAACAAGCCTACAACCTATGATGAGACCCAACGCTGCATCACCACACGCTTAGCACTTCCCCTCCTACTGTCTCCTCTCCCACCCCTGTAGACTGTGAGCCCTCGCGGACAGGTCCTCTCCCATCGTGTACCAGCAAGCCTTAATTATTCGTATGTACTGTACCTGTCCTTGTCACCCCCACTTCTTAAGTAAAGCGCCATGGAACCAATGGCGCTATATAAATAAGTAATAATAAT